>CM060115.1:41546919-42121919 GCA_030522415.1 Channallabes apus | reverse complement strand
ATGCAGTCCAAACAGCTTGAAAAAGTCCATGTAGCACCGTAGGTGCCCTTTAATGCTATTACTGAGTATAAATATAAATGATCAGTTGTTTTTAACATTATTTAACTATGAAAATTTAATTTCTGCATCATGTGAAAGCTTCCTCAGTGTACTTGAAAGAAGCGCTCTACCTCTCAGTGAAGGCATGAAGTCTAATCTAACACTATAGTGTCAAATCAAGTGTGACACCTAACAGAAATGCTAGCTAAATCTTTAATTTAATTTAGCTTAATTGGCGTGTGAACATATTAGAATGTGAAATATTTGACAAAAAAGTCAAAAGCCTGACCGGCCTTAAATAAATCCACATCATGATGTTTTGACAAACATAAAATATTCTTTATAAGTAATTAAAAAGTAATTAAAAACATCAAACGTTTGTGTAGGATGTTGAGCATTAAAAAAAGCATGAATGAGAAAGGAAAAGAAAAGTCTACTGCAAGGTCTGTCAGGACCCCCAGTAATACAGATGGTTACAGTAGGTGGACAAGCGGTATTCAACTTTTACCGTTACGGCGCATGGTGACAGCATTTGGGTTTGTGCGTTTGCTGGCTTTTACCGCTGAGTGGCGCTATATAACTACAGACTGACGTATGGAACGTGAATTATATGCGCATCCACTGCTTCGGAGATGACGAGAATCCATGATCACCTTCATCGCTACAGCCGAAACCAAAGAAATCACAAATTTATCAATGAATTATTAAAATGGTCAGTCAGTCTTATTGCTGTTCCCCCCCCCCCCCCCCCCCCCCAACGCATTTTTTAACTTTATGCGTGCGGCTGAGCGCTGAATAGACTACGTAGGAAGTTAAAGAGGAGGATCACGATATGTCGCGGTGTGGGTCTGTGATGGGCGTGCCCAAATTTACTATCGTTCCTCGCTCACTCCGTAGGCTCCTTAGATAGGCGGCAGGTATGTAAAGGGACGGAGCCACCTATTCGGCCTGGCTGGCGATAATTAACGTTAGGATCTCGGGCTTGCTCCGCATTATAAAAGCAAAGTCGCGGAGTTGAGTCCGGGAAGTACGTGATGCAGTGGAGCAGGACAGAGTGGCATGCGAGTGGGGTGATGTGACGCGCCCCTGGGACTTTAAACAGGACACTGGAATTCCGCCCTTTGATCCTCGCGCTCCCGCGTGCTCCGTTCTGCCACTCCACCCACCGCCAGCTGTGTGCCCGCATTCCAGCATGGCACAGGCTCCGGACCTGCATATGCACTTCATCTCTTCCCCTTTCTTTCTGTCCTCCCTCCTTTAATCCTTTCCTTCTCTATTTATCTAAATAAATTATCCTTTTCCCCGTAAGACCTCGCCTTGTGTCTGTGCTTCATGGTGCCGCCCGTGCAAATAGGGTCGAACCTGTTACAGATACCAAATCAAAATCCCAAGCCCAAACCTCATTTAAATTAAATTAACAAATATTGTAAGTAAACAATAGCCCACGTTTAGAAATTCTTTCAGAGCCTGCGTTGGGCCGGTGTTATGCGCAGAGCGACGGGAGATTTCCTGAAGCTCAAATCTCCGAAAACTACACTTGTAACACATTAACAGTAATATTTCAAAAATATGCAAATGGGATCGCCAGCACTCCTGCCGGTCTTAAAAGGTGCACATGTCAAGCCATTTTCATTTGTTTTTGTATGTAGCAGCTGGCATATACTTTATCATCGTTTATTTCATTAATATTTTGATCAGCCTAAGATAAACATCCCAAAAACTAAAATATATACTACTGTCTGATCAGAGACTGACTTATACAATTCTAATTGGGATACAATTAGAAATTGAAAACAGATTGAAGGCTACATTATACTAGAATTATTTATTATTTATTACTATAATGTATTATGTTAAGATTTAGCAGGTAACACCTAGCTTACTTTTATGCTGCTAAAATAATTTCAACCAATGCATATGATGATGGAGTACTTTAGTTGGCAGAGTGTCCAAAAAGCACATGGGCTATTCATTAGTTTTTTAATCTTTTTGTTCACATTATATTTATGTTCTGCAGCTTTTAAGTTATTCACAGGGAACTATACTTTATACTAAATAAAACAAAGCAACTTTTCATTACTTTATTTATTGCACTAAGCTTAGACTATAAATACCATGGTCCAACTTATTGCTTGCACCTTAGTGTTTAACATTATTTCCCTTTTTTGTCTTTCCATCTACCCATAGTTTTTTTTATTTTTTATATACATACTCATAATTACTTAGAGCACCTTAATTTATTATTATTTTTGAACTGCCCTGATCATTTTAATAAGATCGATATTGGGGAAAATCAGGGCGAACCTAAGCCTCATCCTTTGTTTTATCAGCTGTCACACAAGTGTCCTAAACAGAAAATTTAATTTGTGACAGTACTCGACTTAACCACAGACATTCTGATGTTTGCCCAATGCAATTGCTTATTCTGACTGCACATTTAATTGACTCCTTTTTAAAAAAAATTTTTTTTTAAAGCATGCAGTAATGCATGCTCATAGGTTTTGTTTGTCTCATACAGCAGAGCACTAGGCATAGTTTTATTTTTATTAAAAACAAGTAAAAAAAAAAAAAACTGTTACACTTTGACTTGTATTAGTTTTTTATTTTATTTTTTTTTAAGAGTATAGAGTAGGTCACTATGAACTGATATCGTGGGGGTTGATCATCTACCAATAAAAATGTGTTCTTATAATGGATTAAAAAATGACATATGGTTCATTTATACAGAGAGCTCTAGTGTTTATAGAAGATGGATTATGGAAAATATTTTGTATTGAGAAAGTATGAACTATGAACCGATAATAGTTAATTTCGTCATATTAAAATTATATTGGTCACATACAGAACCATACACTATGTTGTGAAATACTTATACAATTATTTAGTGACCTAAGAATTAAAAGATGAAATACAATAAAAAGATAAGAAGAGGGCAAATTGCCGTACAAAAAGAATGTAAAATATCAAATCTACGAATATACTGTTACAGTAAAATAAAATTGAAAATGTATAAAATATATTATGTAAAAAGTGTGAAATGTATAAATAATCTGGAATATGCAAAAAAAAAAAAAAGGTATTGGAGGTGGTGTTTTGGTTGAGCGACCGTATAGTCTCCGGGAAGAAGCTCCTCCTCATTCTCAATTTGTGTTGGGTTTCAGGGAGTGGAAGCACTTCCCTGATGGCAACAGGGAGAAACGCCATCTACCTGGCCTTGGTTCAACACCACTTGCTGTGGATTGAGTGCAGGTGCACATGATGCGCTCAGCTGATTGCACCACGCTCTGTAGAGTTCTGTCTTGCATGGTGCTGTTCCCAAACCAGGTTGTGATGTTTCTCGTTAGAATGCTTTCTATGGTGCAGGAGTATAAGGGGGTCTAGTAGTTTCTCTCCTGCTTGGTACTGAAGTTTACCATCAACTCATTTGTCTTGACTTTGACTTTCAGGAGGAGGTTGTTCCTCTGGTACCAGTTCTTTAGATTTCTAATCTCCTCCAGGTAGACTGTCTTATTGTTCTCAGTGATCAGGCCCACCAAGACGGTGGCATCAGAAAACTTGATGGTAGAGTTCGTAGAGCTACACAGTCGTGTGAGTCCAGCAGGGGGCTCAGGACACAACTCTAGAGGGCTCCAGTACTGAGGCTGAGACATCCCCTCTGCATCCTTACTGCCTGTGGTCTGCCAGTCAGGAAATTGGAGATACATTTTACAGAGAGTCCCAGGTCCTCCAGCTTGGTAGTGAGTGTGGAGGAAATTATATTAAATGCTGAACTATAATCAACAAACAGCATTTAGAAATAATTCCCTTTCCTAATGTCCAGTTTAGTTAGTATTGCATGAAAAAGTGTGAAATCGTCTGTTAATGCATCATCTGTTAATCAGTTTGGACAGTATGCAAACTGTAATGCGTTCAGTGTGTCAGGTAGTGAAGACATGAACAGTCTTTCAAAGCACTTAATCACAATCGACTTCAAGGCTACAGGGTGATAGTCATTAAGGGAAGCAAGATGTGGTTTCTTTGGGGCAAGAACAGTAGTGGACACTTTGAAGCATGAAGCCTGAATTCGCCAGCGCCATTTTGGAGGGAATCGTCTACCAGTTTTATTATGCATCCACATTCGGCAGCACCACCACGTATAGAGGAGCCGGTACTCGGCTTTGAATGTAATCAAGTGAGATCCACTTCAAGAAAGATTGATACTGACAAAGCGACAGGACCAGACAGGGTGCCAGGCCGCATACTCGTGCTGACAGGCTAGCGGAGGTGTTTACCAACATATTCAACCTGTCCCTGCAGCAAGCTGTAGTTGCTACATGCCTCAAATGCACCACTATTGTTCCCATGCTCAAAAAACAAACAGTAAGGTGTCTGAATGACTATCACCCAGTTGCTCTGACACCAATTCTTATGAAGTGCTTTTAGAGGTTTGTTTTTTCCCACATCAAAGCCAACATCCCCACTGATATCGACAGCCACTCCTCAAACATATAGAAAACGAGACACAATACAGAGAGGAGGTTCAACATCTGGTTGAGTGGTGTGTGGATAGTGACATGGTTCTGACTAAAACAAAACGGGTCATTGCGGACTACAGAAATGAAAAGAAAAACGACTCAACCCCCTCACCATTTACGTGGAGGGGTATAGTGAGGGTTAACAATATAACATTTCTGAGTCTGCACATACAGAATTTAACATGACCAACACTTTGAGGAAAGTTTAGCAGAGACTTTTCTTCCAAAGGAAGCTCAAGAAGGCCAATGTACCATCTTGGCTCGTAGTAAATTTCTACTGGAGCACGATAGAGAGCGATAGTTTGCACTGTTTGTGTTTGCACCAAGATTCAGGACCCACTTCACATACATTCTATTGTGTATATATTGTTATATTTATTATACTTTAGTCCAGTTATCTTGTGTTTATTCTTTTGTTCATTATTTATTTCTGTATCACTACAATGACAAAGTTTATGTCTTCTTTTATCTTTACATGTATACATGTAGGCATTTGGCAGACGCTCTTATCATTATACATCTGAGCAGTTGAGGGTTAAGGGCCTTGCTCAAGGGCCCAACAGTGGCAACTTGGTGGTTGTGGGATTTGAACCTGGGATCTTCCGAACCATAGTCCAATGCCTTAACCACTGAGCTACCCTTCACTCTTTATGCATGTGAAGGCAGGGTGAGTGAATACTTTTGGCAATATCGAGTATCTCTGCTGCAGAGGATAAATTTATTAGGATGATCAGGTTCAGAAACTGATTTACAGCACCTCAGATTACAGCCCACATAAATGTTTATCAGAGTCTGAGCAACAGACTTTAGTGTTGGTATGACACAGGACTGATGGTAGATTTCACCTTCATACATGTCGAGAAGGACAGCAAAAAAGCCACTTCTATCCAGGAAAAACAACAGGAACAGACTGATATTGTGCAAAAGATACAGGGATTGGACTGCTGACGACTGAATGATGATAAATTCTTCCAGATTATTTGGGTTATCCGGAAAAAGCTTGTCCAGAGAAGAAAAGATGCTTCTCAGTCAATGTAGTGGGCTTACTCACAGTTTTGCCAAAAGAACATAGCCATGAATAAAGTGATAACTTGAGTGGCTTGGGGGAAAAAAACTTTAAAATTTTGGGACCATGGCCAGGCCACTCCCCAGACCTTAATCCCACTAAGATTTGTGGCCAATCCTCAAGAGGTGGATGGACCACCAAAAACCCACAAATTTTACTGACTTCAAGCATTGATTTATGCAAGAATGAGCTGCCATCAGGTAGGATGTGGCTGAGAGGTTGATTGACCGCATCAACCAGGGTGAATTGCAGAGGCCTTGAAAAAGAAAATATTATTTATACCTCAGTATACCATAGTAACATCTAGGGTTGGGTATCGTTTGGGTTTTTTTCGATACCGGTGCCAAATCGATACTTTGAAAACGGTACCGGTGCCAAAACGGTACCTGAACTGATACTTTTAAGCCACAAAATTATAGTAGATGACTCAAGAATGAATTTTTATTGAACAAAAAATTTTATGCTTAAAATTTAACAATATATTAAAAGTTTAAAGTATATATGAATATGTAAGCTTCAAATTTTAGCAATTCTTTTGCAGAAATTTCACCATATTTGCCTTTTCTGTCAAAATATGACAACTTCCCTGCACAGGACATGCATGGCCTTCTTTGCAATGGTAAATGGGGTCACTGTTGTAGTACTACTAGTACTAGCTGGAAAGCCATAATTATAAACAGAATCCATGTTACATTAGTTTTTTACAAATCGTTTGACTATTTGTTAGCATGAATGCAAGATTTGCATTTTGCTATTAACATTACATTATCCTACTACTAACTTGCGGAAAGTCTGCTGTCGGCATTATAATCTCCTTTTTGCTACGGTTGGTGTGACTGGGCCTGGGGTCGTCCACACCGATAGCACCAGCTGTTGTCCACAAGAAAACAAGGTGCCTCCCTCTGCTTTAAACTTGATTCCGTCTGCCCTCGAATGTTTCATTAGATTTGACGTGTTTCCGCCTTTACACTGCTGTGAAACATTTGCTGTACGTTGCGGTGCCGGAATCTTTTCTTGTGAAATACAGCCACACTTTCGTTAAAATGCCTAAAACTAAACGGTCGAAAGTTGTTTAATTTAACAAGCTAAGATAGCGGTAGACCTGCTGCCATCAGAGCGAGTGTAACGTTAGTTGCTGCATTCACGCGCATCTCGGATGGTCTCTCATTTCCGGATGATTTTGTGCTTTTATTTTTTATTTAATCTAATAAACTATTAATCTACAAAAATATATGAATCTAGAGAACAAATATTTCTAACAATATATAAATTATATAACATTATATAAAACAAATATAAATTATATATGTAGGGAAATGTTATATCGCAAGAAATATCGTTATCGCAATATTCAACAATATCGCATATCGCATATTTTCCTAATATCGTGCAGCCCTACTTAAAGGAGCCATACAGACTCAATTTTGCATAAGTTAATATGATTCTTTAGGGTCCTAATGAAAAGTTTGTAATATACTTTAATTAAAAATTCTCAATTGTTGTGTAAAAAAAACAATACTTTTACCTGGTAAAAAGTAGCTCTGTTCTCAGCAACCTGTTTCAGTACATGCTCCTTTAAATGTTAATGACCTCTACTGAACCCGCCCCCCAGTTCTGTGGGGCGTGTCTTCACAATACAAGTGGGGTATAGCTTTGACAACAGTTAAAAATATTTAAAAAACAGTTAAAAATAATTTTACATGATGTTAGAATTATTTTATATATAAAGGAGTTATTTCTACTCTCTTGCTCTCTTCCTCATAGATCTGATATTAACGTGTTAAATCTTCCCTGCTGCTATCTTCCTGTCTCCTCTTGCATCTGTTCATTCACGCTCACCTTCCCATAGTCTGTCTCTGTCTCTCCCTCTCTCTCTCTCACTGTCTCCTTCCACTTATCTTCCTCTCCTTTGATTCAAATTCAAATTTTATTTGTCACATACACAGTCATACACAGTATGATATGCAGTGAAATGCTTATACGACAGCCAGTGACCTTAAAAAGAAAATAAAAGCTTATACGTAAGGAATAAATATAACTAGTAAAATAGTTGTACAAATATACAATGTACAAATGAGGGCATAATAAAAATCTTACAAAATATAGGGGATATATATATAAAAATATTATATATATATATATATATATATATATATATATATATATATATATATTTCCCCTATATTTTGTAAGATTTTTATTATGCACTCGTGTGTGTGTGTATGTATGTATGTATGTATGTATGTATGTATGTATGTATGTATGTATGTATGTATGTATGTATGTATGTATGTATGTATGTATGTATGTATGTATGTATGTATGTATGTATGTATGTATGTATGGGTATATATAGTTATGTAGGTATATATAGGTATATATAGTTATGTAGGTATATATAGGTATATATAGTTATGTAGGTATATATAGGTATATATAGTTATGTAGGTATATATAGGTATATATAGTTATGTAGGTATATATAGGTATATATAGTTATGTAGGTATATATAGGTATATATAGTTATGTAGGTATATATAGGTATATATAGTTATGTAGGTATATATAGGTATATATAGTTATGTAGGTATATATAGGTATATATAGTTATGTAGGTATATATAGGTATATATAGTTATGTAGGTATATATAGGTATATATAGTTATGTAGGTATATATAGGTATATATAGTTATGTAGGTATATATAGGTATATATAGTTATGTAGGTATATATAGGTATATATAGTTATGTAGGTATATATAGGTATATATAGTTATGTAGGTATATATAGGTATATATAGTTATGTAGGTATATATAGGTATATATAGTTATGTAGGTATATATAGGTATATATAGTTATGTAGGTATATATAGGTATATATAGTTATGTAGGTATATATAGGTATATATAGTTATGTAGGTATATATAGGTATATATAGTTATGTAGGTATATATAGGTATATATAGTTATGTAGGTATATATAGGTATATATAGTTATGTAGGTATATATAGGTATATATAGTTATGTAGGTATATATAGGTATATATAGTTATGTAGGTATATATAGGTATATATAGTTATGTAGGTATATATAGGTATATATAGTTATGTAGGTATATATAGGTATATATAGTTATGTAGGTATATATAGGTATATATAGTTATGTAGGTATATATAGGTATATATAGTTATGTAGGTATATATAGGTATATATAGTTATGTAGGTATATATAGGTATATATAGTTATGTAGGTATATATAGGTATATATAGTTATGTAGGTATATATAGGTATATATAGTTATGTAGGTATATATAGGTATATATAGTTATGTAGGTATATATAGGTATATATAGTTATGTAGGTATATATAGGTATATATAGTTATGTAGGTATATATAGGTATATATAGTTATGTAGGTATATATAGGTATATATAGTTATGTAGGTATATATAGGTATATATAGTTATGTAGGTATATATAGGTATATATAGTTATGTAGGTATATATAGGTATATATAGTTATGTAGGTATATATAGGTATATATAGTTATGTAGGTATATATAGGTATATATAGTTATGTAGGTATATATAGGTATATATAGTTATGTAGGTATATATAGGTATATATAGTTATGTAGGTATATATAGGTATATATAGTTATGTAGGTATATATAGGTATATATAGTTATGTAGGTATATATAGGTATATATAGTTATGTAGGTATATATAGGTATATATAGTTATGTAGGTATATATAGGTATATATAGTTATGTAGGTATATATAGGTATATATAGTTATGTAGGTATATATAGGTATATATAGTTATGTAGGTATATATAGGTATATATAGTTATGTAGGTATATATAGGTATATATAGTTATGTAGGTATATATAGGTATATATAGTTATGTAGGTATATATAGGTATATATAGTTATGTAGGTATATATAGGTATATATAGTTATGTAGGTATATATAGGTATATATAGTTATGTAGGTATATATAGGTATATATAGTTATGTAGGTATATATAGGTATATATAGTTATGTAGGTATATATAGGTATATATAGTTATGTAGGTATATATAGGTATATATAGTTATACAGTGGTGTGAAAAACTATTTGCCCCCCTCCTGATTTCTTATTCTTTTGCATGTTTGTCACACAAAATGTTTCTGATCATCAAAGACATTTAACTATGAGTCAAAGATAACACAAGTAAACACAAAATGCAGTTTTTAAATGAGGGGTTTTCTTATTTAGGGAGAAAAAAAAAATCCAAACCTACATGGCCCTGTGTGAGAAAGTAATTGCCCCCTGAACCTAATAACTGGTTAGGCCACCCTTAGCAGCAATAACTGCAATCAAGCGTTTGCGATAACTTGCAACGAGTCTTTTACTGCGCTCTGGAGGAATTTTGGCCCACTCATCTTTGCAGAATTGTTGTAATTCAGCTTTATGTGAGGGTTTTCTAGCATGAACCGCCTTTTTAAGGTCATGCAACAACATCTCAATAGGATTCAGGTCAGGACTTTGACTAGGCCACTCCAAAGTCTTCATTTTGTTTTTCTTCAGCCATTCAGAGGTGGATTTGCTGGTGTGTTTTGGGTCATTGTCCTGCTGCAGCACCCAAGATCGCTTCAGCTTGAGTTGATGAACAGATGGCCGGACATTCTCCTTCAGGATTTTTTGGTAGACAGTAGAATTCATGGTTCCATCTATCACAGCAAGCCTTCCAGGTCCTGAAGCAGCAAAACAACCCCAGACCATCACACTACCACCACCATATTTTACTGTTGGTATGATGTTCTTTTTCTGAAATGCTGTGTTACTTTTACGCCAGATGTAACGGGACACGCACCTTCCAAAAAGTTCAACTTTTGTCTCGTCGGTCCACAAGGTATTTTCCCAAAAGTCTTGGCAATCATTGAGATGTTTTTTAGCAAAATTGAGACGAGCCTTAATGTTCTTTTTGCTTAAAAGTGGTTTGCGCCTTGGAAATCTGCCATGCAGGCCGTTTTTGCCCAGTCTCTTTCTTATGGTGGAGTCGTGAACACTGACCTTAATTGAGGCAAGTGAGGCCTGCAGTTCTTTAGATGTTGTCCTGGGGTCTTTTGTGGCCTCTCGGATGAGTCGTCTCTGCGCTCTTGGGGTAATTTTGGTCGGCCGGCCGCTCCTGGGAAGGTTCACCACTGTTCCATGTTTTTGCCATTTGTGGATAATGGCTCTCACTGTGGTTCGCTGGAGTCCCAAAGCTTTAGAAATGGCTTTATAACCTTTACCAGACTGATAGATCTCAATTACTTTTGTTCTCATTTGTTCCTGAATTTCTTTGGATCTTGGCATGATGTCTAGCTTTTGAGGTGCTTTTGGTCTACGTCTCTGTGTCAGGTAGCTCCTATTTAAGTGATTTCTTGATTGAAACAGGTGTGGCAGTAATCAGGCCTGGGGGTGACTACAGAAATTGAACTCAGGTGTGATAAACCACAGTTAAGTTATTTTTTAACAAGGGGGGCAATCACTTTTTCACACAGGGCCATGTAGATTTGGAGTTTTTTTTCTCCCTTAATAACGTAAACCTTCATTTAAAAACTGCATTTTGTGTTCAATTATGTTATCTTTGACTAATAGTTAACGTTTTTTGATGAACAGAAACATTTAAGTGTGACAAACATGCAAAAGAATAAGAAATCAGGAAGGGGGCAAATAGTTTTTCACACCACTGTATATGTATATACAATTTTACATGTGAATCTGGTTGTAAAACTTTTTTGACTTTCCAGACCGGGAATCGAACTCGAGTTGCTGCGCTGAGAGTGCCGTATCCTAACCACTAGACCACAGAGGATTAATGGCTGCCGCTTGGAAATGCCGGCTATTCAACCCGCGACCTTATACACGCGAAGCATTGTTTTTTTCGGGATCTTACCAGGACATTTACAATGGTTCATTTGTAGTAACACATGTCTCTAGCACAGGCGTTTAGTCAAACATATTTATACCGATCTTTTGCTGTTAATAAACAGAGACCTTTCTGACAGACAACGTGTGTGTGTCTGTGTGTGTGAATGAGTCATATAGATGCCAGGAATAGGACATCATACACGCGAAGCATTGTGTGTGTGTGTGTGTGTGTGTGTTTGACTGAGTCTCTCCTTATGTCAGAAAAGCTTACCGAAGCATAGCGCACTCGCCTCGTTACTAAACGAACTTTAGAAAAACTTTATAAATATGTAGTGCAAAAAAAGCATGTACCTTAAGCAGGAATCGAACCCGGGTCTCCCACGTGAAAGCGCAGAATCCTAACCACTAGACCACCACAATACTGCAACAAACTGCACACCACACTCATGTAGGCGCCATTTTGCTCCAGTGTAGAAAAACAATGGCCGACGGCTCTTTTTTTCACTCGGGGCGGGTCTTTGCTAAAACACCAGTGTCAATCAACTGTAGCAGGAAAGGCCTCTGTCGGTGTGACTTCGGCTTTTGAAAACGGGCTGATTTCAGAAAGGGCATCTAATATTATTAAATTAAAAGAAATCGCTGGGTGGCTCTTTATCACTGTAGAGTGGTTGTGTACACACTCTCCTAACACACAATGCAGTCCAAACAGCTTGAAAAAGTCCATGTAGCACCGTAGGTGCCCTTTAAGAACTAATCCTACTTACAAATGTGCTCCTGGAACGGAACTCATTCATAAGTAGGGGTCAAACCTGTACAACATGCATTCTAACCATTATGATTGGACCCCTCTTTTTATATATTGCACAATATCCTTGTATATGGACACATGCACAAAGCTATTTTTATTATTGGAATAATTACAGGAGTGTCATCATCTAAATATTAATTTAACTTATTTTTGTAACAAAATGCTTTAATATGACTGTTTTAGATTATGGTGTCTAAAATTTTTGAACCCTTACATTGTGTATATGCATGTTTTTCTCTTCCTAGGTACAAGCGCGTTTTCTCTATTGGGACACATGGCATGACAACATACAACCCTACGACATTAGAAGTTACAAACCAGGTATGACTCCTAGTCACAATATTATAACCAAATGCAGTAGAGGTTGATAACATTGGCGCTAGCTTTTAAGAAAAAAAATAATAAAATTAGATTCCATGTTTACTAGCATGCTTTTAAATTCCTATAAATTTTTAGGCTTTTATTTTTTTTAAATACTTTGTTTTATAAATATTGTGATGTAACACATTTTATGCATGTTGTACATGCATAGTACTGACTGTGTGACTTCTCCTACAGTGGCCTTATGGGGATATATGTGGTATCTCACCAGTGGGAAAAGGACAGGGCACCGAATTTAGCCTTACCTTTCGGAAGGGTAGTGGGAAGAAGTCCGAGACCCTCAAATTTTCAACTGAACATCGCACAGAGCTGCTGACAGAGGCATTGGTGAGCAAAAGAGGGACAAACAAGCAAAATAGAAGAAGGAAAGTAAACATAGTATATTTAAACCATGGTGCTTTACAGGTCCTTACACAAGTCCATTACACATACATACATCAACTACAATTGTGCACATAAGCTTCTGTTATCGAATATACTAAGGTTGCGAACATGACACAGCTGTCAAAGCAGAAGTAGGTTGTCAGTATAGGCCAGTTTGTATTTACACACAACAGGTGTCTGGGTGTCCTAAAAAAACTGATTCGAATTATTTAATATCAATTGCTTGAAAGTGTCTAATTCACTTTCCCTTCTTGGGCTGTAACTGAAATGTTATATGTAAGGGTGTAACGATATGCCCAGGTCACGATACGGTACGTATCTCGATACTCGGTTCACAATACGATATGTATCACGATATTTTGAACAGAATTTAAAAATGAAACTGAAATTCAAATAACATTAATTAAAACTAACAAATTTCAATAACCTTCTTTGTTGTACATACAATACACATTTAAATGTTTAATAAAAAAAACTTCTGTATTCAAAATAACAACTGAATATGTCGGTCACTGAAAATTTTTTTTTTTATTTAACATGAACTTAAAATTAAAGATACCTCAGACAGAACTTCTTAAAGCAGTAAAAAAATAAAAATTAAATGGTGTTCTGTTGAACATAAACACTAGTGTTTGTTTAGGTTACTTACATGACTTTCAAGGGCACAATGAGTGCTCAAAAGAGAAGACGTTATAGCCGCTTGTTGCTCGAGATAGCGCTCCAGCATATCCATGTAGCTGTTCCATCTCGTTGCCACATCAATGATAAGCTTATGTGATGCGATCTCAAGCTTCTTTAGCAGTCGACTGACGCGAGGCACATTTTAAACCTGTTTGCGACGCAAGATTCAATGTGTGCGTAAAAACACTTAATATGCGGCAACAACCCGGCTTCTCGCACTGCCACCTCCATGTCGCGTGCGTTGTCAGTAACAACTGCAGTGCTATATGAAGCCCTATCAAGCTCCCACTCTTGTACAGCCGATTTCAAAACTTCGGCTACGTTAAACCCAGTGTGCGACTCAAAAAGCGTGCGAGTCTAAAGCACGAAACTTTTAATTTCCCACCCGTAATAACATGCGCCGTGATAATAGCTCTGACAAACCCGCGAAGTCCACCCGTCTGTTGTAATTGCCACATTCTCTCCTTTTTTCAGTCATTTTTTTACCGTCGTCCTGCCGCGTGACTGGAATACCAAATTGCTGCCAGACGATGGACTTATAAGAAGACGGGTCATCTTCAATTTCAACAATTAAAAAAAAAAAAAAAAAAAAAACTAATTTTGCCCTACTAATGTTCAAGCGATTTCTGCTACTGCGATGAAAGCACATGTGACGCTGTTGCAGAGTAGGTCACGTCAGCAGCTCAACCAATAGGATTAAACTGCCGTCATATCGTAAATGTATCGCCAACACTCTACGATACATTTCGTAACATTTTTGCATCGCGAAATATCGCTACATCCCTAGTTATACGTGCAAGGGAAACATACTGTATAATGGCAAATATAAACATTTGATCATTTTAATGTTTTTTGAGGCCATCACACACATTGTTAGCTTGATGTGTTTTCTTATACTTGCCTTTTTCTATTTTATAGAGATTTAGAACAGACTTTGCTGAGGGGAAGATAACTGGAAGAGTGAGTATTGTCAACCTTTTTGCATAAGTAAAAAGCCAAAAATTAGTAGGGTAGATGGATAGAAAGATTGGATGCATGGATGGATGGATGGGATGTTGGATGAAATATGATTGCTCTGACATGACCGAGCTATATTTAAACATTGTAGACTCTGTTTACACAGATACATGTCAAATGTACATGAATACATGCTGGTGTTCATCAATGATATATATGAGTCATTGTGTAATTTTGAGGTACTTCAGGTTACTGTACCTTGATACATTTATTTATTCTTAATGAATATCTTAATTTAAATATCAAAATGTATTTATTAACATCAATACATATTTATGTATGTAATACACAAAAAATCTTAGATCTTTCTCATTTTATGTATTATGTAAAATTACATGCATCCGAATATACCCTTAAATGTTGGTTAATAACTAAAAAAGTTTAAATTCTTGTGTGTTTTCTGCAGAATAATGTTTTTTTGTTAATGGTATAGATGGGACAAAAACTTCAACTGTTGAGCAGTGAAGATGACATTATTTCAGAATTGCTCAATTGTTTATAAATTGTTCTCTAATTTTGATCTCCAGTGTGTGTGTATATACAGGTCCTTCTCAAAAAAATTAGCATATTGTGATGAAGTTCATTATTTTCTATAATGTACTGATAAACATTAGACTTTCATATATTATAGATTCATTACACACAACTGAAGTAGTTCAAGCCTTTTATTGTTTTAATATTGATGATTGTGGCATGCAGCTCATGAAAACCCAAAATTCCTATCTAAAAAAATTAGCATATTTCATCCGACCAATAAAGGAAGTGTTTTTAATACAAAAAAAGTCAACCTTCAAATAATTATGTTCAGTTATGCACTCAATACTTGGTCGGGAATCCTTTTGCAGAAATGACTGCTTCAATGCGGCGTGGCATGGAGGCAATCAGCCTGTGGCACTGCAGAGGTGTTATGGAGGTCCAGGATGCTTCGATAGCGGCCTTAAGCTCATCCAGAGTGTTGGGTCTTGTGTCTCTCAACTTTCTCTTCACAATATCCCACAGATTCTCTATGGGGTTCAGGTCAGGAGAGTTGGCAGGCCAATTGAGCACAGTAATACCATGGTCAGTAAACCATTTACCAGTGGTTTTGGCACTGTGAGCAGGTGCCAGGCCGTGCTGAAAAATGAAAGCTTTTCAACAGATGGAAGCATGAAGTGCTCCAAAATCTCCTGATAGCTAGCTGCATTGACCCTGCCCTTGATAAAACACAGTGGACCAACACCAGCAGCTGACATGGCACCCCAGACCATCACTGACTGTGGGTACTTGACACTGGACTTCAGGCATTTTGGCATTTCCGAATGACATGCAAAATTTGCAACCTGTAGCCCATTTCCTGCACACTGGGAACAGCCTATTCGTTCAGAAATTTCTTTCTGTGTCTTACCCTCTTGCTTGAGAGTGTCAATGATGGCCTACTGGACAGCAGTCAGGTCGGCAGTCTAACCCATGATTGCGGTTTTGAGTAATGAACCAGGCTGGGAGTTTTTAAAAGCCTCAGGAATCTTTTGCAGGTGTTTAGAGTTAATTAGTTGATTCAGATGATTAGGTTAATAGCTCGTTTAGAGAACCTTTTCATGATATGCAAATTTTTTGAGATAGGGATTTTGGGTTTTCATGAGCTGTATACCACAATCATCAATATTAAAACAATAAAAGGCTTGAACTACTTCAGTTGTGTGTAATGAACCTAAAATATATGAAAGTCTAATGTTTATCAGTACATTACAGAAAAGAATTAACTTTATCACAATATGCTAATTTTTTGAGAAGGACCTGTGTATATATAAAACCATACCAACATTTGTTTTGTTTTTAACAATAATTGCAGATGGCAAGTTGAGTGTTTTTTTTTTATATATATATATATCAACTTGCCATCTGCATGCATACATACATACATACATACATACATACATACACACACACACACACACACACACACATATATATAAGTGTATGTATGTGTATATATATGTATAAAAGTAAACTTTAAAAAATGCAATAGCCACATAGAGTTTAATTATCTTAAATTTTGACATTTAAACCTTATTTTTTGTAAATCAACGTTTTTGTTTTTAGCAATAATTGCAGATGGCAAGTTGACAGTGTATGTGTGTGTGTGTGTGTGTGTATATATATATATATAGATAGATAGATAGATAGATAGATAGATAGATATTAGTTTAAAAAAGAATACACTGACATTCAGTTGTTAAGAATGACCTCAATTTTAAATTCTCTTAAATTAATTCAACTTAATAAGAAGAAGAATAGACTTCTAGATTATGATATTATTTTTAATTGAAGTGTCTACTACATCCTTTTCACGGTTTATACATTATTTCGATCCTCTCATGTATTTTATCATTTTTTTTGTTGTCTCAATAAAAAAATAATAATAAAATAAATAAATATATATATAGACCATTTTGCTATACTCGACATTCTCGTAATACGGCGACGTAGGGAGAGAGAAAAAATCTCCACTACTGGGTTCACTCTGTTTATTTTGCCCTTTTCCCGCATTTTCCTCTCTATAGCATGTAGGATCATGGGATATATCCGGTCCTCCGAAGTGTAAAATGAACGTGAATAAAACGCACTAGAAGTGTTTTCCTTGCGTTCGTTGGGATTTGAGCGGCAAGAAAAAACTGCATGCAACCGTTTTTTTTTTTAGCCCCGTATAACTGTGCAGCCGAACAGACGCACGTCACCAAAGCCCGTGTGAACACTCTCATTATCTCCTATGTGTAGAAAACCCTCGGCGCTTCATCCGCGCTCACACTACGAACGGCAGAAAACCGCTCGATTTTAATGCTCGATAAGAGGCGTTTAATGTAAATTGCTCCCATACCTTGGAGGACTTGGTGTGCGCGCTATTTCCTGCAGACGCTTCTGTAACCTCCATTGCGCGAGCGGCTGTGTACTTGTACATCTTGTGGTCACGCTCCTCAGTAACGTGAGCAGCCCAACTACTACTTGCACTTAGTTTACCTTTATTCATTTCTCTCTCTCTCTCTCTCTCTCTCTCTCTCTCTCTCTCTCTATAGATATGTGTATATGTATACAAATAGCAGGGTTTGACATTGGCACCCGCCAAATGCGGGTAACATTCGGCTGTGGCGGGTAATACCTTTAGTCACACTAGCCACTTTGGCGGGTAGTTTATTCTTTGGTATGACAATATATTTTTGTTGTAGTTTTCTCTAAAGTCATCAGATATAATAAATGCATTGCAACGTAAGATTACGCGCATAAAACGCGCATGAATGTAATGAGGACATTTAATACCTCTCCACACACACACACACACACACACACACACACACACACACACACACTTTCTGTTTGGTATGTGTGTATCATTTCCTTAAAGGGTTATTGCTTCACAACAGGATGAGAATGTTTGCCCCTTTTGCATAGGTTATTTACTGATTATATATATTAAAAAGTAATCACAATTAAAATCTATTTATATTTCATGGTGAATGATAGAAAATTCATCAATTGGTTGAATTACCTTACACTATAAAGAGTCAACACAACAAGATGGACCAGAGTTCATTGTCCTAACTCAGAATTCTGATATAATAATACATAAGGAATAATAATACCTGGTAATAGTACTCAACACACTAAAATGATGAATGTTCTGAGTTGCTGTATTTTTAATGAGTTCAGTTGTACTGAATCTGTTATTTTTCAATTTCATGTGGTAAGAGGCTTGAATTTAAGTTCAATAAGCCGAATATACTGTTCATGTTTGCATGTTTTTATATTGGGAGCTATCTTAACAGTACTGAATACTTGACTACTACTATAGTGATACA
The DNA here is from genome assembly GCA_030522415.1 of Channallabes apus. Taxonomy (NCBI): domain Eukaryota; kingdom Metazoa; phylum Chordata; class Actinopteri; order Siluriformes; family Clariidae; genus Channallabes; species Channallabes apus. The sequence continues at coordinate 42,103,273 of CM060115.1, read as the reverse complement.
GTGTATGCTGTCATTTATAAGTAAATAAAAAGGCTGAATGGCTAGTGACTCCGGAAATCCACTAGCCACATTGACCAGTGAGCAAAAAAGTTAATGTCAAACCTTGATATATAGTGTGTTTTTAATACTAGGTATCAACCGCGAAGTGGCTTGTTGTCGTAGCTGATGTGCCAACAAGCGACTTGCATTGTCGCCATATTCATAATATGAGCCACGACTGCGTAGTATCAAGCGCTCTGCCTCTTTAGTTGACATAAGATCAAATTCTGCTTGCAAATCAAGACGCTTCTTCAGTGATTCTGGAGAAGGGTTCAGTGTATAAGTTTGATCAAGGTTACTAATTGCAGCTGTAAGTTCTTTAAGGCTGGCATTAATCTTTTTATTAGCAAGAAGAAAAAAAGAAATAATTTGACTTCTCAGGTAGCATTGAAGTGTCTCCCATAGCAAAGAATATGAAACTAAATCGTTTTGACGGAAGGACAAGAACTCCTAAATAGAACTTGAAATGAATTCACAAAATTCTTTATCTGCCAAAAGAAGAGTTAAATCTCCAAAGTGGTGGGCTGTAGTCCTCCTTTTTTATAGGTTGAAAGTTGAATATCCAACAGCAGAGGTGAATGATCAGATAATACAATACCAGAATAATTAACACACGAATTAAGAGTTCTGTCAATGAAAAAGTAATCAATCGTTGAATAAGAATGGCACACCTGGGAGAGAGAGAATTTTTTTTTTGATTGAAGGGTTGCGAAATCTCCATGGATCAATACGATCGTTCTGTTTCATAAAATCTGAAAACATTTTAGACATAGATGATGGAGTCAGATTACAAACGTTAGATTGATCCAAGATTGGATCAAAAAACACAATTCAGATCTCCACCGAGGATCAGCAAATGAGTATTCAAGAAGGGGATGTTGCTTAGCAATCGATTGGCGAATTCATCATCAAAATTCGGGGCATATACATTAGGGCTGGGCCGATAAACGATATCATACCGAATCGCGATTTATTTGATTTTAAAAACGAAGAAAAGCTATAGACATTTTTTGCTCGATATGGATTCATCTAAGAGCCAATCACACAGCAGAACAACACGACAACAACCAATCAGCGTGCAGCTTGCGCGTGCCGTGCAGGTCAAAGTTAATTTCCTGCCGCACTTTGCGAAGCAAACTTGACACCAGGACGACAAAAAAAAAAAAAAAAAGAGTGGAAGCAGCGACGAAAGTGAATCTAACCTCGAGTTATTATCCAAAGATGTTGAAATTGTCGACAAAAAAGGTAGCACGATCTCCGTTATATGAACGCATCACCCACACGACCACACTGAGAGCATGAAAATGCGGCCCGATGCTACTCCGTCAACTAGCAGGGCTAGCAGTGGGGCTGTACCAAAGCAGATATCCATCGTGTCGTCTTTCGTGGCCATTACACTTTATGAAAGGTGTCCAAAAGGAGCAAGGATATAACCAGGGCCGTTTCTAACTTTCTATCGAAAGATATGATGCCCCTAAGCACACGGGGCTGAAGTTAGCTCCTTATTCGCAGCTTCCGGTTTGTTTGGCTCCTTATTGCGCAGCGTCTCATTTTACGGCTGAAGTTTAGCTCCTTATTCGCTGAAGTTTAGCTCCTTATTCGCCTCGTTACTAACGGGAGTGTTCACGCTGGCCAAAGCTGCGCAGTTTATCAATAAAAGCAGCTTCCAATTCGTTTGGCTCCTTATTGCGCAGCGTCTCACTCTGCGGTTGAAGTTTAGCTCCTTATTCGCAGCTTCCGGTTTGTTTGGCTCCTTATTGCGCAGCGTCTCATTTTACGGCTCGAAGTATAGCCTCGTGTTCACGTTGCCGAATGCTGCGCAGTTTATCAATAAAACATTATTTTCGTGGCTTAAACCATTCTGGCCAAGCAAATATGAACTATACAACACCTAGCAGGTACCCAACTATATAGTAAAAGTGAAATTGTCCTGACCCAGATTGATAGCTGCATAATTCATTCCATTTTTGTTGTCATTGCATGCTTAAGCCATTACTGTATGTCAGTTTATTGGGGCCGTGTGAAATAGCCTTCATTTAACTCTGAATTGTGGGATAAAAAGACAGCCCTAGTGTGTGTGGTCTAAATGTTGTTTCTCATTATTGTTTAAAAATCGCAAAACATTAATATATCACAAGATGCTTTTTATCATCACAAACAAGTATTTTTTTTTAAATAAAAATCTTTGCCTTGTAAAGATTCTGAGCATGTGCCTATAGTATCTTAATTTTTAAGGCCAAATCTGTCATCTGTTTTTGTTAATAAACTATACTTTAAAATGTAATTTAATGAATCCTTTAATTTTTGTGGCTTCAGTTTAAGTTGTTCAACATTGATGTTCAATAAATAATCATAGATAGTGTGTGTTGCCTTCAATTAATCAATCAAGTAATACAGCCTTCATTCAAAAATCTCTCAATTGTGAGCATATTTACTGTACAAAACTTGTCAGTGAACTATGAGGGCAAAAAAAAAAAATCGTTTATTAATCGAAATCGAGTTAAAATGTTCAATTAATCGAGATTTTGATTTTAGGCCAAATCGCCCAGCCCTAATATACATTTACCAACAAAACCTTTTTTTGCATTAGGGTACCAGCAACAATGATGTATCTACCATTCTTATCAGCGATAACATTGGTCGATGAGAATTGAACTTTCGTATTAATGAGAATGGCAACTCCTCTAACTTTCGAATTAAAGTAGTGTTTCCCAAAATAGCGAAAATTATTCACCAAAGTGAATGGACTAACCGGAGCCCAAACAAAACGCACAAAAGCAAGAGAGAAAAACCTCCCACAGACTTCCACACTGTATAACAGTGTGCGTATAACCATAAACACGTTATATTAAAAAACTCACATTACAAAATATAATTTCCTCAGAAGGTGAACATTCCAACAAAAATTTGTAAAAATACAAAAAGAAGTCCTGTGCAAAAAATGCAGTATCACCCTTATGTGATGCGAAGTTGCACTGGATGAAAAAGGCCATACCGAACACCCTCAGTGCCATGGAGTTGCTGCCTGACCGTATTGAATGCAGCCCGAGCCTGTGCTATCTTGGCAGTGTAGTCAGGAAAGACTGAGATGTTCTGGTCTCCAACTTTAATCTGTTGGCATTCTCTAGTGCGTCGTAAAATGTCAACACAGTCAGTGTGGTAATGAAACCTGCATACAATGGCTCGTGGACGGTTCCCGGGGCTTAGGTGTGGGTTAGAGGGTCCTGTGGGAACAATCCAAAAGCGGCTCCTTCTCCAAATTAAATGCTTCCTTTAGCAAGGAGGCTACAGCAGCAGTGGTGCACGTGTCGGGGCCCTCCGGTACTCCCACTATCATAACATTGTTACGCCACGTCCTAGACTCCAAGTCTTCACATTGATTTTCCAGCTTAGCTACGTTACCTGTAAGGCACTTGATAGTGTTTTTCATCTCAGCTATGTCGTCGGAACACACGTGCTCCATCTCCCTAACCGTACCTTTTAGCTCGGACACTGTAGCGCCATTAGCAGCTTTACCGATTGCCAGCTTCATCGCTTTCAGATCGAACTTAATGGTAGACAAACCATTACAGAGAGTATCCTGACGTTCTTTTTAAAAAAATATCGGCCATATCTTTACTCAGCGAGGCCAACAACTCGACCTTAAGAGCATCAATATCTGGATTAGTTTGACTCGAAGGGGGCTTTACAGGTGACGACGGCTCACTCGAGGATGTGGTCATGGTTTGCAAACTAGGCCTCAGTTGAATTTGAATAGTACTACTGTTTTAATATTTTTTGCTGCCATTTTACGCAGTCCCGAGTAAAACTTCTCAACTCAACGCACTACATAATAAAGCAGGACTAAAATTATGGCCAAAAAGTGCAAATGAATAACAATTTTAATCGAAATCGGCGGGAGCTCCCAAACTTGCGTCCTACTCCATCAAAGCTCAACCGGAAGTCCAAGACATTTTTCTTTTTGAGTTATTCTAGTTTTCTATTCTGAATGTCCATTTTTCCAGTTATTTCTATAGTTTTATGTCTTTAAATGTTATTGTATTATAACAATAAATGGATACAGAGATAGACTATATAACATTCTTTATACAAATAAAACTGTCAGCTAGTGAACTTGATTGCCTGTCTAAACAACATTTAGCAGTGTTTTTTCTTATTATTACTGTACAGTAAATGTCTAGCTAGCTCTGGTTTAGATTTTTCATGGTTGTTATATAAAGTACTTCGATGTGGAAATTACCATCACTGTAGCATTTTCTTCAATACAACATATTGTCACTTTATGACTTAAGTTCTACTAAAAATGAAAAACTGTTACCGTAGCAGTTTGCAGCTGTTTTGCTAAATGTTCCTTTGCTCCACCTCGCATTTCACGAATGACTTTGAAATGCAATCGATTTATTTTGGCCGCTGTTGTTTTGCTGCGGCGGTAATAGACATTCTGGTTGACTACCTACTGTATGTGGCAATCTGATGACCTGAATGCATTGAAAGTTATTATATCAATGGAGTTTTTCTTCACTGATGGCACAAGGATGTTCAAGGAATGAGAGAGAAGATTCAAACTCTCCATAGGTCCTCAATACACAGACAAAACAAAGTTATCATTGCATGTCGTTTTCACTGAACTGATTTAATGTATATATGTGATTTGATATTCCTTAAGGTTTACATACATCTACAGTGGTTACTCAATCGGAATGGTTATTACTGTCGGATACTACCACAGCGGCCAAAATAAATCAGTTGCATTTCAGTCCTTCGTACAATGGCCGCCAGGTGGCGCAAAGTGACACTTTCACTCATCGCAGGAAATACAATAGTGATGGTAATTTCCACATGAGTACTTTACACAACAAACATGAAAAATCTGAACCAGAGCTATTGATATGTACTGTACAATAATGAGAGGAAAAAAAAAACATTGATTAGATCAAGTTCAGTAGCTGACAATTTGATTTGTACAAAGTATAAACTGTTGTATAACTAAAAAGTGGCAGCTGGCACACCTAAAAATAGACGCAGGTAAAAAAAAATTAATAGTCTAAATAAAAATCCTCTTCTTTAATTTCCTATAGTCTAATCGGCGCTCAACCGCACACAAAGTTTTCCAGAGTGCTAAATTTTGATGTGCTAAATAATATTTGTGCAGTATAATCAGTGCCTCCTATTACTATTAATCCTAGGTTGTTCTTTTAGTGTTACTGTGTGTGCTTTACAATGCCAGACAGCATTCAAATGCAAATTATTCACTCTCCCCAGGTGTGAATCAGCTGTTCTCACTTGTGCATTCAGAGGAACTGAAATGCACCTCTCCACACTTTAAAAAAACCACTTGAATCTGAAGCTCTTCTGAAGACTTTCAGGGATTAAGGTCTCTTTTTAAATTTGTGTAAATTTAATCTTCTGGATTCTAGATTCTAAAGTTGACATTGTTACCGTATTTAATCCTTGGAATGGAAGAAATTTAGATTTTCCTTATGATAGCATAAATTGCATTGTTTTTAATCAGTCTATACACAATAATATTCTTTGGTATTGTTATTGAAAAAAACGGGTATGGGGCTGTCTTGGTTTATTAATCCTTGTGCCTGGTTTAGGTTTAGTATTAATTGCGCACCGTTTGTACATCTGTTATTTTACTACTTCATAACACTCAAAGACCTTTTATTTGGGGTTAAGTGACTGATGTGCCGAACATTTTTCAGCTGAGCCTCTGTTTCACTGAATAATCCCCGAATTTTCATGAGTATGTAAGACCTTGACACTCCTCTCTCTCTCTCTCTCTCTCTCTCTCTCACACACACACACACACACACACACACACACACACACACACACACACACACACACACACAGCAGACCGAATCATTCATTTAATGTTTAACTTGATAAGATTTTGGCAACGGTGGTACAGCGCAACGGGGGTCATTATTTACTATTAAAGAAAATTATGATGATCTGTCACGGCGTGCGCCTGTGATGGGTGTGCGCCCAAATCTACTATCGCTACTTGCTCACTCCGTAGGCTCCCTGAATAGGCGGTTGTAAAGTTTTTCTAAAGTTGCGTAGTTACAGGCGAGTCGCTCGGTCTGTCCGCTGTTCTTCGGTAAGCTTTTCTGGCGCCAGGAGAGACTCCGTCAAACACACACACGTTGTCTGTCAGAAAGGTCTCTGTTTATTAACAGCAAAAGATGGGGTTTATATATGTTTGACCAAACGCTTGTGCCATAGACATATGTTAATACAAAGAACATGAACCATTGTAAATGTCCTGGTGAGATCCTGAAGAATCCTGAAGAAAGGAGAGGAAGATGGAGAGGTGTCCGTCCAGAGACAGATCACAAGATGTTGGCTCGAGTTAAGGGGAGATGGGGGAACGAGACGGGGGTAGAGAGAGAGAGATGGAGAGAGAGTATGGGAAGGTGAGCGTGGGAGCGTTCACACCTTTAAGAACAAATGCAAGAGGAGATAGGAAGAAAGCAGCAGGAAAGATTTAACACGTTAATATCAAATATATGAGGAAGAGAGCAAGAGAGTAGAAATAACTCCTTTTATATATAAAATAATTCTAACAGCGGCAAAGGGACGGAGCTGCCTATTCGTTCTGGCTGGCGATAATTAACGTTAATATGATCTCGGGCTTGCTCCACATTATAAAAGCAAGGCGCGGAGTTTAGTCCGAGGTCCGGGAAGTATGTGTGGTGGAGAATAGGAGAATGGCATGTGAGTGGGGCCATGCCCCAGGGACTTTAAACAAGGACACTGGAATTCTGCCCTTTGATCCTCGCACTGAGGATAGCGCGAGAAAAAGCTGCGCGAGCTCCCGTGGCATCTTCACTCCTCCACCGTGCCCGCCTTCGCAGCCCCGCTGCCGAAGGGGAAAAGGCTGCGAGGACGTTTGTGTTAAGTTAAGGACTCGCGCCGGCCATCGACAGTGGGAGAAGCGCCGTCACGAGGGAGCGTGCAGGAGCGCTGCCTCCGCATACTCCGTTCTGCCACTCCGCCCACCGCCACTTATCGTCAGCTGTGTGCCCGCGTGCCAGTTTGGCACAGCCCCGGGAACTGCACATGCACAACCTTTATCTCCTTCCCTTTCTTTCCATTCTCCCTCCTTCAACCCTTTCCTTCCCTATTTTACCTAAATAAATGACCCCTTTTTCCATAAGACCTCGCCTCGTGTCCGTGCTTTATGGTGCCACCCGTGCAACATAGGTCCAACCCGTTACAGATCATAACAGCCTACTGCAGTTCATAATTTCAAACACAAGCGGGCTGAATGACCGACATCTGCTGATGCAGTAGAACGTCCTGACAATGTTATTTTATGGTCATTTATTTCAGTTAATAAATCTACTACAAATAGTTAAGTTAATCATTAAGAACACAAGATATAAAATGACACAAAACCCTACACGCGTAGCTTTTCTAATTACACGTGATAAAATCTAAGGACTCACTGTGTTAACATTTATTTCGCTTAAATTTGACCCTAATAAGATTTAATTTCATTTGAATTCTACATTTGTACTGTAATTTTAGTACTTTATGAATTCATTTAACTAGTGTTTCACTTTATTTTGTCCGCTACTACGTGCAGCTCTAAAGGAGCTGCGGCTCATTAATCCTGCAGAGAATGAACTAAGGCACGAGGCGCCACTCAGTGGTGAAAGCCAGCAAGCGCACAAACCCAAATGCTCCCACCGAGCGCCGCAACAGTAAAACCAACATTCCGATTGAGTAAACACTGTACAAAGCATGAAGTTCTCATGCATGACTTCTCTTAAAACTGAAAAGATCACACATTTGGTAGATTATTAATTTAAAGCAAATCCTGTTCAGTGCTAGATGTATTACATGTGTTACTTAAAAATTAAATCTTCAAACTGTTTTTAAAACATCACTTCAGAATAAGCTTTGGAGCCCTTAAAATAGTTTTATTTTTACAGTGCAGGATTTAATTAAATGACTGTGATTACCTTTAGTGTGCATCAACCAGTGAAAACATGCTTTCAATTGGGGAAAAAAGTTATAATGAAGAAATTTACCTAAATTTTCTTTCTTTTGGGAAAGAAAATACTGTTTTTGTAGTATTTTATTAATGTGAAATCTAGTGCAAATTATAGAATGACTCGTATAAAATTTAACTATATAAATAGTTGTCAGAGCAGAACAATGTCTTCTAGGTAAGTATAAAACTGTTTTATTGCAATTTAGATTTTAATTACATAGGCATCACCGCTCAGAGCTTTGTTTACTGATTTGATTGTTTCATTCACGTTAGATTATGAGATGTTTTACATTGGAATTTTGCCTTATTAGCGTTATAATTGCTACAAGCATCATTGGAGTGACACACGGAAGGCGGTGGGCTTAGAGGTCACTCCTGGGGGCATTGACCAGATCGACCTCCACACCAACAGGGTTATCTGTTCCTATGATTACCGTTGCATCGAAGGCTTTGCAGAACTTTCAGACTACCAAGGTGGTTTTTGCATCCTCTATGGAGGCTTCAGCAGACTGGTAAGTGTGATTGTTAGGATCACTGTGCTCAATCTGGTCATTTCTTAGCGTTAACTTTTTAACAAATAAGAATAAGTAAAATAAAAGAATGAAGATTTTTTTCCCATCTTTCTTAGTTTATATGAATTTACAGTGGTGTGAAAAACTATTTGCCCCCCTCCTGATTTCTTATTCTTTTGCATGTTTGTCACACAAAATGTTTCTGATCATCAAACACATTTAACTATTAGTCAAAGATAACACAAGTAAACACAAAATGCAGTTTTTAAATGAGGGGTTTTATTATTTAGGGAGAAAAAAAATCCAAACCTACATGGCCCTGTGTGAAAAAGTAATTGCCCCCTGAACCTAATAACTGGTTGGGCCACCCTTAGCAGCAATAACTGCAATCAAGCGTTTGCGATAACTTGCAACGAGTCTTTTACAGCGCTCTGGAGGAATTTTGGCCCACTCATCTTTGCAGAATTGTTGTAATTCAGCTTTATTTGAGGGTTTTTTAGCATGAACCGCCTTTTTAAGTTCATGCCACAACATCTCAATAGGATTCAGGTCAGGACTTTGACTAGGCCACTCCAAAGGCTTCATTTTGTTTTTCTTCAGCCATTCAGAGGTGGATTTGCTGGTGTGTTTTGGGTCATTGTCCTGCTGCAGCACCCAAGATCGCTTCAGCTTGAGTTGACGAACAGATGGCCGGAGATTCTCCTTCAGGATTTTTTGGTAGACAGTAGAATTCATGGTTCCATCCATCACAGCAAGCCTTCCAGGTCCTGAAGCAGCAAAACAACCCCAGACCATCACACTACCACCACCATATTTTACTGTTGGTATGATGTTCTTTTTCTGAAATGCTGTGTTACTTTTACGCCAGATGTAAAGGGACACGCACCTTCCAAAAAGTTAAACTTTTGTCTCGTTGGTCCACAAGGTATTTTCCCAAAAGTCTTGGCAATCATTGAGATGTTTTTTTAGCAGAATTGAGACGAGCTTTAATGTTCTTTTTGCTTAAAAGTGGTTTGCGCCTTGGAAATCTGCCATGCAGGCCGTTTTTGCCCAGTCTCTTTCTTATGGTGGAGTCGTGAACACTGACCTTAATTGAGGCAAGTGAGGCCTGCAGTTCTTTAGATGTTGTCCTGGGGTCTTTTGTGGCCTCTCGGATGAGTTGTCTCTGCGCTCTTGGGGTAATTTTGGTCGGCCGGCCACTCCTGGGAAGGTTCACCACTGTTCCATGTTTTTGCCATTTGTGGATAATGGCTCTCACTGTGGTTCGCTGGAGTCCCAAAGCTTTAGAAAAGGCTTTTATAACCTTCACCAGACTGATAGATCTCAATTACTTTTGTTCTCATTTGTTCCTGAATTTCTTTGGATCTTGACATGATGTCTAGCTTTTGAGGTGCTTTTGGTCTACTTCTCTGTGTCAGGTAGCTCCTATTTAAGTGATTTCTTGATTGAAACAGGTGTGGCAGTAATCAGGCCTGGGGATGACTACAGAAATTGAACTCAGGTGTGATAAACCACAGTTAAGTTATTTTTTAACAAGGGGGGCAATCACTTTTTCACACAGGGCCATGTAGATTTGGAGTTTTTTTCTCCCTTAATAACGTAAACCTTCATTTAAAAACTGCATTTTGTGTTCAATTATGTTATCTTTGACTAATAGTTAACGGTTTTTGATGAGCAGAAGCATTTAAGTGTGACAAACATGCAAAAGTATAAGAAATCAGGAAGGGGGCAAATAGTTTTTCACACCACTGTACATATTACTTGCTTATTCAAGTTTTGTGTGCCTGAGACTATTTTTTTAATTGTTTATCAGCAGGTAACAGCTGTGATAAAATATTTATAAAGTAGTAATGCTCTTTGATGTCTAGTGTGAGACTATTGGTCAATTCCCTTTTTTTCTTACAGGTCAACTTATGCCCTTAACCCCTTGTACTTTTATATTGTACTTTAATAGAATTAATACATGTTTTTCTCAAACAGTCATGTTCTAAAGTTTGTACTCCCTCTTCTATGTTTGTCTAAAAATCATCTGATTGTATTAGGTCTCAGTATTGGGCAAATAAAATATCATACGAACAGCAACATGAAACTTTTTCATGATCCCATTATTTATCTAACAAAAATGAAGCCAAAAAAGAAGTGAGCAATACTAAGACCCCCCATGATGCCCCAAAGTTTCTTGTATGACTTTATTAGTCTCACATTATTGTGTTGAATTTTGGCCTATTATTTTTTACAACATTGCATTGTTTTTTTTTTTTTTTTTTTTTGCCTTTCACTTATACAAAGTTTTTTTTTTTAAGGTCCCACCACATCATTTCAGTGATCCTTGATTCTATTATTTATTTTTTTAGCTGTTCTGTTGAAGATTTACTAGTGTGCTTCGGATCATTGTTGCATGACCCAATTTTGACCAAGCTTTAGCTGTCTGACAGATGGCCTCATAGAATGACAGATGGCCTCATAGTTGCCTCTAGAATGCTCTGATATATAGAGGAGTTCATGGTCAACTCAGTGACTGCAAGGTGCCCAGATTCAGTGGCTGCAAAACAAGCCTAAATCACTCCTCCACCATTGTGCTACAAAACAAGCCTAAGGCTGAATCCCATTTCTACCCCTTACCCCTTCACATAGCCCTACCCCTCTGTTTGGCGCGTTCACGTGAAGGGGTAGGGGTGTCTCATTTCTCTTTTGGTTGGAGGGGGAGGGGGAAGGGGAAGGGCCAGATAGCCCTCCAAACGAAGATTTTTCAGGACCTCACTTCAAACGAAGGGCTAAGCGAAATTTTCAACATGGCTGCTCACTCGAGCAAACAGACCCATAAATGTAAATTTTTGCCATAAATAAAGATTTTTATGACAAGTTTTCATTATATGTATATTACCTCTAGTCTTGTGTTTGTGTTTATGGTGATGTTCTGTAAAGAAATGTTTGCAAAAAAATCGCTAAAGTTTGCTAGCGGCTAGCACCGATTGCACGATATTACAAATATATATTTTATTTTTATATATTTTTATAATTTATATTATGTATAGGGATGAAATACGGCGCAAAAAAACTTTGGGAGTGAGTAATCTCTCTCTTATTGCAATGTGTGATAAACATCGGCGCATGTCCTTTAACGTAACATTAGGAACTAGTGACAACGTATGATGACGTATAACAGTGTTGTAGTGGTGTCCCATTTCTTAGGGGAAAAATTTAAACCCTTCCCCTTTCCACTTCGTTTCAAGGGACAAGGGGAAGGGGCAAGGGGAAGGGGCAAGGGGAAGGGGTAGAAAATAGAAATGGGATTCAGCCTAAATCACTCCTCCACCAAGACTTTGTGGTTTGTTCAGATGTAGTTTTGTGAATTTCAGTTGTGCTTCCATATTTTTTGTAGATAGAAGAGGCTTTCTTCTGGCAACCAGTCCAAATAAACCGTACATCTTCAGTTTTCTTCTAATTGTTTCTTCAAATTAAACATTTAATGTCTTCAGTGAGACCTGTAGGGTCTTAAGTGAAGCTGTTTCCAGTCCTAGAAGGAAGGATCCAACTGTCTTGAATGTTTTCTATCTGAGAATCATCTTTTTCACTGTAGAATGTTGTTCTTATGTTTTTTCCTTTGGCATACAACTAAATGCGCCAGTCCAGCAAATTGCCAAAATTTCTACTTTTATAGATGTCTGCATTCCTGCTGACGATCAGTTAAACAAGGGTTGATTAGTAGCACCTGGCTGCATCTTACCCTTTTAAATCTTGTGAAAGCAATAAAGGATTACTCTGTATTGTCCGCATGTTGTTGTGGCATTTTTGTTAAATAAATAATTGCACTGTGGGGAAAAAAATGTTTGTCTAAGGTTGTATTTGCCTAATACCTGCTATGATAAAATATTTTTATACAAAACAACATGGAACTAAAATAGGGTCTACTAAGTTTTGAAAAAAAAATGCAATATTTAGCTTATTAAATGTCCTAGACGTAATGTTTCTTGAATAGGTTGTTTGATAAATGTTCTGTACTTGATTTTCAATTCAGTTTCTTTCTTCTTTCTTTTTTTAAGCACCTATTTGCATCAGAGCACCGTGATGAGATCATCCGCAGTGCTATAGAGCATGCCGAAAACTTTATTGGAATTATGTTGCGTCTGAGGAAGGAGCCTATAACCTTTGAATGCTTTGTTAGTGAAAGGCTTGGCAAATATGCTTCAGATGAGAGCATCACATCCCTCGCTGAATTTGTAGTGCAAAAGATCTCTCCTCGACATGTGGTGAGACACACACACACACACACACACACACACACACACACACACACACACACACACACACACCCTTTTAAAACTTTGTATTTTTTCCTCTTAATATTTTTTATTGATTTTAAACAGGCATACAACAGGATAAACATGTAATGTTTCAATACAGTTTTATAACCCCCTTATAAACCCCTATAGCACTCACCCCCACCCCTCCCTGACTCCAAGTCAGCTTTACATGTGTAAGAAAGGCTAGACACCAGGCCTATTTAAAAAAAAAAATAAATAAATAAAATAAAAAAAAGAGAGAAACTAAAAAGTTTCTGGAAGTTTTTTGGTTCTGCGTGCAAAAAAAGGGGAAAAGAAAACAAACAAATAGGAAGGGAATCAAACTATAAATGTATATGAAAAAAGCTAAGGAAGGGCCCCCACACTTGTTGAAATTTAAAGTCTGAGTAATGAATTGAGTAGTGAATCTTCTCAGGGACAAACAGGACATATCTCTGAGCCACTGGGCATGAGTGGGTGACGTGGCATCCTTCCACTTGAATAAAAGAGAACGCCTGGCCAGGAGTTTCGCAAACACAATAAACGCTGTTTAGCTTGACACCTATCTTCCTCTCCAGCGATACCAAAAAGAGCAACCAGAGGGTCTGGTTCAAGGTTGCAATTTAATATGTACGACAAGGTTTTAAAAACATCCCTCCAGAATTTTTGCAAATTCGGGCATGTCCAGTACATATGAATAAGAGGCGTCTCTCCGCTTTTACATTTATCACAACAAGGATCGACATCTGGGTAGAAACGGGAATTTGAACCTTAAAACTGTAATAAAGAGTGGCAGGCACATAAGGAGGTTGAGTTGACAAGCTTAGGAATTGAATTCCAAGTATCATCTGACAAATTGAGATCTTTTTCCCAAGCAGTTTTGATTTTGCTCAAAGAGGAGGGACTCGGACCCATCAATCCACCATAAATAGTAGATATTAGGCCTTTACGCAGCGGGGACAAACAGAGGAGATTATCTAGAATATTTGCAGCAGGGAACCTCAGAATTGTACCATTCCTGAAACACTGAATCATGATGAGATGGTTAGAGACGATACGACTGGAAAGAGAAAAACCCAGAAGACCGCTGTGATTTCTGAACTGAGCCCATACTCTCAAGGTATGCCTAATAACTGAATTATTGATTGATTTAATTGAGGAGATGGGGAGTGCAGATCCAAGGAGTACAGAAGTTTTTCAGAGTTTCTCCATTTCCACCCAGGCAGGCCATTTAGGTTGGTTATGAAAATATGCCCAAAAGATGACGCATTGAATGTTTGCTGCCCAGTAGTAAAAACGAAAATTAGGCAGTGTCTCTTTTAGATCTTTGAAGTGGGGACTTATTCAATCAAGGATGTTTACCTTTCCAAAGATAACATGATATAATTGAATCTAAAGCACAAAAGTAAGATTTGGGAATAAAAACATGCACAGATTGAAAAAAATATAAAGATTTTGGAAAAATACTCATTTTAATGGCATTAATGCAGCCCACCAGGGACATGGACAGTGGTGACCATTGTCCCAAGTCCTTTTTTGTTTGGTTCAACAACCCAATAAAATTTTCTTTAAAAAGTTGTTTTTCACTATGTAGAAAGGAAGATTGTGCATAACAGTTGTTAGTGCTGTATTATTTAGGAGAAAAGGTTCACTTTTGTGCACATTAAATTTATATCCTAAAAAATAGCTAAATTCACTGAACAATGACTGCACATGTGGCAGGGAGGAGATTGGATTTGATATAAAACGTAGATCATCTGCATAAAGGGAAATTTTATGTTCTTCTCCCTGCCTCCAAATCCCAGATATATCCCTACAACTACGGAATGCGATTGCTAGTGGTTCAATGGCAAGGTTAAAGAGTAATTAACTAAGAGGACACCCCTGACGAGTACCCCTCTGAAGGCTGAATGGTTGAGACTGCTGAGCATTTGTCAGAACTGAGTCAATAGTGCTTGAATATAATAATTTAACTCAAGTGATACAACTTGGACCAAAATTAAATTTTTCTAAAGCCTTGAATAAATACTCCCATTCCATACGGTCAGAAAGCCTTTTCAGTAACCAAAGAAAGGACACACTCAGGGATCCCCTCTGATGGTGTGTATAAGATATCCATAAGGCGTCGATTGTTAAAGTAAGAATAGAATTACTTTTTTTGGTTTTTTTGTCAAAACCAAAAAAAAAAAGTTAAACTTAATCTACAATCAGGGGACAGTGTTGGGATATCTAGTTGAGTCAAGAAATTCTCAACTGAACTATGGTCCTTTTGGGAACTCAGAAGGATATAATCAAGAATAAAAATTTCTGAATGCATCATTAATATTAGAATGGTCGGTAGTGATGGTACCATCCTCCATCCGAATTTTTGTAATGTGTTGCTGTGCTCTAAATCCTCTTAACTGGTTTGCTAAATGTTTCCCAGATTTGTCACCATGAATGTAAAACTGGCTCCTACTCTTTATTAATTGACGTTCAATTACGTGTTGAGATGGGGCCAGGGGTAGCTCAGTGGTTAAGGCATTGGACTACGGTTCGGAAGATCCCAGGTTCAAACCCCACAACCACCAAGTTGCCACTGTTGGGCCCTTGAGCAAGGCCCTTAGTTGAGGGTCAACTGCTCAGATGTGTAATGAGATAAAAATGTAAGTCGCTCTGGATAAGAGCGTCTGCCAAAATGCCTAAAATGAGATGTTCAAACTTAGTTTGCAATTCTCCATGTTTTTTTTTTTTTTTTTTTTTTTTTTTTTTTTTTTTTTTAATACAGATCTGGGTTTTTAATAGAGCATAGTGCTGATCTATTTCTTTAATTTGGTTGGTCAAATCTTTTCATTCTTTATATGCCTTCCTTTTTATATTTACAGTGTATTAAATTATCTGTCCCCTGAGGCAGGCTTTCAGAGCATCCCAAATAGTTTTTTTTTTTCTAAAAATCCTCCACTATCAGTAACGTTGAATTAAAGCAGCAATGTTTTTTAACTTGAGGGAAATCAGGGAGCTTTATAGACTGGCGCATGATGGCCCTTCTTTTTCAGGACCTCTGCAATTCGACTTGGCATGCACTCAATCAACTTCTGGGCCAAATCCTGACTGATAGCAACCCATTCTTTCATAATAACTTTTCAGGTTTCCAGGCCATGGACCCAAAATGTCAACGTGTTGGTCCCCGAGCCACTTAGTTATCACTTTTGCCTTATGGCACGGTGCTCCATCGTGCTGGAAAATGCATTGTTCTTCACCAAACTGTTGTTGCATTGTTGGAAGAAGTTGCTGTTGGAGGGTGTTTTGGTACCATTCTTTATTCATGGCTGTGTTTTTGGGCAAAATTGTGAGTGAGCCCACTCCCTTGAATGAGAAGCAACCCCACACATGAATGGTCTCAGGATGCATTAGTGTTGGCATGAGACAGGACTGATGGTAGCGCTCACCTTTTCTTCTCCGGACAAGCCTTTTCCCAGATGCCCCAAACAATCAGAATGCGGCTTCATCGGAGAATATGACTTTTCCCCAGTCCTCAGCAGTCCATTCACCATACTTTCTGCAGAAGATCAGTCTGTCCCTGATGTTTTTTTTTTGGAGAAAAGTGGTTTCTTTGCTGCCCTTCTTGACACCAGGCCATCTTCCAAAAGTCTGACTCACTGTGCTTGCAGATGCGCTCACACCTGTGTGCCATTCCTGAGCAAACTCTGCACTGGTGGCACGCCGATCCTGGCGCTTGCTGGACTTTCTTGGACACCCTGAAACCTTCTTAACAAGAATTGAACCTCTTTCCTTGAAGTTCTTGATGATCCTATAAATTGTTGATTTAGGTGCAATCTTAGTAGCCACAATATCCTTGCCTGTGAAGTCATTTTTATGCAACGCAATGATGGCTGCACACGTTTCTTTGCAGGTCACCATGGTTAACAATGGAAGAACAGTGATTTCAAGCATCCACCCTCCTTTTAATATGTCAAGTCTGCCATTCTAACCCAATCAGCCTGACATAATCTCCAGCCTTGTGCTTGTCAACATTCTCACCTGAGTTAACAAGACGATTACTGAAATTATCTCAGTAGGTCCTTTTAATGAAATGCAGTGGAAAGGTTTTTTTGGGATTAAGTTAATTTTCATGGCAAAGAAGGACTATGCAATTCATCTGATCACTCTTCATAACATTCTGGAGTATATGCAAATTATATAAATATATGCTATTATAAAACTTAAGCAGCAACTTTTCCAATTTCTAATATTTATCAAAACCTTTGGCCGTGACTGTGTATGTATATATGTATGTGTGTAGGACTGGCTGGGCAATGCAAAAAATTTATTCTTAACCCAAAACCCCCAAAATAATTATAGAAAAATTATTAATACAAAATAAAAAGTAAAAATAAAACAAATGAACCTGCACGTTACCTTTGAAAAGAATCATAGCTGTAGTGATTAAGACCAGAGGGGGACTACTGTGCGGGACGACTTTCACAAACATGCGCACACAGTAATGGAATTACTGCTTTCTGGCAGAGGATGAGAGACTCTGGAAACTGAAATATTTAACAAAAAATCCCTTTAGTTACACTTGCTTCTGCCTTCCTTTGAGGATTTTACAGAAATGTGACATTGCATTGTGGTTAAACAGATTAATCTTCCCCACTGCTACAGCCTATTTAACCTTTTTTTTTCTCTTCCCGGAGGCTGTTAATGCAGTACAGTTACTAAAGAACAGTCACTACACTTGGACACAAACTAATAAAAAATGCTTTATGTGCACGCACATGCCCAAACAGTCACAATGTTATAGTAAACACGGATGCTGACTATACGAATGATGCATGCACACTGAGACCATGCATGGGAGACGGTTACCCATAATCCCACAGCGTGCGAGAAGAGCCATTGGCTCAGTTGTGATCATGTGACACTCAGCAGACAGTGTATACGTACTACCGTACTCATATATCAAGATCTCACTTGTTTATCAAGTTAAAATGTATTTAAAATTTTTTGCTTGACTTACAAAATGCTCGCAGACCAAGTTAATCGCAATCCGTGGTCCAAATCAAATCAAATTCAAATTTTATTAGTCACATACACAATCATACACCGTATAATATGCAGTGAAATGCTTTATACGACCGCCAGTGACCTTAAAAAAAGAAAATAAAAGCTTGTACATAAAATAAATAATCAATAAAAAGGAAATACTAAAGAAATAATTTTAACTAGTGAAATTAACTGTACAATAAGGGCATAAAATATTGCAAAAATATAGAAATATAGGGTAGAGTATATATGTATATAGAATTAAAGTGTCAGTGGTTGTGCAAATATGCATGAAAGGTGACATGTGCATTTGTCCAGATGTATGAGTATTTAGTGCAAGTGTGTATGAATGTGTCCATGATTGTCCAGTCAGTGTTGTGAGTTTAAAAGATGTTATTAGTCCTGTGTGGAGGTGTGGTTGAGAGACCTTATCGCCTGCGGGAAGAAGCTCCTCCTCAGTCTCTCTGTGTTGGCCTTTAGGGAGCGGAATCTCTTCCCAGACCGCAACAAAGAGAACAGTCCATTACTGGGGTGACTGAGGTCCTTCATGATCTTCCTGGCCTTAGTCCAGCACCGCTTGCTGTAGATGGTCAGGGAGCTCAGTGCGGATGATGCGCTCGGCTGATCGCACCACCCTCTGTAGAGCTCGTCTGTCCTGCATGGTGCTGTTCCCGAACCAGGTCGTGATGTTTCCCGTCAGGATGCTCTCTATGGTGCAGGAGTAGAAGTTCCTGAGCACCCTGGAGGGCAGTCTAAAGTCTCTCAAGCGTCTGAGGTGGTAGAGATGCTGCCGGGCTTTTTTCACCACGGTGTTGATGTGACAGGACCATGACAGGTCCTGCGTGATGTGAACACCCAGGTATCTGAAGCTGTCCACTCTCTCCACTGGGCTCCTGTTGATGACGGGGGTCTGGTAGTTCCTCTCCTGCTTTGTACTAAAGTCCACTATCAGCTCCTTTGTCTTACTGACGTTCAGGAGGAGATTGTTCCTCTGGCACCAGTTCTCCAGATTTCCAATCTCCTCTAGGTAGTCCGACTCATCATTGTTGGTGATCAGTCCGACCACGACGGTGTCGTCAGCAAACTTGATGATGGAGGTGGAGTTGGTAGTGGCCACGCAGTCGTGGGTGTACAAAGAGTACAGCAGGGGGCTCAGAACACAACCCTGGGGGGCTCCAGTGCTGAGAGTGAGTGTAGCTGAGACATGTCCGCCCATCCTTACTGCCTGTGGTCTGCCAGTCAGAAAATTGGAGATCCACTGACATATAGATGAGCTCAGTCCCAGGTGCTCCAGCTTGGTGGTGAGTGTGGAGGGAATTATGGTGTTAAAAGCAGAGCTGTAGTCGATGAAGAGCATTTTAACATAATTCCCTTTCCTCGTGTCCAGGTGAGTGAGTGATGTGTGGAGGAGATGAGAGATTGCATCGTCTGTGGAGCGGTTCTGACGTTATGCAAACTGTAGTGGGTCCAGTGTGTTGGGTAGTGAAGAAATGATGAAGTCTCTGATAAGGCGTTCAAAGCACTTCATCACCAGGAAATATTTTCTACATAAGCTTCAAATGAAAGGGTGGAATCAGTAATCACACAAGTCTTTTACTACTTCACACAATAAAAGTAAAATGCTATGGAAAGAAAGTTTCCATTTACATCTACAAACTGATAATGGTTAGTCAAATAAAGCCTGATTCGGACAGGACAAGTTTTACAGGGGGTCGTTAGAGAAATTTGTTTCACAGACGTACTTCGTAATTTTAATCCCGTCCGAGTCTGCCATGTCTGTCTTTCTCTCATATGACCTCTGTAAGAATTCCAGAGCAAATTACCTACTGTTTTTCAGCAAACTCGGAGGTCCTCTGAGAAATCTAATCCTGTCCGAATGCAATTGTCTGTCAATTGCCGATTAAAAAATAAATAAAAAAATGTAAATTTTTTTTCCCCAAAACGCGTTTTCTTTTGTGTTTTGGTCAACGTTAACTACCGTACAATCTCTAGCGCGCCGGTATTCAGACACTCCTCCCTCCGTAATAAACACGGAGATGTTAGTCCCATACGAATGCATACATGAAATGACATGAAAAAAACGACCGAATAGGGCTTAAGACAAGCAGGAGATTGCCATTCCTCTAACTCCTGCACCATTTTCTAATCTATCAATGAGAATAGTATGTGGTATCAAAAGTTCTACTAAGATCAAGCAATGCAAGCAAGGAGACACAACTTTGATCAGAGGCCAGTAGTAGATCATTTACCACTTTAATCGGCACACTCTTGATATACGAGTACGGATCTTGATATATGAGTACGGAAGTACGTACAGTATACACTGTCTATGATGAAACAACCTTTTCTAAGATTTTGAGGATCTTAATATTTGCCTATAGAACCTTGGTTGCATACAATTACTTGGCTAACTAACTAGACATGCACACAGCGTAGTGGTAACAGCATTTATTTTAAACATATACACAGTGAAATGTTTGTATGTATGGGAATGTGACAGGATGAGTAGGCATTTAAAATACATAAATCTGTGTAAGAGTATGCTTATGAAGGTATGAATTAAACATTTTTTTGTATTGTTTAAAATATATGAACAATCTCGATCACATTTGAAAATCATGCTAAAATGATAAATCAAATTGACCCAATTCCTCATGAAACTTGCCCACTATTAGCAGTAAAGCTAATCAGTTCTCTATTGCAGATGCATATGTACATGTCACGGCTTATGTCCTGGCGCCACTGGGAATTGCATTACCAAATGAATGTGTTCTGAAGCAGTTATTTAGAGCTTGGTCAGTATAATGTTAAGTTGTAGCAGCTCCTTTGACATGGAATTGAGTGCCTTGGCGTTTTTCATTGTGATGTACGAGAGTCTAGGAGCTGTGCCCCATTGTTGGTGGCTTGAATTACAACTTCGAAATCAAGCCTCTGGTTGTCTGACTTTATAGTTAAAGTCTATTTTTTTTGCCCAGTCTTTCAACATTTGTTGTCGAAAGAATTGTGTTGTCAATCGTTTACTAGATTCATTACACAGCTACTGATTTTCATGAGCTGTAAGCTGTTTTTCTAAGAACTTAAGTTCAAAATGCGTACGCTGAGACAACTGCTAAATGCAATAGATAGTGGGAATAGGGGATTCGTTTACTACAGTCAATCTTGCTAACGATTAACTTCAAATAGCGATGTTTCCGGGCCACAGAAAGTTTGAGGTTTGCATTAGGTACAGCTTACGAGTGCTGCTTTTCGTCTTGTTGCTAGTTAGTACATTCACGAAGTGTGTCGAATTGGCACTGCCTCCTCTTTGGCAGGGAAGCATTCGCATAGCTGCTTATTAAGATGACTGGCCGCTAATAGCAAGCTCCAAAGAGCAGCTGGAGAGACAGTGCTAGTCTCTCATTCAGGTTCTGGGTTTCTCCATGAACATGCAGAAAAGTTGGAGATATCTGGTGAAATGCTCCATTACCAGCCGAAACGTCTGTCAGAGCACAGAATAGCCACGCTTCCGTGCTGCATCGCTCTGTTTCAAGCAAGTGTTTTTACAGTTAATTGGGATAATGGCGTCTATGATTGCTGTGGTGCCTCTAGGGCTGTTGAACCTGCAAGTGTTTCAATGCTGGCTTCGCTCCCCACCAGGCTGTCATGCATGTCATCTCTACTGCCCTGTAGTGTCGTTTCTCAAGGTGGTGCCTCCTTTTCTCAGCGTGTGGGAGGAAAAACTACATATGATAACCTGGTCATTCAGTACCTTCAGGTTCTCAGCTAACTTGTTTTTTTTAGGCACATAATGTTGCTGAGCCTTGACCTGAGCAACTGAAGCAACCCCAGGTCATAACACTGCCCCATTTGTTCCATTATTTATGACAGTCCAAAATGCGTGCATGTATGAAAATATTATTTCTGAATGGATCATGCTTTTGGCAAAACCATTCACTTAAAGTTGATTGTGTTCACTTCACTTGAATTGTGAGTGTTTCATTTAAAATGTACTGTAGTAAAATTAACTAGTAGCTAGAGGGCGCTCTGTGCCACGGCTCTGCAATAAGTGCAATGCATGGTCACAGGCTTCACATCAACCATCTGTAGCCTTTAGTGGTGTTTTCTGCCCCGAGACGTTTTCATTTGATTTTGACAGGCCATCGTGTTCTGATCTGAGCAGACAACACGACAGTGTATAATCAGGCAAGGAGGGACTAGTTCACTTCCCCTGTTGAAAATGGTCTATGGTACATAGAGATGTCTTCAGTAAGAACACGAGTAGATGTGATATCCTATACGATATGTGTTGTATCTCGATCTATACCTCATTCCTGTCCTTCAGGGAACTGAGATTTTAGTCATAACCATTCATTGACAGTCACCTTTGATCATCAGTTACAAACACTTTACATTTTACCACTTCGGTTACTTTTCCGAGATTTTCATATGGTATATTAGTTTTTTTCTAACATTTTCTTGCTAAGGATTATTTTGTGATAACTATTCATTTAAAATTCTCTCTCATACACAGTACGATATGCAGTAGAATGCTTAAATGACTTCCCATGACCTTAAAAATAAAAATCACTAATAGGAAATAAATATGGAATGAATAAAAAAATTACTTTAGTTGAAGAAAGAGAAAAATATCTATAGAAATTGAGACAAAATATGGAATATGGGTAAAATATAAGAAAACCTAGCTGTACAAATACATAATATAAAGAAAAAACCTAGCAGTACAAATATGGAAAAAGATTATTTGAAGATAAAGTGGGTTTTAAGCAGAAATGTCTGGGGGGGGGGGAGGTGCAAATATGCATGAAAGTGTCTTATGTGCAACGAGCAAAAAAATGAAATGGAAATATGTGTAGATGTGTATGAATGTGCAGGTTTGCAATGTCCATGAATGTCAAATCAAATTAAAATTTTATTCGTCACATACACAGTCATACACGGTACGATATGCAGTGAAATGCTTACACGACCGCCAGTGACCTTAAAAAGAGAATTAAATCTTACAGTAAACATAAGGGTCCAGAATGTAAACATAAATATGAGTTCCAATGTCAGTGTAGATGTGCATGAAAGTGTCCATAGTGTCCGTTGACGTTAACAGGTTGTTTTAGTTCTGTGTTTGTGGTGTGAATGTGGTATGGTTGAGAGACCTTATTGCCTGCGGGA
Organism: Channallabes apus; assembly: GCA_030522415.1. Classification (NCBI taxonomy): domain Eukaryota; kingdom Metazoa; phylum Chordata; class Actinopteri; order Siluriformes; family Clariidae; genus Channallabes; species Channallabes apus. The sequence continues at coordinate 42,080,240 of CM060115.1, read as the reverse complement.
AGAAGCTCCTCCTCAGTCTCTCTGTGTTGGCCTTCAGGAAGTGTTGGCCGCTCCGGAAGCGCTTTCCTGACCGCAACAGAGAGAACAGTCCATTGTTGGGATGGCTGAGGTCCTTCACGATCTTCCTGGCCTTGGTCCAGCACTGCTGGATGTAGGTTGAGTGCAGGTCAGGGAGCTTGGTGCAGCTCCATCCTCTGTAGCGCTAGTCTGTCCTGCATGGTGCTGTTCCCGAACCAGGTTGTGATGTTTCCCGTTAGGATGTGCTCTATGTTTCAGGAGTAGAAGTTCCTGAGCACCCTTTAGGGCAGTCTGAAGTCTCTCAAGCTTCTGAGGTGGTGGAGACACTGCTGGGCCTTTTTCACCATGTTGACGTGACACAGGTCCCTGACGGGTCCTGCATGATGTGAACACTGATGATGTCAGCAAACTTGATGATGGTGGTGGAGTTGGTAGTGGCCACGCAGTCATCTTTCAAGTTCAAGTAGGCTTTATTGTCACTTCAAGCATATACAGTTAGTACACAGTGAAACGAAACAATGTTCCTCCAGGACCAAGGTGCAATTTTAAATTTATGCAACATAAATTAACACAAAAACTAAACTAGCTAACTAAGAGGCCTAGTTAGCTGGCTAGCAGAGACAAGACAGATAGACCTAACATAAATTACAACATAAATGAACAAAGACTAACTAGCTAAGGAAGACTATCTACAGGTTTTATAGACAACATAAAGTGCACATGCAAATGTCCAAACAAGAGCAACAACAAATGACAGTGCGACAAACACAACATAACAGAATAATATGGTGTTGAGGTAGTGGAGAAACAGTAAACATTCCTTAACACAGCAGCAAGAATTGAGGAATTAGTGCAAAAAGTAATCCAGTAATGAATATTGTGCAAAGGAGCATTTACAGATTAGTGTGTATGATAGTTTGGTAGTGTAGGTCAGTGTGTCTGCGCTTGTGTTGATTAGTCAGTCCAGTCTCAATATTTTGAGGTAGTTGAGTTAAACTGAGTGATAGTGTGTGTGTGTGTCTCAGTCCAGTCCCTTTTTGTTGAGGAGACGGATGGCTTGTGGAAAAAAGCTGTTGCACAGTCTGGATGTCTGTGCCTGAATCCTTCGGTACCTGAAGTGTGTGTGAGAGGGGTGTGTCAGATCAGCCACAATGCTGGTGGCTTTGTGGGTGCAGCGTGTGGTGTAGATGTCTTCAATAGAGGGGAGAGAGACCCCGATGATCTTCTCTGCTGTCCTCACTATCCGCTGTAGGGTCTTGTGGTCCGATATGGCACAATTCCCAAACCAGACAGTGCTGCTGCCGCTCAGGATGCTCTCGATAGTTCCTCTATAGAAGGTGGTCAGGATCGGTGGTGGAAGCTGGGCCTTCCTCAGTCTTCTCAGAAAGAAGAGGCGCTGTTGGGATTTCGACGATTCCCACAGAGGAGCCGTTGATGCTCAGCGGAGAATGGTCGCCTCGTGTCCTCCTAAAGTCAACAACCATCTCTTTTGTCTTGTCAACATTCAGAGACAGGTTGTTGTCTTTACACCAGTCCGTTAACTTTTGCACTTCCTCTCTGTATGCTGACTTGTCGTTCTTGCTAATGAGACCCACCACGGTCGTGTCATCAGCGAACTTAATGATGTGATTTGAACTGTGTGTTTCTACACAGTCTGACTGAGGCCTTCCGGTCAGAATGTCCAGGATCCAGTTGCAGAGGGAGGTGTTCAGGCCCAACAGGCTCATGGTCGATGGAGTTGGCCTTGAAGCACGTGGGAACAATGGTGCTGCTCAGAGAGATGTTGAAGATGTCGGTGAGAACATCTGCCAGCTGTTCAGCACATTCACTGAGCACTCTGCCTGGGATGTTGTCTGGTCCAGCAGCTTTATGTGGGTTGACTCTGCGTAGAGTTTTCCTCACACCTGGTCATTCGGAGGAGGGGTGCTCTTCCTCGCCTCCACGTCGTCATACGTGTACAGTGAGTACAGCAGCAGGCTCAGAACACTGAGAGTGAAGGAGGCTGAGACATGTCTGCCCATTCTAACCGCCTGTGGTCTGCCACTTAGGAAATTGCAGATCCACTGACAGAGATGTGCTGACTCCCAGGTTCTCAAGCCTGGTGGTGAGTGTGGAGGGAATTATGATATTAAATGCTGTAAAAAAAAAACTGTATTCGACAGAGCATTTTATCATAATTCCTCTTCCTAGTGTCCAGGTGAGTGAGAGATGTGTGGAGGAAATGAGAGATGGCATCATCTATAGAGCAGTTTGGACATTAAGCAAACTGTAAAGGGTCAAGTGTGTCAGGTAGTGAAGATATTTTGAAGTCTCTGACTAGTCGCTCAAAGCACTTCATTGCTACTGAGGTGAGGGCTACAGCGTGATAATTGTTGAGGGAAACAGGATGGAGTTTCTTAGGCACAGGAACAATGATGGACTCTCTAAAACATGCAGGGATTACTGACTGGGATAAGGAGAGGTTGAATATCTCTGTGAGAAATGACTGTGAATCTCTCACAGAGAGAATATCGTTATTAGAAGGTGTGAAGACGCGTCCGCATTCGTCATACCGGATGTTGGTGCTTTATAGTCCGTTATTAGTGGTGTGTAACAGTATTTTAGATTATGGTGTACCACGATACGGGTGTATTATTATAGTCAAAATAATAACACACCACCATATTACTGACGTATTATTATAGTCAAAAGTTTGGGCCATAAAGCTTAATGTGCTGTTTTTTCCTCAGGAGCCTGTAAAGAGAATCCTGGCTCTCACAGAGACATGTCTGGTCGAAAGAGATCCTGGCTCCTACAACATTGTTACCGTCAAACCCTTTGGAGAGGTGAGCCATACTGTTTATAAAGGAGCAACTCTCTTTAAAAATTTGTTTCATATTTTCAATTCTATTGCAATTCAACATGTCATGACGTGTATCTTCTTTCCTTATACAGTCATTTCCAAAAATATCGGCACCCTTGCAATTCTGTCAGAAAATTGTTGCAGTTGCAAATGTTTTGGTACTCAAATGTATGTTTGTTTATTTATTTATTAATTTTTAATGTACTGGACTAAATTATTGGCACCCTTAACTTGTTACTTGGTAGCACCCCCTTTGGAAAAAATAAGTGTAATCAATCGCTTCCTGTAGCCATTAATTAGTTTCTTATACCTCCCTACTGGAATTTTGGACCACTCTTTTTTGCAAACTGCTCCAGGTCATTTGGATTTGAAGGATGCCTTCTCCCAACTACTGTTTTGGAGATATCTCCACGGGTGTTCTATGATATTCAGATCTGGACTAATTTCTGGCCATTTCTGAACTAGTTTTGTCAACATTTGCTTTTTTATGCCTTTGTGTCAGCAGTAGTGTGCTCCTCAGTCTCCTATGACACCATCCCTTTGTATTCAAATGGTGACGGATAGTGCGAGCTGTCACTGTTGTACCCTGTGTCTGCAGATCAGTTAAATTTGTATGGAAGTTAATCGGTGTTCTTTATCCACCATTCGAACAATCTCTTGTTGTAAATTTTCATTCATTTTGCTTTGTCCACGTCCAGGGAGGTTAGCTACAGTGCCATGTGCTGTAAACTTCTTGATGATATTGTGCACAGTGGATACAGGAACATTTAAGATCTCTGGAGATGGACTTGAGCCTTGGGAATGTCCATGTTTTTCCAACAATTTTTTCTCTCAAATCCACACTCTTTACACGTCTTTATTTTCTCATTGCTCAGTGTGACACACAACACAAAGGTTGAGTCAACACAACTGTGTCTAAATACAAATTACAGGAGCATCACATGCTTGAAAAGTAATTATTTCTTACAATTTTGACAAGTTGGCAATAATTTTGTCCTGTCCATTTTTGCATTCTGTGTGAATTTTTAGCAAGTTTGATTTTTCTTCTCTCAGGGATTAAAGTTCTCCATCGTTACGACGGATTTCCGTTAATTGTAGCGAGTCATCGACGGATTTCTGTCCATCACACTGTTCCGCCTGTCCTTAATGTTTAAAATTCACTTTTCATAATTTTAATGCTGTGTGTGTATATATATATATATATATATATATATATATATATATGCTTACATGGGTCTTAAATTAAGGAAAGACGAAGTGTATTCAGCCTGCTGAGGCGGATGTGATCAAAGCTTGGAGTGGAGCGAATGCACGTTCCTCTCTCCACTCTAAGCGTTTTGTTATCACTCCGGTATGGATCCACTCCGGGTTTTGGTTTAGTTTTGAAGAACTACATGTCAGGCTACGGTATAACTATATTTAAGATAGCATGGACACACTTAATGCAGGAAGGCTCCGATGTTTCGGAGATTGATAAAAGTGTAAAAAGAAAATAAAATAAATGGAGATGGGCTTGGCTTAGCGAAATTGGGGAGAATGGCAAGCCTTTTAATTCGTGGACTAAAAAAATCAAACATCCAGGTACGCGTCTTTGCACAGTATGCCACAGGAAACTTCAATATGGCAATAATGGCAAAAAAAGTGCGAGTTCGCCATCAGTCAGCAGCTAGTCACAATGCTGCTGTTCGTGCTCTACAGTACACATGCTCCCTGTCTGGTGCGACAAGAACCACAACGGAGATTCACGCATCTATGGCCGACCGTGTGCGCGATGTAAAAGTGTGCCTATGTTCTTTCATAGCGGAGCATAACCTGTCGGTCACAGTCTCATAACCACTCGTTAATTTAATGCAATCAGTTGTCAAAGACAAGAGTGCACTTTCAAGATTGTCTATGTCTAATGCACATACCTACTACTTGCACACATGGCATTGCTGCTTACTGGAAATCCAATTTGTCATCTAAGCTGAAAACGAAGATACATAAAACATGCACTGAAAAAGCACTTTTTGGAATTTAATGGTGGTGCTATTACTTTTTTCTGTTAATTATTAAGAGTTTCACAAAACATTGTTTGGTGTTATAAGATAAATAAAAACATGCACTGAAAAGATATGTGGTAGATGGTTGATTATTTGTCAAGGTATATATTTTTTTTTCAAAGATTACAAATAGCTTTTAAAATATGCAAACTGGCAATATTAAAGCGGTTTAATCTCCCCTAACGCTATTTGTCTCGACTATTTAAATAAAGTGTTTGTTAAAGCAATATGGCTTGGCCTGAAAAAAGTTCAGTCAGAAGATTTTTTTTCACTTTAGTCCCTTAACAGTTCTCTGTTTTTTTGTGTGGTCCCAGGGCAAACAAAAACAATAAGCACATGAATACCAAAACATTTGCAATTGGAACAATTTTCTGAGAAAAGTGTTGCGTTTTCTGACATAATTGCAAGGGTGCCAATATTTTTGGCCATGAGTGTATCTACTGTGTGCTTATCCATTCTTTTTAATATATAAAAAGATTACTTTTACTGCTCTTTTCTATTTCATATTTCCTTCTGGCTTTTAAAATGCAGTCTTTGGAGTTTTTCTTGAAAATGTAATTTTTCTTATTACATTTTAATTTTTGTGGGCACTGGTGGCTCAGTGGTAGGTGTTTCGCCTGCCATGCGCGAGGCCTGGGTTCGATTCCCAGCCAGTGCACAAACCCCCCCAGCCACTGGATGCAGTGCCGGGCCCAAGCCCAGATAAAATGGGAGGGTTGTGTCAGGAAGGGCATCTGGCGTAAAACCTGTGCCAAGTTGTGCGGACTGGATATTCCGCTGTGGCGACCCTTTGCCGGGAGCAGCCGAAAGACCAACAACATTTTACTTTTTGTCTATATTCTTAATTTTCATATATTTAATTATTCCATAGTTTTTAAGCATACAGTTATATAATAAACTTACTGTTGCTTCCTTGTTATTGGGTATGTTCTGCAGGACTATTTATTAATCTTATGTTAATGGTGTCGCTTCAGGTTTTTGCGCTCATCTGTAATGCTGAGAACCCTCAGATATTCACAGTCGAGTTTATCAGAGGACAAATACGCAAGTACTGCTCCACAGATAGGTAACACAGTCTCTCTCCCACCCTCCCTGTTTTTCTCTCTTCTGCCCCATGTCTCTCTCACTCTGTTTTCTTTCACCCATGCTTTAATTTCAGTTTAGGTACTACTGTTTCTAAAAACCATAAAACGTACTGTATTAGTTCCCCCAATTCCGAATTTGTACCAGTTTTTCCTCAGAATGTCTTCCTAAATTTCTAACATTCACGTCTTTTCCGACGAATCTTTTCTAGCCTTATATAACTTTGGCACCCCTTATTTTATCTGCATCTAGCATTTTACTAGCATTACACAAGCAATACTCACACAAGTGTTACAATTTGATAAAGTTTAATGTATTAATACCGCTTTATATTCTGTACGAATTACATAAAAATTTTATTTATTTAGTTCCAGGGCAGTACAGTTTATTTCTGCTGTAATAAAAAAATGGTTGTATTAAAATGGGGTTCCAAATACTTTTGAATGCATGTGTACTGCTGTTACCCAAAAGGTAAGAGGCATTTTAAATTTTTTACAAGACTAAATAAAATCTTAATGGGTTTGATATTTGACATGCACTGACAAAAATAGTTGCATGCTCACTTTCGTTTATTATTTCATTTAATCACCTTTATCTGTGTTTACAGCGCACATTTTCCATGGCATCATTTCAACAACCTAATGCAACGTCACTACATTTATTCCTATCCAAAGTTGCATCAATTTCTGATCAAGGTTTTTACTGTTTCTAGGAGAGTCAAAATACTCCATAGCATCTTTTGCAGCATGTCTCAAAAATTAATACTGGTTAAGGTCAAGGCTACAGTATGTGGTGGCCAGTTCAATTGTTTAACTGTGAGCACCCTGAGCATATTACATTGGTTTACTCATATTATCAAACGTTTGTGAAAACCTGACTATCGTACCAATTGCCAGTTTGCTGATGCCACAAAGTTGTGTAAGTGCACAAATGTATAATGTGGCCTTTTATACCGTAATTTTGTACGTTATACATAGAACCATTGGTTCTGTCATCTTTCAGCTGAAACTGCTCAGATCATGCATTCAGGCATGCTTGAAAATCCCTGTTTTACTCCTTTTCCAAACCTATTCTATTGTTTGTAGCTTTAAAAGCAAATAAACTTCTGGTCTTCCACACCCCTTAGAAGTTTTTTGTCAGAATGCAGAACATGTGGCTGGCTGGGGAGGAAAATACCCTATTGGAGACAAAATAAGAAATTGTAGTCCAAGTACTGGAGAAACAGAAGCGTCTTGAGTCGTCGTTTAAAGATAGTCAAAGTCTCTGCTGTACGGACATCTAGAGGAAGTTCATTCCACCACTTAGGTGCCGGAACAGAAAAGAGCCTGGATGAATGCCGCCCTCGATCCCTGAGAGATGGTGGGATGAGGCGAGCAGTGCTGGAGGATCGGAGGGAACGTGGTGCAGTGCGTGGTGTGATTAGAGCAGAGAAGTAAGTGGGTGCTGGGCCATTTTTAGCTTTGTAGGCAAGCATCAGCGTTTTGAATTTGATGCGGGCAGCTACAGGAAGCCAGTGCAGGTAGTGGAGGAGTGGGGTGCTGTGGGAGAACAGTTCAATTTTACTCAGATTGAGCTTTAGCTGATGTGCAGCCATCCAGGATGAGATGTCTGCCAGACATGCTGAGATCAACCTGAGTGTCAGATGGAGGAAAGGAGAGAGTAAGTTGGGTGTAATCTGCATAACAATGGTATGAAAATCCATGCGATGACATGACTTTACCAAGAGACTGGGTATAGAGGGAGAACAGAAGAGGACCAAGTACTGAGCCCTGTGAGACACCAGTAGAGTCTACATGGGGCAGATGTAGATCCCCTCCATGTTACCTCATATGACCTATCTTCTAGGTAAGAAGCAAACCATTGTCACGCTGTTCCACAAATTCTAAGGCTTGTAAGGATAGATAATAGAATCTTGTGGTTCACCATGTCAAATGCAGCTGACAGGTACAGGAGGATGAGAACAGATGACAGTTTAGCAGAATAGCAGCATGGAGCTTCTCAGTGACTGACAGAAGTCTCTGTGGAATGTGCCACTTTGAATCCAGATTGGTTGGGATCATGAAGGTTGTTCTGTGAGAGATAAAGAGACATTTGGTTATAAACAGAGGTGTCAAGTAACGAAGTACAAATACTTTGTTACCTTACTTAAGTAGAAATTTTGGGTATCTATACTTTAATTATTTTTCAGCCGACTTTTTACTTCTACTCCTTAAATTTTTAAGCAATTATCTGTACTTTCTACTCCTTACAGTACATTTTAAAAATAGCCTCGTTACTCTATTTTTATGATCAGAACGCGCAACCCCCCCGGTCGCATGATAAGAACGCGCACAACAAGGGTCCAGGCAGGGTTTCTTAAGGATGGGAATAACCCTTGCCTTCTTAAAAGCAGCAGGAACATGACCAGATGATATGGAATGGTTGTGGTGAAGGGAAGGAGGTCTCGTGAGATTGCCTGGAGCATTGTGGAGAGGGGATTGGGTCTAATGAACAGGTGGTGGGGTTAGATGACAAGATGATCTGCTGAATCTCATCAGATGACCGGTTGGAGAATTCTGCTAAAGGAGGGATGGGAAGGTCCTGAGGTTCTGCTGTAGGGAGCGAAGGACTATCGTATTGCTGCAATTTTCCCATCGTATAATGTGGCAAAATCGTCAGCAGTCTGTTGTTTGCTCTGATGATGGACAGGATGACCGATGAGGTTAAACAGGAGTCTCAATGGACAATGATGTTTGCAGATGACATTGTGCTTTGTAACGAGAACTGGGAACAGGTGGAAAAAAAATCTAGTGAGGTGTGTAGGTATGGTCTGGAAAGCAGAAGAATGAAGGTTAGCTGCAGCAAGACAGAATACATGTGTGTGAATACATGTGTGTGAATGAGAAGGACCCAAGTGGAACGTTGAGACTACAGGAATCAGAGGTAAAGGTGTAGGACTTTAAGTACTGTAATGGTGTGCGCCTGTGATGGTCATGATCAATCTGTTGTTGCTCCTTGCTCAATCTGCAGGTGCCCAAAGGGGTGGGACCGCTGGAAATGGGCACGTCTATGAGGTAAGCGAATGGATTACTAAACAAATGGATTGCAGGCTTCTCCCCGCATTATAAAACCAAGACTGGTAATGTAGTGCGAGGTCTGGTCTGGTTTGTCTGGTATTGCGCTGAAGATCTGGAGCAGAGTTGTCCGGCGGACTTGCAAAACGTGTAATAGTAGCATGCAAGCAGTGTGATGTAACACGACCCAGGGACTTCAAAGAAACGAAGCTGAAGGCAGTCCTTTGATTGCTGCGTGAAGGACAACCGCATGAATGCTGCACAAGCTCCCGCAGCATTTGCACTCCCGCACAAAGCCAGCCTTCGGGATCCTGCCGAAGAGGAAAAAGGCTGCTGTGCATCAACCTCAAGGCTTCCGTTCCCAATTGGAAAAGCCGGCCAGCAATTGGACGTTGAGGGGGACTCCTGTCTGAAACAGTGGAGAGCTGGGTGGGGCCGGCTGGCTAGGTCAGCGGGAAGAAGAGTGCCAATGGAGTAGCAGGAGCCACTGCCCACGCTGGCCCACTTTGTCACTCTGCCCACTGCCATCACTCGTCAGCCTGTGCCCACATGCCAGCTGGGCACTGCCATCAGACCCGCAATTCACATACGACCATCATATACTGTACTCCTTTCTCCGTTCTTATTCCTTAAACCCTTTTCCTTACCCATTTCTTAATTTCTTAATTTTCCACTAAAACCTCACCTCGTGTCTGTGTTTAGGGTGCCGCCCATGCATCAAACCCATTGTAGTACTTAGGGTAAATGGTCCAGAGCAACGGGGAGTGTAGAAAGGAATTGAGGAAACGTGTACAGGCAGGTTGGAACAGGTGGAGAAAAGTGTCAGGTATGTTGTGTGATAAGATTATCAGTGAGAATGAAAGGAAAGGTGTACAAGACAGTGGTGAGATGCTCTATGGCTTAGAGACAGTAGCACTGAAGAAAACACCGGAGGCTGAGCTGGAGGTAGCAGAAGATGTTGAAGTTCTCTTTGGGTTGACCAGGATGGATAGGATCAAGAATGAGTCCATTAAAAGTGACAACCCATGTTAAATGTTTTGAAGATAAATAAAGATTTTAAGGTTGGAACTGCTAGGCACGAGGTTTACAAGAAAACCAAAGAGGAAATTTATGGAGGTAGTGAGAGAGGACATGAAGTTTGTGGGGGGAGGAAACAGGATGCAGAGTATAGGCTTAGATGAAGGCAGATGATTCGCTGTGGCGACCCCTGAAACTGAACATGCGAAAGACAACAAAGTTGTTGTTTTAATATTTATATTACTGAACAGGTTAATATTTAGAATGTTAATTAACACTGTTTTATCCATACACAATAAATCAGGTGTTGCTAAATTTATTTTGGTTCCCTAACTCTTTTCAGTGTAGAACATATTGTAGTAGTAATAGTACTCTGATTAAATTGATTTGATTGTGTAATTAAGTAATTAGTACCTGTCATAGTTACTTGTGCGCAATAAATACATACAAGAGAGGTAAATTTTCAAAGAAAGTGTGAGTGGAGTAAACTGAGCACACTCAATGTCTCTGTGACTATATGATCCACAGTTAGGTTCAGTTTCAAAGTTCCTATGCACGCCTGTTTCAATGAGAGGAGTACCTTCATCATTATGTCATTTGGACATATTTGGGCACCTCTTGCACCCAGGGGTACAAATTATTCCCTCTTGCGAGTGTGTTCTGACATAGCTTGCTAGCCTTTTAAAATGTAGTAAATTTTATATTGCTCCGCACTAGAATCTGTCAATGTTGGTCTCAATGGCAAGTCTATGGGATTGTGGGGGGGGGGGGCAGTTATTTGCCAAACATTTGTACGAAAGAAGAAAAACACTTGAGCTTACATTTTAAAGTGAATTCATTGTTAAACTATCTCTTGCTGAGAAATCAATTTAATGCTTAGAAGCATTAAATTGTGCATGCATAGAAGGCTTGATGAGCATCTGGTGCGGCCTTATCCCCTCAGAAGACAGAAGTAAAAGGATGTGTTTTCATTTATGCGTGCAGCCAATCAATGCATTGAGTATGCTTTTCTTTTGAACAGTTGGGAATGAGGAATCAGTTTGTCAGGATCCCTTCCGCAGCACTTAACAACAAGCTGTGGAAAGGTCCACGCAAATACCTTTTTTAAAAAATTTTTTTTTATCGTAATAAAAGGCGGAAAATCCTGAATGCCATGTTTAAACACAGGTTTCAAAAAGAACAAAAGGCGGTGGATTATACAGAACTGTATAAAAGTAGAAAGTATTTGCCTCTTCCTAATGCTTTTTGAAAATTTGTCGCACTTAAATGATTCAGAAAAATGTAAAAATTAATTACAAAAATTTGTAAATACAAATTAGTTTTTTAAAAATGATTTCATTTAGTAAGGTTTTTTTCCCAAAGCTACCTGACCCTATGTGAAAGTCATCTCCTCCCCCATTAAAAAAAAAGTCATAAAAGAACGCACATGCGACATGTGAAGAACTTGCAAGCCTCACTTGCCTCAGTGTTCATGATTCAACAGTAAGACATGAGACTAGGCAAAAATGGCATCCATGAGGGAGTTCCTAGGTGAAAGCCACTGCTGACCAAAGCCTCATCTGACATTTTCCAAAAAAAATTGTAATCGATTTATTGACTGAATATGCCCCTTGTTAGCATTGTATACCCAGTTAATTGGTAGGTCCAGTTACAGAACTACAGTAGCTAAACTAAATTTAGAAACGACAAATTTATCTTGAACACAGAACTCCTTAAGAGTTCTAAAAAGAATTTTTTAGTTTTGCAAACATGTACATGTTTGAGTCTACCTGAAAACATTTTTCTCTCATCCTCACACACACACACGTGCACACACACACACACACACACACACACACACACACACACACACTGTATTTCTCTTTCTCTGTGTCTCTTTGTAGGGACTCTCTGATGGCCAGTCTCTTGGATGGTGTACGAGCTTCTGGTAATAGAGATGTGTGCGTAAAAATGGCTTCCACTCAAAGAGGGCAGCGCTGGGGACTTCTCAGCATGCCTGTTGATGAGGAGGTAGAGAGCCTCCATCTCAAATTCCTCGCTGCTCCACCCAGTATGTAGAGTGTTCTAAAATCTTCAATACTTATCACTGAAAACCCATCAATGTAGGGGCACTTATTATGTACATTTAATGTGATCTGAAGAGTATCTCCAGGTCCCATCTAGAGGCATTTAATCTTCATCTTACATTTAAAGGAGTAGGTATATGATGAGTAAACCATAGGCAAATGTTCAATAACAGGGTGGTGTGGTGCATTGCAGTGCAAAGTGAAAGTGTTGTTACCACCCAAATGTTCATTTTCTAATAACAGGATGTCTTAGATTGTGTTAATTATTTTTTCAACCCCAGTAAATTGACAATGATTATCTCCATGCTTTTATTCATGTTGCTGAACATACTGGCTGTTGCAAATCTGTGGTACTTGAGAATGATAAATAAAATAGCCATCTCTCTACAGAGTATATCATTGTATAAACTATAGTATATACATACTGATCAGCCAAAACATTTCTAATATTGTCTCTCTTGTACTTCCAAATCAGCTATGACCTGTTAAGGCATGCATTTCACATCTCTGAAGGTGTTTTGTGGTATCTGGCAACAAGTTGTGAGCAGCAGATCGTTTAATTCCTGTAGGTTGTGAGGTTGGTCCTTCATGGATCACATTTGTTTGCTTAGCACTTCCTACAGATACTCATTTATACTGAGATTAGGGGAATTTGGAGGCCAAGTCATGTTTGTGTCTTGGAGTTATGGAGAGGTTTATCATATTTCTCAATCTATTCCTAAATATTTTTTGCAATGTGGCAGTGTGCATTATCTTGCTGAAAGAGGCCGCTGCTATTTGGTTTTTCAACAATAACTAGGTAGGTGATTACATGTAAATGTAACATCTCCATCCACATGAATGCCAGACCCCAAAGTTTTACACCATAATGGCAGCTTGCCTTTCCATAGTTCATCTTGTTAATGTCTTTTTAGGTAAGCAAAAGTCATGGATCAAGCAAAAAATATGATTCATCAGATTGGATCACATGGTTGCATTATTTTATGGACCAGTTCTGATGGTCATGTGCCAATTGTAGGCACTTTTGGCAATGTACCTGCGTCTGCATGGGCATTCTGACTGGTCTGCCACTGTACAGCCCCATATGCCGCAAGCTGCGACGCACTGTGTATTTTGACACCCTTTTATCATAACTAGCATTATCCTTTTCAGCTGATTGGCTAGTACTTCAGACTGGGTGGACTAGTCATCACTATTCATGATATCCATATCGTATCAAAATGTGAACCAAAATTTTTCTCTATGGGAATTGAGATCACAATTCTCTCTTCGTTTTTTTTCTTCCAACAAAAAATATTGATCGCGCTTAAGGAAAAAAAGTGTAGTCTGAACAGGACTTTCACCTCTCCTATATTAAAATAAAAGTCACATGTCCCTATTTTAATGTAAATAAAGTGAAAAGTTGTTAAACATGCATAGAATATTAACAATAATACATAACAATAACTAATAAGTAACACTTGTATTATTATTATTATTATTATTATTATTATTATTATTATTAATATTATCATTATAATATTATCAGCATAAGGTAAATATAGCAGTGTAAGATATAGTTATTCAATACATAGTTTACAGTGTAAACGGTGAATTTATTGTTGTCAAAGGGTTTGTTGCTCAATCTTAACACACTTCCAGAGTCTCTGTGTAACTGCTCGAATCAACACGGCAGGTTTAATTCAAATAAAAAAACAATTATTTGTCACATACACAGTCATACACAGTACGATATGCAGTAATTATCTAATACTTGAAGTTATAGCCCAATTAGAGCTGCATTTGCCTGTACTGCAATTGCCATACTGATCAGACAGTAGTATGTATTTTAGGTTTTAGTATGTGTGAGAGACACTTACCATATGCTGATAAAAATAACACAGATGCATAATTAACGTATGCCACAATAAACACAGCAACCATAGAAAATGTAATACTCCTGTCTCACCTATACGGTCAGAGAGCATTCGCGGCGGCTCACAGTGCCTAACACCTGGCGTTCCACGAGTTTCTGCAGACTCTGCGAGCTTCCATGGAGACTGGCAAAAAAAGTAAACGTTGAGTTTTTCGTGCGGAATGATTGGAAACGTTGTCACTATGCCAAAACTCGTGGGGAAATACAATGAACCGTAGTTACGACCACCGCGCAGCGATTGTTCCCATTTTTTTTTTTTTTTTGACAGCCCTTGTGGAACGTCAATCACTGTGACTTGCGATGCCGCATGCCCTGTTTCACTGCGAGTCAAAACGCATTGGGGTTTGAAACACCTATACGCATTGAGCGGGGACAAATCATTAAAAGAAGGAAATCAGAAACAGGTCGTCAGAATGTAAGAAAAAAAAACGGCTTACGATTGGCTGGAATTCAGCGAGCAGAGTGTTGTGATATTGAATATATACAGTTTGGATATACAGTTTGAGTACAACGCAAGTGAGTTTGATGTAAGTGAGCGTTTAAGCGAGCAAAAATAAAATCAGGGCGTGTGAAAACAGTTTTTGGCATAAAAATAACAGCATACTAGTTGCATACTTGAATGATTCGTTCTTTTTTTTTATATAAGCCAGATCCATCACAGTTCGTCATCACAGTCTATCCATCACAGTTTGGTCCTTGTCAAAGGTGCTCAGATCCATTAGCTTTCTTGATTTACCTGAATCTACAACGGCTGACTTATGCCTAATGCATCCCACTTCCTGCCACAGTAGATAATAAAGGAGTAAACATTTTACCTCCTTGTGGTTCCATTGTTATGAATGAGTGGTGTACGTTTATGTTTAAGTCCTGTGATTTTAATTTACATCTGAGACTATGGTCAGAGCCATGCTGTTATAGAAAATGACACCTTCTGACCAGTCTGGTTACAGTCTGAAAACAGTACTGTGGTAAAAATAATAATTTGGCTTTAATGATCAAGCTTATGATTATTAAAATATTGCTTTTTATCTTTCTGAAAATGTATTTGAATATGTATTAATAAACAATTCCCATAAAAAGAAATGTACTGTAAGTACACACCCAATCGACCTGAAATGTTTTTTTTTTTTTTTTTAAGAATTTAATACAAAATGAAAAAAAAAGAATGTTATCTCGAATAACATGCAGATATCTGGAATTTTTATATAGTGCAATGTTGCTGCAATGTCAGACTAAGGTAGTTGCAGTGGAATTTCTAAGTTTATAATAGATATTTAAAAATATGAAGGTTATGAATGAATATGAATATTAACCGGAATGTAACAAATCCAAAGTCTAATCTAGAAGTTTTCTTAGGTCAACTCCACCCTCAAAGCCTAATACATAACATTTTGAAGGTCTGTAGTTAAATATTGTTGTTTAATTGAGGTAATTTAATGTATGTTACATTTTTGATTGATGGGTATCTATTTTCAACAAAAAAAATTAATAATTATTAAAGAAATACAAATAAACAAAAATTAAATGAATATTTTCAACACCTTTTTTTTATATGATGTTTTATTTTACATAGATGGAAATTTTGCTGATGCAGTGTACAGGTTCAACGCCAACATATCCTACAGTGGAGTTCTCCATGCAGTAACCCAAGATGTAAGTTATTCTCTGAGTCAAATTCTAATTGCTATTTTGAAATACCAGTCACTAAGCAAATTTATTAAATCCTTACAGTTGTTTTTTTGAATATTAAAATAAAGCCATGGATATTATTTCTTTGAATAATAGTAATGGTTTAGACAACATGGGGCACGGGGGGGGGGACGACGACGACGACATAGCACCTGATTCCAGAATAAGCTGCACGATTTGATGCCTTTTCAGTGGACAAATGATACTTTACTAGTTAGACGCCAAACACCATTAATTACATGCTGGTGGTATATGCACATCCATATAAATTTGCCTGTATTGCATGAGTTGATTGAGTTACAGTAAGAGTCAAATAAAAGCCTTTTTTTCAATTAGCATAACTAAAAATTGGTTTCTTTATGGCCACACAGCTCTTTACTCCCTTTCCTATGAGTTTTAATTGCATGTTGTGTACGGAAATGCTTTTAGTTTTAATATTAAATATAGCTTAGATTTTTTTCATGGCTTTCTCATTTTTCCAGAAACGCTGATGATTCAGCCCTACCCTACCAGCTTTTAATACTGTGTTGGATAGTTCTTAACCCAATTTCAGTCATGTTAATTTGACAGTCACATTTTTCCATGACCATTGGATACAACGTCTGATGGTTATGACAAGCTACCCACTGCTAAGGTTAAAAAGATAGTTTCCAGCTGAAATATTAATCACTGCAGTAATTATTCAGTTAAATGCTTCACCCGTTTCAAAATTGAAATTTGAACTTTTTATTTTTTGGGTAGTGCACTTTTGACCATATTGTCTCTTAAATATGTTATTTTAAATTAAATTATTTTTAATAGAACTGTTATGACTGTATAAAAGCAATATCACGCTCTCAATTGTGCTGTTGTGCATGTGAAATTTTCACCTCATGCCTTTGGCACAGCAACGGTTAAGTTTTAAATCACAGCAGGTACAACAGCAGTCTTGCTTATGTGACATTAGATATAAACTATAGGTTTTTTGAATATTAAATTTAGTATTATATTTATTACATTTTTAAATCTTAAAAGCATGGATACTTGAGTAATTACAAGAAGTAATTGGTCTCAAAGAAAGAAAGGAAAGTTTTTTTTCCCCTTTTTTTTCCCTTTAGGATGTTATTTAAAAGTTATGTTATTTAACATTTTTCCAGGTACACGCGAGTGAAGTATAAAATCAATTCAATTTTGTAGCGTTCATTGTCACAAAGCACCTTTGCACAATCACAGGAAAATTATGGTCCAATGTATGAACTGTGAGAGAGTATGAATCAAAATGATCAGATTGTTGCTGATGAGCAAACCGAGGGTAATGGTGGCAAGGAAAAGGATCGGCTCATAAAGCTTGTCAGAGAAAAGAGAAGAGATAACCGTTGGGTATGGCCACAGACAGATAATGTATAAAATTAATGTATATGCGTTTGCTGCTGCATTCTGAACTAACTGAAGCTTGTTTACCTCGTTGAACATCCAGATAGTAAGGCGTTGCAATAATTCAACTTGGAGGTAATAAAAGTGTGAACTAATTTTTCTGCATCGGTTAGTGACAATATATTCCTTAACTTGACAATATTCCTGAGATGAAAAAATGCTATCCTGGTAATATCTACAGGAGCTTCAAATGGGAATAAATAATTCCTAATAATGGAAATACACAAATGTCTTTTCCTGTTGCACTTGATAAAACATTAAGGGCATCCAGAGATACTGTGTGATCGAAAAGCTTACTTCAAGCTGTATTTGGTTCTAGTACCAGAACCTCTGTCTTGTCAGGATTAAGCAGAAGGAATTTAATTAACATCTAGTCTCTCTTATGTGTTTCATACATTCCTCAACGTTATTTAGCTGGCTTTTCTCATTTGGGTTTGCTGTGACATATAACTGTGTGTCATCAGCATAACAGTGAAAGCTAATATCATACAAAAGCTGCAAGGTCAAATAACACAAGCAAAGAGACGGAACCCTGATCAGCGCCCAATAGTAGTAGTTATTTACTAGTTTAACAAGCGCTGTCTCTGTCCTGGGATGTGGCCTAAATCCTGACTGATGCAGTTTGTGCATGCTA
This sequence comes from Channallabes apus, assembly GCA_030522415.1. NCBI lineage: Eukaryota > Metazoa > Chordata > Actinopteri > Siluriformes > Clariidae > Channallabes > Channallabes apus. Next base: position 42,062,468 of record CM060115.1, on the reverse strand, counting down.
TACCCATGTAGATATGAACATAACTGCTGTGCTTTTCCAGTCAAGGTCAGGTTTCTTAATTAGCGGTTTAATGTTTCCTATTTTGGAACATACCCACTGCTGAATGAAGAGGTAGCTATTTTCAACAGGGGTTCTGTTATTGCTGGTACTATCTGCTGTAGAAAACTTGTCGGTGTAGGATCTAATACACAAGTTGAGATCAGCAAAATTAGTTCATTCTTTTCAAGGGGAGTAAAATATTCTAGGTTCTGATCTGATATGGTTAGCTTATCATCCGCATCTATTAAATTGTCTGGCATCCATTAAACAGTCCTCACTACTGCATGTTGTTGTTGTGGAGATTTCTGTGGTGGTGTTATACCTGGCTAATTTTGCTATGTTATAAAAAAATGTAGGATTATTTTCATTTTCTATAACAAAAATGGATAAAATGAAGAGATCTGTGAAGGAAAGTGTTGATCTAGCAGCATGAACATCACAAGATTATTGTTTTTTTAAATAATGTTTAAAATGCTTTCCTTCCATACTATTTGAAATACTAACAATGTAGTTTGACGCCTTTTACTTTCTAATTTTTGAGAGATCTGTTTTAAGGTGCGTTTGATCATTATACCAGGGAGCGAGTTTCTTTTTTTTTTTTTTTTTCAGATTACTGAAAAAGCTCTTTGTTAGTTAATGTGAATATGAACCAAGATCGTTATTTGAGACAACTTCAGACTATTAAATCTAGCTTTATGAGTGGGTCCTACTACTATTTACTTCTTAATAAATACTATTTACGTCTTCGTAAATTAAACCCATGGGTCTCAATCATCAATCAATCATCATTTCGGGTGCCGTGTGTGTCTGTGAGCATGTGCGAGCTCACAGTATCTTGTGATTTGTCACAACAAATTAAACATTCTGAAAATCAAGTTTTATTTGAACATTTGAAAAAATATATACAACATTTTTTTAAATCATGGTATAAATTATTAACATATTGACGTATACAAGACAGCGTTGATGCACTAACGGTTAAAGTGCCGCAGGTGTGTGCTCCTGCATTTGTCAGGTTTGGCTGAGCTGGCTTTAACACAAACACAGGTCGAAAGAACCCCTTCAAACAGCATTTAGCACCATCCAAGTCAGTAGTGGGGGGGGGGGGGGGGGCGAGAGAGTCAGTACATTCTCCATTGAGGTTTCTCACCTTACATATCTCACCTTCCATTCCTCCTAAGTTTGACTTTGTTTTTTTAATGTGGTTCTTAAAACCTAAAGCATTTTTAAACTGAGAAGAAAAATATGGATCACTTAAGCACAAAATAGCACAGACACAAATGATCAAGTGTTTAATTGTTGTTGTGATTTCCTTAAACATGAATTCCCAACTTTGCGTTCATAAAGATTCAGGATGACTAAATTTAAGAATGCACCCCTAGAAACCTAAAACAAACACACCGAAGAGCAAAGCAGAGATTCGCACTCACACCTCTGACTGTCTTTTGTCTTGTAAATGAGGTTTTCTCATTCATCTTCCAATCCCCACCAGCGCACATACTCTTTAAATATCGATTAGTACCTTATTCCGCAAAAAACAAACAATTTTATAATTATGTAAATTAATAATGCATTGATGTCATTTAGTTAAGGACAAAAATTGACCATGTGTTTAGGACTTCTTCTCAACAGCTGTGGTCATAGGTTTAATGAACGGTTAAAGTTCCACAGGTAAGCATTTGTGGATGGAGAGGTGTTTCTATGTGCACTCCTGCATTTCTCAGTTGGCTTTATCACAAACACATTTGAGCACAGACAAATCTAAAGAACCCCTTCCCCTGCCAAAAAACACAGAGCAATTAGCAGCATGTCATGTCAGTATTCTCCATTGAGGTTTCTCACCTTCCACTCCAACTTCCAAGTTTCTCTTTGCTCTTTTGATGGATTTCTTAAAACTTCATATTAAGGTTTTAAGAAATTGGTTCAAGTAATTGTTTTTGTTAATACCTCAAACAATTCCTCAACAATTAAAACATGCAAACATGACGTAAAAGCTAATTATTCTTCCAAACAGGTGAATACATGTTGTATTTTGCTTAAAGGTCAGTAAAATACCTAAATAACACCAGCTGCTTATCAGTCTCTATCTGGTTCTTTTATATTAAGTCTTTGTTTCCCCCAAAGTGTTAGACGTTTTGCAATTCTATGTTCAGAATGACCAAACATCATTCTAAAGCTGTTGCACTGTGACGCCATTCCTACTACAGCTCCCTCAACAGCTTGTTCAGGCTCCAAAAGGCCAGCCGTCACCCGTCTGACCCAATCCTCCATAGCCAAGCTCTGCTTAAAGACAACAGGAGAAATTAGTGAAGACAAAGATAAATACACTTTGAAATATCTAGTTGTGATAAAAATAAAATGTATGAATAAACCTATTTACCACAGAGTGCGTAAAATACTGTTTTGGGACTTCTGGAATGTAAATAAACTGCCTGTGCTATTGTTAACCATTGAACTTTGTTAGCGTTTGCCACTGTCTGTCTGTATTATCGTTTGCATTAAATTAACCGAGAGTTTACTTACTGCGCTTTTCTTATAAATAAGTTAAGCGATATAACACTCGTATATGAGCATTAGTTCATCTCTGAAGCCAAACTATAACTTACCGAGTATTGAAGCCCCCCCCCCAACCCCACTTCTTAACTGAACACTTCAAGGTTTTTATCCAGCTTTTCGTTAACTAAGTGCTCACACTACCGTGCAAAGTCACGGCCAAAGTGGGAAAAATATAAACCTGGTTATGAGCGTTCAGCTCGCTAGCTCCTGTACATCTAGCCTCAGCTTGTGTCTCTCATGGATGGCATCACATTATATTCCAGTCACAGAAATAACCTGCAGATCAACTTCTTACCCAAAGAAAAAATAAATTCTGAATTTATCAAAATTTATAAAAACTTGGAAATAAACTGTAAACCACCCTGAATTATTTTTTTTGATAAAGTCACCACTTACCGCGAATAAGGTCCATACTAGCTGCCATTTTCATCTCTGTAGTGCTGTTTGATAGCGTCAGTTCAGCGGGGGAGTGGTGGGTGTTAAAACCACATGATTGCAACTCAGCGCAGCTAAATTGCGTTAACATGTTCTTGAGAACAAAGCGCTATCTAGTGGTGGCACCAGGTAAATTAAATAGGGCTTAAATAGATGTGTTTATTGTGAAATCTTGACACGCCTTTCTGGCAGGAGATGGAGGGGGAATCACGCTGTCCAAAGGCCACACAAACAGCTACGGCTATTTGAGGTGGCTCCTACTGAATGCTTCCATGTCTCGTATTGAGCAGAAGCGACACTTTTCTAGCGACACTTAAAAAAACAAATTGTACTTGTTCAGTCGTCTTCTAGTTGTGCTCAGTGAGGCCTGTAGGGTCTGAGATATAGCTTTTTGGCTTTGGAGTAAATGTGTCGTGACGTCCACTTCTGGGAAGTTTGGCAGCTGCCTTGAATGCTTTCCACTAGTGAATTATCTTTCTCACTGTAGAATGTTGAACAAATTGGTTGTAAATGGGTTTATAATCCTTTCCTGATCAATGTGCATCAATAAGTGCATTACTTCTCCTTTCCTATATCTCCTTTCCTCTTGACGTTGTGTTAAAACCTGAATGCTCTAGACCAAACTGCCAAACTTCTGCTTTTGTAGTGGTCTGCTGCCACCTGCTGATGACCAATTAATCAAGGGCTAATACTCAGCAGTGCCTGGCTGCAAACCTTGTAAATCATGTGGAAGCAGTAAGGGGATACTTTTTCTTCATAGCTTAATTTTTGTTAAATAAATAATGGCACTGTGCAAAAAGTTTATCTAAAATTCTATTTGCCTAATACTGAGATCGACTACGATTACATGGTTCTCATTTTGCACAAATAGGGGTACTAACTTTTAAATGTGCTGTATGGGTGGAAAATGAAGAATCAGAATGCAGACACAGATGTAGTAATGACAAATATCAGAATACACCACTATGAACTTAATGTCAAAGAGCATGGCTAAGTTTTTATTTTTATTTTATTTATTTATTTATTCTACAAATACTGCCTTCAGTTTTTGCTAAAAAAAAAAAAAAAAAAACTTTTTTCTTACCCATCAAAGGAAGCTTTTTACAAATTAATTGGGTAATATTTTGTCATGTTAAATGTCTCAAATGGCAGAATCCAGTTATCCAAAACGTACGAGTTAAAAGTTTGTTTAATCTCAATGTCATGTTTGCGACTGCTTTTTTTCCGGGGATACCAATAAGATTTTTGACTATAATCTAGAAGAAGCAATATGGAAGAAGCAGTTACTAAATGACGTCTCAGAGTTCATAATTATTCTTACTCAATATGATCAGGCTAATTTTTTTTTCTCTTTAAAATTTCTAATATCGTTTTTGAATATACAGGTAGTCTCTGACTTACAAACATTTGAGTTATGAATTTCAGCAGATATGAACGGTCCGCAGTTCTACTTCTGGTTAAATTATGAATGTAGCTCACATGTATTGTACAAGAAATAGACACTGCAGTGTACCAGATACCAATGTTTACAATTGTATACAATATTTTCAGTGTGCAAGTGAATGTATAAAATGTCTAAAGTGTGCATGTGCAGGAGAAATGAACCAGCACGGAAGCACAATGATAGAAAATGTTTGTCCTGTAAAGCTGTCTTGATGGTGAATAATCCTAATATCGGGAAAATCCCCCCCAAAAAAACAGTGTTTAATAGTCTAATGCAGTGAAAAACAGATTTTTTGTGAGAAAAATGGTGTGCAGGATTCTCCTAACGATTTAAAGGCGCAGGGACAACACTACATTTGTGTGAGATTCCTTTGGGCATGATTACATTTTATTTATTTTTACTTAAATTTTTGCCTTTTATATGTAATTGTTTACTTATTTACTGCATTTTTTTACTCTATTTTTTATTGATTTTAAACAGTGATATAACAGGGTAAACATGTAATGTTTCAATACAGATTTTATAACCCCCTTATAAACCCCTATAGCACCCACCCACCCCTCCCTGTATAAGAAAGGCTAGACGCCAGGCATAAAAAAAAGAGAGAAATGAAAAATGAACATGGAGCTGGAAGTTTTTTGGCTCTGCGTGCAAAAAAGGAAAAAGAAAACGAACAATTAAATAAGAAGGGAAACAAACTATAAATGTATATGAAAAAAGCGAAGGAAGGCCCCTCACACCTGTTGAAATTTCAAGTCTGAATAACTGAGTAGTGAATCATCTCCAGGGACAAACAAGACATAATATCTCTGAGCCACTGGTCGTGAGTGGGTGACGTGGTATCCTTCCACTTGAATAAAAGAGTACACCTGCCCAAGATTGTCGCAAAAGATAGTAAACGCTATTTAGCTGGAGTTAGACGCTTATCTTCCTCTCCAGTGATACCAAAAAGAGCAATCGAGGGTCTGGTTCAAGGTTGCATTTCAATATGTAGGACAAAGTTTTAAAAACATCCCTCCAGAATTTTTCCACATTCGGGCATGTCCAGTACATATGAATAAGAGACGCCTCTCCGCTTTTACACTTATCGCAGCAAGGATCAATGTCTGGGTAGAAACGGGAAAGATTCTGTAATAAAGAGTGGCGGGCACATAAGGAGGTTGAGTTGACAAGTTTAAGAATTGAATTCCAAGTATCATCTGACAGTGACAAATTTGAATCTTTCTCCCAAGCACTTTTCATTTTTAAAGATCATCTGCATGAAGGGAAATTTTATGTTCTTCTCCCTGCCTCCAAATCCCAGATATATCCCTACAACTACGGAATGCAATTGCTAGTGGCTTAGTGGCAAGGTTAAGGAGTAATGGGCTAAGAGGACACCCCTGACGAGTACCCCGCTGAAGGCTGAATGGTTGAGACTGCTGAGCATTTGTCAGAACTGAGGCAATAAGGCTTGAATATAATAATTTAACCCAAGTGATAAAACTTGGACCAAAATAAAATTTTTCTAAAGCCCTTATTTAGGGCTTTAGAAAAATTTTATTTTGGTCCAAGTTTTATCACTTGGGTTAAATTATTAAATTATATCATGTAATTATATCATGTAGAATTAGAGTAATTATTACTCCCATTCTACATGATCAAAAGCCTTTTCAACATTCAAAGAAAGGACACACCCAGGGGTCTCCTCTGATGGTGTGTACAGGATATCCATAAGGTGTTGAATGTTAAAGTAAGAATAGCGATTTTTGACAAAACCGGTCTGGTCCTCAGATATAATTTAGGGTAGAACATTTTCTAATCTACGAGCCAAGACTTTAGCAAGGATTTTAACATCCACATTAAGAAGAGAGATGGGTCTATATGAAGAGCACTCTGTTAGGTCCTAAGCCCTCTTTGCTACGAGGGTGATGCGAGCCTCATTAAATGATGGGGGCAGCTTACCTTGCTTAAAAAAATTCAGGTACTGTAGAACCAAAGCTAGTTGTGGCTCAAGGTATGAGGAGAATGATTTAAAAAAACTCTGCAGGAAACCTGTCAGGACCCGGGATCTTACCAGAGTGTAATGATATAGCTGAAATTATTTCCACTTGTGATATGGGCCCTTCTAATCTTAATCTAGAATCATCAGGGCACAATCTTGGGATATCTAGTTGAGTCAAAAAATTCTCAACTGAACTATGGTCCTTTGGGAACTCAGAAGTACAGTGGGATGCTTAAGTTTGGGCAGCCTTGTTAATCTTCATGATTTTCCTGTATAAATCGTTGGTTGTTACAATAAAAAAAAAATCAGTTAAATATATTTTATAGGAAACGCACACAGTGATATTTGAGAAGTGAAATGACGTTTATAGGGTTTGCAGAAAGTGTGCAATAATTGTTTAAACAAAATTAGGCAGGTGCATAAATTTGGGCACCATAAAAAAGAACTCCGATATTTAGTAGATCCTGCTTTTGCAGAAATAACATCCTTTTAACGCTTCCTATAGCTTTCAATGAGAGTCTGGATTCTGGTTGACGGTATTTTGGACCATTCCTCTTTACAAAACATCTCTAGTTCATTCAGGTTTGATGGCTTCTGAGCGTGGACAGCTCTCTTTAACTCACACCACAGATTTTCAATTATATTCAGGCCTGGGGACTGAGATGGACATTCCAGAAAGCTGTACTTGTTCCTCTGCATGAATTTTGAGCAGTGTTTAGGGTCGTTGTCTTGTTGAAAGATCCAGCCCCGGCGCAGCTTCAGCTTGGCCACTGATCCCTCGACATTGGTCTCCAGTATCTGCTGATATTGAGTGGAATCCATGCGTCCCTTAACTTTGACAAGATTCCCAGTCCCTGCACTGACCACACATCCCCACAGCATGATGAAACCACCACCATATTTTACTGTAGGTAGCAGGTGTTTTTCTTGGAATGCTGTGTTCTATTTCCTCCATGCATAACATCACTTGTTATGCCCAAATAACTAAATTTTAGTTTCATCAGTCCACAGCAGCTTATTCCAAAATGAAGCTGGCTTGTCCAAATGTGCTTTAGCATACCTTAACTGGCTCTGTTTGTGCTGTGGGTGGAGAAAAGGCTTCCTCTGCATCACTCTGGCTTACGGCATCTCCTTGTGTAAAGTGTGCCGGATAGTTGAACGATGCACAGTGACAGCAAGATGATGTTGTAGGTCTTTGGTGCTGGTCTGTAGGCTTATCCGAGATTTTTCTTGGTCTGTCACTTCGAGCCTTAACTTGAACTGTGCCTGTGGTCTTCCATTTCCTCAATTTGTTCCTAACTGTAGAAACGTACAGCTGAGACAGCTTTCTGTTTCTTTCCCCTAAGCCATGAGAGTGAAGACTCTTTATTTTCAGGTCATTTGAGAGTTGTTTTGAGACCCCCATGTTGCTACTCCTCAGAGAATATTCAAAGATGAGGGAAACTTACAATTGCCCCCCTTAAATACTTTTACTCATAATTTGATTCACCTGTGTGTGGAGGTCAGGGGTCACTGAGCTTACCAAGCCAATTTGAGTTTCAATAATTAGTTCTAAAGGTTTTGGATTCAATAAAATGACAACAGTGCCCAAATTTATGCACCTGCCTAATTTTGTTTAAACAATTATTGCACACTTTCTGTAAATCCTATAAACTTATTTTCACTTCTCAAATATCACTGTGTGTCTTCTATATGATGTATTTAACTGAAATTTTTTATCGTAACCACTAACGATTTATACAGGAAAATCATGAAGATTAACAAGGCTGCCCGAACTTGCGCATTCCATTGTGCTGTAGATAATCGAGAATAAAAAATCCTGAATGCATCATTAATATTAGAATGGTCGGTAGTGGTGGTACCATCCTCCGTCCGAATTTTTGTAATGTGTTGCTGTGCTCTAAATCCTCTTAACTGATTAGCCAAAAGTTTCCCAGATTTGTCACCATGAATGTAAAATTGGCTCCTACTCTTTAATAATTGATGTTCAATTACATGTGTTGAGATAAGTTCAAACTTAGTTTGCAATTCTACATGTTTTTTTTTTTAATACAAATCGAGGTTTGTAAATAGAGCAGAACCGAATACATTCAGAACGAATTAGTTTTCTATCATTTGTGAAGGTACATTGTCGTATGGAATATATGAATAATTAGCGCTGTTACCAATGATCGGTGTCGCAAAGCAGCTTTAAGGATCAAAAAAAAAATTTCAATGTGTATAAAATGTGTGAAAATTTGTATAAATCAAAATCATCAGATTAGCAGATTGTCCTTGAAAAGAAAGCAGAGGGTGATAGGGAGTTTTTCCTTGCCACCGAGATGGCAATAGGAAGAAACTTTAAAAGGAACCAGACTCAACAGAGAACTCATCCTCATTTGGGTGGTATCAGATAGCAGGGATTGAGCTGGAGGAAGGTCAATATAGAAGATGATGTGTTTAACTTAATATGGAATCCAGTTCATTATTGGAGGCTTGGATAGCTGTAGCTATCACAAGGACTGTCTTCATGGTAAAGTGGAACCGTTCCCAGTCACCACACGCATCCGAAGCAGACCACACGAGGCCTCCATGTGACAAGATCTCCAATCACATGTGGGGCTCCAGGAGAGAGAGAGAGACGAGGAGAGAGAAGAGATAATTAAATATAGTCACAGTCACGTCATGTATAACACAAGACAATAGCAGTTCACTTGGATACTGTGGTGTCAGACAATTTAAATTTACATTTAAACACACTTTTAAATACACGCTTATGAGTGTGCAGTTGAAATCTATTTGATCAATTCAATTCAGTTTTATTTGTATAGCGCTTTTAACAATTGACATTGTCTCAATTTTTTTTTAAGTTTTTATGGAATGTGAATGAATCAAAATGTTCAGATATTCCCTGGTGAGCAAGCCCGAGGGCGACAGTGGCAAGGAAAAACTCCCTGAGATGGTAATAGGAAGAAACCTTGAGAGGAACCAGACTCAACAGGGAACCCATCCTCATCTGGGTGAAACAGATAGCAGGAAATGATCTGCATTTATACAGTGTTAGGTTCAGCTATAATAGTTGATGTTAATTGATGTTATAATAGTTGATGTAAAATGGAGTCCAGTAGTTATTCGAGACTCCGATAGACTTCTAGAAAGTTCCAGTCCTGAACTATCGAATTGTCAAGTCCTCAGAGAAACAGCTGACAACACCAGTCGAGGCCAGAACCATCTTCTAAGTAGATAGAATCATCCCCAGACACCAGACGCATCCCAAAGAGACACACGGGGCATCCATGCGACGAGACCTCCAACCAGAAACGGGGCACCAGGATGGATCAGACAGGTCCGGAGGGCAGAGGGAGTCTGGATCACTGGCAGCTCAGGAACCACATGTGTAGCTCGACAGAGAGAGAGAGAGAGAGAGAGAGTGAAAGGGGGAGACAGGGGGAGAGAGGAAAGAGGGGGAGGAAGAGAAGAGGAGGAGAGATTGCAATTAGGTATGATCACAGTCACAATGTCTAATGTGAATGTATATTTACTGTAGAGTGCAAGCAGGGACTCCGGCAGGACTAACTATGACAGCATAACTAAAAGGGAGAGCCAGAAGGAAACACAAACATGAGGGGGAACTGAGATGTAAAGCAAACAATCACCTCACCGTCAACAAAAATAAATGCAGTCTCACACCATTCCACACACTTTCAAAGCTGTTGGAGCTGTTCACCTCTATACGTTTTGTTTTCTGATAGGACCAACATCAAGTGAGCTATAATCTCAACACGAATACACAAACGTACAAGTCTAATTCCTTAAAAGAGTAATAGCAAACTATTCCAGATGCCATTATTAGTTACTAGGTAACTAGTGCTGCTCAAGGTCTAGATAATTTCACATGCCTCGATTTGAATTTTCCTACACCCAGAGCTCTTTCAGCCTTCACTGAGGAGAAATGTTTGGAAGATGAAACTATTTCATTCCCACATCTACTACAAAACTACACTTCTTTTTTTTTTTTTTTTTTTTTTCTCTCTCAAGGAAATGAAAAGCATGTACCAGTGCACCTAATAAATTTATTGGTATTTCATGGTTGGTTTTTTTCTTTCAATTTAATTGAGTTAAACTCTCAATCTAGATTAGTTACATTAAGTAAAATATTACAAGAGTCTTTTGTTTTGGTTTTGTAAATTATGCCTTATAGCCACAATGCAAGTTTCTTCCCTATTCACAGCATGACCTCAAATTAGTATGGTTGCACAAAGCATAATTGTCTTATGGGTTTGAATGACAGGAAAAAATTCTCTGCAGGTAAAAATCTCATAGATGGGTATGAATGTTGGGGCTAATGTGAAAAAGTGTTTACCCCTTAGATGGCATTCCATGTTGGCCTGAAGACCACAATGAGAAGTTCATTTTCACTAGTTCTGACATTAGGTGAGGTAAGGGTTGTGAGGTTATGGAGGTGTTTGCTGGACATGGATGTCTTTGGTGATCAATTTGGTTCTCTCTTTGTAATTTTGTTCTAGAATGGAGGCAGGGTCTTGCCATGAGGCATTAAGATTTTGCCTTAAGCTGAGAGTCTTTCCAAGCTCACATTGCATCTCTGTATAATTTCTTATATTATCTAACACTCAGAGCACAGCATCAAGCTGACAGAGATACTGGAGTTTATATTTATCTGTTCTACCAAATTACTGATTTTGCCTTTTGTTTAGGTTGGATTATGACTTGCTTAAATGGTTTTAGCTGGACAATGGAGTAGTACCAGCTTGTTGTTGTAACGTTGAGCAGGAAGATACTCAAGTTCTTTTTATGCTGTACATTTTTCAGTTTGTCAGCAGAGTTGGGTCTTAACATACTCAATATTAGCACACATAGGCCACAGGCCTTGGAAGTGGCACACAACTGTCACAGTGCTCCCTGGAAAATCTTGCTGCGTACAGTGGTGTTCAAAATAATAGCAGTGTGGTGAATAAAGTTCCATATCCATATAATAACTTTTAATTTAAATCACATAAATGCATTGGACACCATGCACATTCTATTATGACTCATAACATGAAGGAAAATGTGCTTAAATGTATTACTAGTTTAATGTAAGTGGAAAAAAAAAACAAATATTAGCCTTTCAAAAAAAAAATAGTCACCATTCATCTTTACAAAGTGATGAATTTACCGTTTAAACAAAAATGCTTGAAGTTTAATCTTTCTTGTTCATCTTTGAACTAATATTTAGTTGTATAACCATGGTTTCTGAGAACTGCTTTACATCTGTGTCAATTGTACTACATGTCACAATTCCTCTAAATTTCTTGGTTTTGCCTCAGAAACAGCATTTTTATTGTCAGTCCACAAGTTTTCTATTGGATTACGGTCTGATGCTGCTCGCGTACTGGTGTGTTTGGGGTCGTCGTCTTGTTGAAACACCCATTTCAAGGGCATTTCCTCTTCGGCATGAGGCAACTTGACTTCATCACATTTCACGGATCGTGGATCAATTTGAGTACATCAGAATACTTAAATAGGCCCAGCACCATAATTAGGGTTGTTCCCATTCCGATACTGGTATCGGACATGTTGCCGATACCACAAAAAAAGCTGGCATCGGAATCGACGAGTACTTGAGTCCACGTACCGATCCGATACCATTTTCCTAAACATAACCTATTCATGCCCGCTAGCTTTGCTAGCTTAGCTTACTTACAGAGTGTCACGGCGTGCGCCCAAATTGATATCGCACCTCGCTCTAGTGAGGCCTCTCCCTCCCCCCTTTAGGTATGTGAAGTAGCAGGGCCGCAGAATCAGGCAATGGCCCATGAGCTATTGGCGCTATAAAACACAGCGGGGAGTGTAGCTCGGGGTCTGACTGTTGGGAAGCTGGACTTTGCGACGCGGTGGATTTTATGAGTGACAGTGGCACAAAAGCGGGGCGATGTGATGCGCCCCAGAGACTTTAAAAAGGGGGGCGCCTTTGATCTCCGCGAGAGGAGCGCGTGAACGAGCTGCGCAAGCTCCCGCGGCACCTTCACTTCCGCGTAGAGCCCGCCTTCGCATCCCTGCCGCCGAAGGGGAAAAGACCGCAGAGAGCCTTTAACCCTTTCCTTACCCATTTTTCTAAATAAATGACCCTTTTTCCTGTAAGACCTTGCCTCGTGTCCGTGTTTCATGGTGTCGCCCATGCACTTAGGGTCGAACCCGTTACACAGGGCTAGTAGTATTTTACTTAAAAAAGAAATTATATATATATATGTGTATGTATGTATGTATATATGCATGTATGTATGTGTATGTATATATGCATGTATGTATGTGTATGTATATATGCATGTATGTATGTGTATGTATATATGCATATATGTTTTCCCATCTCTAATCAACTTTTGAATCAAAGTAGTGCTGTTCTTCCGAACAATGTCTGGACAACCCATTTTACAGACAACCTTTTATGCATTTACCCTTAAACAAGGGGAACTTGTTTGACACCTGTTTTTCACAGAATAATTTACCTCTCTAATAGAACTCCACACTGCTATTTTTTTTTTTACAGGCTAATATTAGTTTTTCTTCACTTACATTAAACTAATAATACATTTAGCAGATTTTTCTTCATGTTGTGATTCAGAATAGAATGTGATTTATGTGATTTAAATAAAAGTTGTGTGGATATGGAGCTTTACTCACTTTTTTTCCACACACTGCTATTATTTTGAACACCACTGTAGCTTGTATACAATTACGTGTATACTTATAAAACCTGGTAGCCATTTAGATTTCATTGAGCTAAACAACTTTTCCTGTGGAATAAAGCCAGTGAATTTCAGCGCAAGTCAGTTATTTTGAGTTGTTTGTTTTTAAATGCACTCAGTGAAATTTTAAATACTCCTCCTAGGGAATAGACTACTTGCACGTAGACTCGTGACATACTTCCTCTTTGAAGTAATGGGGCTCGCTGAGTTCCGGTGTGTCGGCCATTGTTTTGGAGTTTGGAGGAAATGTTTAGAAAAAAGTGTGTTTATAGATTTCAGAGACAGCAGAAGGTATACAACGTACACTGTTGTTGACCTTAGAAAACGGTGGCGGCTTGTGAACATACACCGAGACGATTTTTGTCCTACCAGCAATTTTAAGGTTTGCAGTAAACATTTTAGCAGTGGTTTGATTATTAAACCGCAAACACCAGAGGCACAAAAAAAGTTAGTAACTGGCGCTGTACCAGTGCGTTTTGCCTGGAATGATTATGCCGTTAAAGCATCGCAGTCCAGTGAGTGGTATCCGTCGAACCCGTACCCATGGATGTAACGATGGATCATGATTACTGTAGCATTCCTGAGCCTTCATTATTAGACCTGACGTGTTAAAATAGAAGAACTTTCTAATGAAGTGGAGGAGCTGAAAAAAACAGCTACAAGAACTCCACGTTCAGCGTGACTACATTCACAGAACACAGTACAGGGTAGTATTTACAATGTGTTATCTATATATATATACTACTCTTAGTCTACCTCATAAGACTATTGTCTGTTACAGGGCTGCTCTCTATCACTTTATCATACTTAGAAGCTCTATTTGCACTATACATTATGTCTGCATTTGCACTACTGTCTGGTTTGCATTCCCTGCCATGTGCCCTTACTTGTATATTGTATTTGTTTTATATATTATGTATAATTGTATTTATTCATATTTTTATTTTTTTAATTCTACGTTATGTATTTAATGTCATCTGTTATCCACCAAGGGTCTGAGAGTAACGTAATTTAATTTCTCTGTGTGTCCTGTACATGTGGCAGAATTGACAAAGTTGACTTTGACTTTAATAAGTTCTTATATAGTATATAATATATATATTCTTATATAATATGGCTGTTTTGCAAATACGATGCACGTCAGTAATGTTAATCTGTGGGAGATCCTAGAGACAGCGGGTGTAGAACGTAGCCATTGCTAAACCGGAACTGACTGAGTTCTATTGAAAAGAACGCGGAAGTAAGTGTGCAAGTAGCGCATTGATACAATTGCCATCAACCCAGGCCAATATGATCTTAACACATTGCAGGTACTAAAATACAAAGGGATTTTTGATATCTTTCACGATTTACCAGTGGCAATGACTTAAACTTATGGCAAAAATACAAAGAAACAGGAATTGGCTAATAACTTCTGTGCATGTTGAGTGATGCATTTAATACCTTTAGGTTTATGATAAAGTGGATCACATTGATATGACTACTGTGAGTATCAGTCATAGCGCCACCAACTGGCAGCAGGAAGTGTCACTTTTTGAAATCTCTAATATTTTGTCCCTTACTTTCACCTAATTTGGTTCAGAATCAGTCAGAATAATGAAACGACATGGCTAATTTGAAACTGTAGAGTAATTTTTTATCATTTTAATTGTGTTTCTATGGCAAGGATCTAAATAAGGGCATAAAATAAAAAAAATAATGTTCTTTTATCTTAGGAGTAGAAAGGCCTAATGTTCCAAAATATTATAGGTAGAGAGTGCAAGTGATTATGATGAAGGCCAGAGTGGATGTGCACTGGGCATGGCACAGGACCTTCACAGCTCCCCCTGGACCTTTGTCAGAAATCTCGCTGCATAACTTGTATCCACTTGTACATATACAGTAAAACCTCGGATTGTGAGTAATGTGGTTTGCGAGTGTAACAAAGATTTTTGAAATAAAGTCAAATAAGTCTTGGTTTATGAGTACCGAGTATCATGTATCACACATGTGCCTCTTGTTTTGATGCTGAGTGTCACGTGATCACAACTGAGCCACCAGATTTTCTCTCTTGCGCTGCAGAATTGTGGATATTCGTCTCCCCTGCTGGGTCTTCGTTTTCGTCTCTTACTGGTATAATCAACATCCGTGCACGCGTGTACTGTTTACAATAACACTGTGACAACACAATTTTGTATTCCCTTCACTGGCTTCCGGTACAGTTCCGGATTCAGTTTAAACTTTTGATGTTTGTTTTTAATGCGATTAATGGTCTGGCACCGTCCTACTTGTGTGAGACAATAAGCTCCTATCACCAAGGTGTAGAGCCTTACGTTCTGCAAACCAAAACCTGCTAGTGGTCCCTCGGGCAAGATACAAGCAATGGGGTGATCGCTCCTTTGCAGTCGCTGGCCCTAAACTCTGGAACACCATTCCACCAGAGTTACGCAAAATTAAGGACCTTCCTTTGTTTAAAGCACAACTAAAGACCCACTTATTTAGAATGGCTTTTAATATTTTATAATTTTATGCTTTTTATAATTTATTTTTATTTATTTTTATTTATTTATTTTTATTATTATTGTTATACTATAACTTCCATTTATAATGTTCATTTATTTATTTATAACTATAAAAAAATTTTATTGCGATTTTATTGTCATTTTTTTAGTGCTGTGAAGCACTTTGGTTCAACTTTGGTTGCTGTAAAGTGCTATATAAATAAATGTTGATTGATTGATTGATTGATTGATTGTGACCGTGTGTGTGTGTTAAACATATTTTATTTTGTGTTTGAAAGTGCGTGTGTACAGCGCACGTGTACTGTTTCTTATAACACACGTGTATGTGTGCGTGTAAAGCAAAAGAAAGTCTCATTAGAGGTTAAAAATCCATCTATCCCTCTCTGTCTTATGTGTCTTATGAGCACCCCCTCTCTGCTTCACACTGTTGGGAACTTTTTCTTCCCTTTGTCGAATCAGAGACCAGGAGGTGTTGGGATATCTTTCAAGCAGAAGTTACTCTTTATTGAGAACTCGCCGAGTGTCGCTGTAGTCTGACTAAAAACTCAGCTCTGGAGAGTTTATCCTTTTCAAGGCGGAGGAACACAAAGAGGTGGAAACAATCTAAACAAAACATAGTGTTGTACAGGAATCAGCCTGGAATCAGAGGTTCCCCAGCCCTGATCTCATCAGCATAACAGTGCCTTTTAAATGCATAGGTGCTAATCTAATCAGCCTGACAGTATCACCCGAACTTTCACATTATCATAGAGACAAAGGCACAGCCTGGCCTTGATATTAGCATTCACGTTGGCTTTGGGACCCTACCCAGTAGTCAGGAAGTACATGAAGACAAAAGGTTAATGTCTCAGATACCTGGGCTACCAGACTTGATCTTCTTAGAATGTCACCATGTTTACCTCAAAATGTAAAACCCAGTGTAACTCTTTCAGTTTATATACTATTACATTGGAAGCTAGATTTAACATTTTGCAAATTTGTAATCCTACAACACACATACGCACGGCGAGAGAGTGAGTGTGAACCGGCACGGTGTAAAGTTATGCACGCACACACTGAAGCACGCTTCTCTCTCACACACACACACACACACACACACACACACACACACACACACACACACACACACACACACTAAAGGCGAGAGAGAGTGTGGGCTGGCACGGTGTCAAATTATGTGCACGCTCACACAACGCACACACTCCACAGCGCAAGAGAGAGAAAAACACACACGCCTGCGCGCATAAACAGAAACACTTATCTGTTGGGATTAATTTTCAATTTTTTAAGGTAAAGTGCAGTTTAATTGGTTTTATTTTTACTTTATATTTTGTGTTAATAATTTTTTTTTTTTGGGCTGTGGAACGAATAATTTTAATTGTCCATTATTTCCTGTGGGAAAATTTGCTTATGAGCCTGCTTCTGGAATGAATTATGCTTGTAATCCAAGGTTCCACTGTATGTAGAAGAGCCAGTAGACGTTTAGATTTCACTGAGCAGAACAACTTTCATACCCCATATCATGGGATCTGCTATACTAATAGTCAGTTATTTTGCGTTGTATGATAAAATGCACCCAATGGATTTTGATGTACTGTTGATAGAGGATTTATATAATTTTGACCAAACAGGGTCTTATATGATCTCATGACATTAAGAATGCACAATTCAAAAGGGGTTTTTAATATATAGTTTTTTTGTATTTAAAATGATTTGAAACATTAGGACTTTCTACTCTTATGATAGGTTTGGTCAGTTTCGTGATTGTGTGATGCTCAAATGGCTCACAAGAATTTTTTACATTTAGGCATTTGGCAGACGCTCTTATCCAGAGCGACTTACATTTTTTATCTCATTATACATCTGAGCAGTTGAGGGTTAAGGGCCTTGCTCACGTCCCCAACAGTGGCAACTTGGTGCTTGTGGGGTTTGAACCTAGGATCTTCCGAACCGTAGTCCAATGCCCAATACCACTGAGCTACCCCTGGCCCTATTCATAGACATTTCAGTCTATGAATGTAAAAAATGTTTACATTCATCAGTCAACTCTAATCTCAATACTACATAAACTTGTATACACACGCTTGTGTCTATGTAGTATTGAGATTAGAGTTCAGAGGCAGAGTCTCTTTTGAGTCTCTCTATTGTCTGTTCCATTACACCCAAATTGTCACTGTTGTCTTTTTGGTATACCTCCCCCCCCCCCCCCCTTAAATGCATGTGCCCATTGTGCAATGATCTGTCTGGTACACACTATCCATCCTACACACACCAACCATCCTATACACACCACCCATTCTGCACACATACTACATTTAGGCATTTGGCAGACGCTCTTATCCAGAGCGACTTACATTACCCCTGGCCCTAAACCATTGTAATTAAATTAATAATTGTAATTAATTGCTCATTGATTGGTTGTGCTCTTGTTTACTGTTTTTCAGTATGTATAATTTGGTCACTCTAAGTTAATGAAACTAAAACCAGAGTTATTGAAAAAAACTAATGAAAGGGAAGTGAATTCAGATAATCTGATGATAAACTATTTTATATGTATTGAATTAAAATGTGAGAGTAGTGTATTTATCCAACACAACATATCACATGACCATGGGTTGATATCTGAATGCATGAAATGAGTTTAGATTCCCTTGTGTAACACCCAGAAAATGCAGGTAACCAGGAGAAGCTAAAATGTGTATAGCTTGAGTAATGCTAAAGCTATTCCTGTTAATTACTGCGAGGTGTATTGGCTAACTGTGTTGGCACATGTATGGCTATAGCACGATTAGCTTTGAGCTAATATGACCCAAGAGGGTACAGTTTTTTGTTACACCCCTGTGACACAAGGCCTTATTGGACACGACTGGGTCTTGATCAAGTCGTCCACCATTCACACCTTTGTTGACCTGGCTGTGTGGCATGGAGCATTGTTCTGTTGGAGCATATGCCTCTTTTCCACTGCATAGTACGGCACAACACGGTTCAGTTCAAATCACTTCGGTTTGGCTCGGTTTGCGCTTCCACTGCAGTTTAGTAACGCTTTAGAGTGGGCGGGATTATTCACGTGTCGTTTTAGTTGCGGCGCTTCTACTGCCGTGACGTCGTAAACACGCCACAAACAAACACACAACAATGGAGCATATTGACGGCATGGTGTTCTTCATTCAAATCAAATTCAAATTTCAAATTAAAATTTTATTGGTCACATACACAATCATACACAGTATAATATGCAGTGAAATGCTTTATACGACCGCCAGTGACCTTAAAAAAAAAAAAAAATAAAATAAAATAAAAAATAAAAATAAAAGCTTGTACGTAAAATAAATAATCAATAAAAAGGAAATACTAAAGAAATAAATTTAACTAGTAAAATTAACTGTGCATAAGGGCATAATAAAATATTGCAAAAATATAGGATTAAAGTGACGGTGGTTGTGCAAGTATGCATGGAGGTGACATGTGCAATTGTCCAGATGTATGAGTATTTAGTGCAAGTGTGTATGAATGTGTCCATGATTGTCCAGTCAGTGTTGTGAGCTTAAAATATGTTATTAGTCCTGTTTGTGGTGTGATTGTGTGATTGAGAGACCTTATCGCCTGCGGGAAGAAGCTCCTCCTCAGTCTCTCTGTGTTGGCCTTTAGGGAGCGGAATCTCTTCCCAGACCGCAACAAAGAGAACAGTCCATTACTGGGGTGACTGAGGTCCTTCATGATCTTCCTGGCCTTAGTCCAGCACCGCTTGCTTTAGATGGAGTGTAGGTCAGGGAGCTCAGTGCGGATGATGCGCTCGGCTGATCGCACCACCCTCTGTAGAGCTCGTCTGTCCTGCATGGTGCTGTTCCCGAACCAGGTCGTGATGTTTCCCGTCAGGATGCTCTCTATGGTGCAGGAGTAGAAGTTCCTGAGCACCTTGGAGGGCAGTCTAAAGTCTCTCAAGCGTCTGAGGTGGTAGAGACGCTGCCGGGCTTTTTTCACCACGGTGCTGATGTGACAGGACCATGATAGGTCCTGCGTGATGTGAACACCGAGGTATCTGAAGCTGTCCACTCTCTCCACTGGGCTCCTGTTGATGACGGGGGTCTGGTAGTTCCTCTCCTGCTTTGTGCTAAAGTCCACTATCAGCTCCTTTGTCTTACTGACGTTCAGGAGGAGATTGTTCCTCTGGCACCAGTTCTCCAGATTTCCAATCTCCTCTAGGTAGTCCGACTCATCATTGTTGGTGATCAGTCCGACCACGACGGTGTCGTCAGCAAACTTGATGATGGAGGTGGAGTTGGTAGTGGCAACGCAGTCGTGGGTGTACAAAGCGTACAGCAGGGGGCTCAGAACACAACCCTGGGGGGCTCCAGTGCTGAGGGTGAGTGTGGCTGAGACATGTCCGCCCATCCTTACTGCCTGTGGTCTGCCAATCAGAAAATTGGAGATCCACTGACATATAGATGAGCTCAGTCCCAGGTGCTCCAGCTTGGTGGTGAGTGTGGAGGGAATTATTGTGTTAAAAGCAGAGCTGTAGTCGATGAAGAGCATTTTAACATAATTCCCTTTCCTAGTGTCCAGGTGAGTGAGTGATGTGTGGAGGAGATGAGAGATTGCATCGTCTGTGGAGCGGTTCTGACGGTATGCAAACTGTAGTGGGTCCAGTGTGTCGGGTAGTGAAGAAATGATGAAGTCTCTGATAAGGCGTTCAAAGCACTTCATCACTACTGAGGTGAGAGCTACAGGGCGATAGTCATTGAGGGAAGCAGGATGTGGTTTCTTTGGAACAGGAACAATAATGGACTCTTTGAAGCATGTGGGGATCACCGACTGAGATAAAGAGATGTTGAATATCTCAGTGAACACAGGTGCTAGCTGGTCTGCGCAGGCTCTGAGAATACGGCCTGAGATGCCGTCTGGTCCTGCTGCTTTCCTGGTGTTCACTCTCTTGAAGGCTCTCCTCACGTCGTGCTCGGAGATGATGAGCGCGTTCCCGGTGCTGGCTGTGTCTTCCTGTCTGCAGCCATTAGCGCCGTTAGCATTAGCATTGCTAGCGTCTTTAGCTGCAGCCTCGAAGCGAGCGTAAAATGTGTTCAGCTCGTCTGCCAGAGCCGCGTCCGCGTTCGTCATACCGGATGCTGGTGCTTTATAATCCGTTATTGTTCTTAGTCCCTGCCACAGGCTCCTAGAGTCACTCTGTTGAAGCTGTGACTCTAGTTTTCTCCCGTAGCGCTGCTTCGCCTCTTTCACCGCTTTCCGGACGTTATATGACGCAGCCTTGTACGGTTCCATGTCCCCCGACGCAAGTCCCGTGTTGTAGGCAGCGGTGCGAGATCTCAGAGCGTCGCGGATGGTTTTATCCACCCACGGCTTCTGGTTGGGAAACGTTCTAATAGTCTTTTTCTCTACCGTATCGTCTGCCAGCTTTTCAATAAATCCCACAACCGCTTCCGTAAACACGCTGACGTCATCATCGGAGCTGTTTCTGAACATGTCCCAGTCTGCGTCATCGAGTGTGTCCTGTAACGCGGCCACCGATTGGTCCGTCCAGCGCGCGACCTCCCTCAGGACCGGAACTTCCTGTTTCAGCCTTTGTTTATATTTTGGCATGAGGAAAATGGCGGCGTGGTCGGATTTACCAAACGCTGGACGAGATTGTGCCTTGTAACCGTCTTTGACCGTGGTATAACAGTGGTCCAGTGTCCTTTCGCCCCTGGTGGGGCAGGTGATGTGCTGATAAAAGTTCGGTGCTGCGCGTTTGAGGTTGGCACTATTAAAATCCCCCGCCACAATGAGCGCAGCGTCCCGGTGTCGTGTCTGGTGCTGTGTGAGCGCCTCATGCAGCTCGCATAAGGCAGTTTCAGTGTCTGCTTGTGGAGGTATGTAAACGGCGCTGATTATGACCGATGTGAACTCCCGTGGAAGATAAAATGGACGACATGATGGACAGTAGTTCCAGGTTTGGTGTGCAGGAGCGTGTAAGAGGAACAACTGTCGCGCTGTTGCACCAGCTGTTGTTCACCCTTAAGCACACGCCGCCTCCTCTTGACTTCCCCGAGTCCCGCGTCCTGTCCATGCGGTGAACCGAGAAGAACTCGGCCGGCTGTATGGCGTGGTCTGGCACCGCTGGGTTCAGCCATGTCTCGGTGAAGCAGAGGAGATTGCAGTCCCGAATGTCTCTCTGGAACTTTATCCTGGCCCTGAGGTCAGCATGTGGATGTTTTTAACAGCGAGACGAAGGAGTTTGTTTCAAAAGAGGCTGATGGCAGCCAAAGAAAAATTTTGGTTAATACAAAAAGGTGCGTCCGATCCTTCTCTGGCTGTTCTAAATATAGCGGTTCTGTTGTGTCTCGTGTCGCAAGCTCAGTAACGCAGTAATGACGATTTTCTCCGGCTAATCAGTGACCAGCAGAGTTTACACGTCATGTTTTGGTAACGGTTCGGCGCGCTTGGAACCTCGGCTGAGGTGGTACTAAAAAAAGGACAAGGTACCATGTACTGTTCCCAGTGGAAAACCCCCCAAAAGTGAGTTGAACTGAACCGTGTCGTGCCGTACTATGCAGTGGAAAAGCGCCAATACAGCATAGTTGTGGAACATAGAGCAGAAGGAAGCAAATGTTCTGGCAGTATAACCTTATACATCGCTTGATTCACATACCCATCACAAAGACAAAGCTGCCTGGCTCCAACCTAGCTGAAGCACCCCAAAAATATCACGATCCTCCTCCACATTTTACAGTTGCTGCAAGACAATGTGGCCTATAGGCCCCTCTATGCCTTCGTTTAACCATGAGCTGACCAGATGTTGGCCAAAACTGAAAATTCGATTAATTTGCACATGACCGTACCCCATTTCTTTACCGTCCAGTTCCTGTGGTCCTTCCCAAACGTCTGCTTGGTTCTTCTTTGCTTCTCATTGATGTAGGGCATTTCCTGGATTTACATGACTTCACCCCACATCTAGAATCCTGTTTCAATCCGTACCATCTGTTCACTTCGCACCATTTTCAATTTGCCACTGTGTTTAAATGTCATTTAATGTCATTTTACAGTTGTTGAATGACATGCAAATGAGTTTCTGGTTATCCCTATAAGTAGAGATTAATTTATGTCTCTAGTGTCTGCTGTTTGATTTTGCCATGTGTTTGCTATGCAGTTGGTCACATTGCCCATGTCAAATCTTATTTAATGATGAAAAGTATGAAAACCACTGCTATGATAATTAATCTCCTCTTGCAATCACCTAATCAAACTTTATCAAGCATTGGTGATTGGAATGAAATGGCTGCCATACTTGTAGAGGTGCTGTTTTTAGTGGTGTCTTATTAGGGCCCAAGCACTATGACATCACCATCTGGGGCTTTTTGGGGGTCTTAACCTACAGGTTGGCATCTGCTGCCATTAGGCCGTTTGAGCAGCTGGGCTTCGGGCAAGAGTTTTTGCTGCATAGTTCATACAGTACACACTTGCATGTATGCATGGGAAACTTGTGGCACTGAACTCATTGAGCTGAACATCTTTCTCTGTGCATGTGGACTCTACTCAGCAGCAAGTTAATTATTTTGGGTTGTTTGCAACACACACAATAAGTACTGAGTCAATGTACTTCCCTTAAGGGATTTATATGATTTATACGATCACCCCCAAAGATTTTATGAGGAATACTGCAAATTTTTTTTTGGTAGATCCATCACAGGCGTGTCAAAGGCATTTCTCATGTCTTCAACTTTGTTATACTGTGGTGCGTGCAGTTACGTTCAGCAAGGGAAGGCCTGTGCCAGTGTAGAATCTAACAAGAGACAGCGTCACCAGCACTTTCTATGTCATACTGTGAGGTAATGATATATCTGCCGAAACACTGGAGCAGCATAAGAAACGGCAGCGAGTTGACCACACTCCATTCGCAGGTAATGCAATAGTTGCATGCAGGTGGAGCTGTGGGTACCCTCTAGTGGACAACCAAACACATTCTCACATTCATAACGGCACACATCAGAGCATACAGAGTTATTGGCTTGGTGCATGAGAATAATTTGACCCTTCTGAAACACAGTACCATTTTTTTCCACACCCACACAACATCTGACATGGTTGTTTAAGGAATGAGAAGCTATTTAATACATTGAATGAGGGTAAAATATTTTTTGCCAGCTAAAACAACCACTGCAGTAGTTATCCACACAAAGGCCCTTAAATATTTTCTTCATTTCATATATAATGTATATATTGAGAAATGATTGCTTGCTGAAAATTTTAGTTTAACCAGGAAAAAAAAAGCTTTTGTAAAACCTGTTTTATACAATATATAGACAGAACAGTTAATGTCATATGCTAACTGTGTAAATGTATGTGTTTAAATCTCCTTATTTGTAGGGCCTTTTCTCAGAGAACAAGGAGAAACTGATTAACAATGCTGTCTTGGCACTCCTGTCCCAGGATGCTGAACTGGGTGGCCCCAATGCTGAATTGGAGGCACAATTCCAGGCCATCCGACGACTCGTTGCCTCTAAAGCTGGATTTCAAGCTTTTACCCAGCTCCCTAAGTACTACCAACTGCTACTACTACAAATGCATAGTGATGATTATTATTTTATTATTATTACTACATGTGCTGTGACTTTAACTTTCTAAATTTCAATACATCTCAACCCAGTTCACAACATAGATCTGTCATAACATTTTGACCATCCATGTAATATTGAATAGGTCCTTGCCAAAATCAGCCCTGACTCGTCAAGGGATTGGTCACCACTAGACCTCTCAAGTTATTCAGTGGTATCTAGCACCAAGCCGTCAGTAGTAAATCCTTTAAGTCATGTAAGATGCGACTTGGACTTGTTTTTCCAGCACGTCCAATAGATGCTTGTTTGGATTGAGATACTGTATGAAGAATTTGGAGGCTAAAACTTTAACTTGTGTTTTTTCTCAAACCATTGTTGAACTATTTTTGCAGTCTGTCAGGATGCATTGGATGAAAGTAAACACAGGTGACAGTTAATTGTTCTCATGTAGTTTACTGATCAGCAGTGGAAACAAAAAGGAAACTTCGCCTAAGTTTACTCTCTTATGTTTGCAACCATGTGCAGAAAGATGATATTTATTCTAATTAAAGAGAAACGATTGGCTCAAGTGTGGCTAATGTATACCTACTGAATGGATTATCAAATCACCAGTTTCATTCCAACTGAAAATTCACTCCTATTTGATTGCATTTGCATTTTAGTCTTTTCTTTTTCCCAATTGAGCTATTATTCCAGTTATTAGCGAAATGTTACTCTTCATGTAAATTATATCACGATAGCCTTCATGCTAATGTTCAGTAGGTGGTAAATATCGAAGTAATACACACATGAATGGCAGGATCAAAGGTTTCCCTGCAAAACACTGCCAATAGCATCACGCTGCCTCTTCTAATGTGCCTTCTTCCCATGGTACAGACACCATCCGCCACCCAGCCATACACATAAGGCAAAAGAAAATGTGATTCATCAGACCAGTCCACCTTTTTTCAATGCTCTATAGTTAATTCTGCTTCTCTTGTGCATATTGCAGGAGTTTTTGATGGTGTGTGCATGGGCACCCTGAATGGTCTGCAACTATGCACCTGAACTGTATTTTCTGACATCTGCCTATGACCCCCTTCCAGGTCCCATTATAAAGAGTTAATCAATGTTAGTCATTTTAGTGGTCATAATGTTATGGCTGGTCTGTGTATATCTACTTAAAAAACACAGTTTATTTGAGCCTTTGAGCTCAAAGGTGAGTAGCAAAAATGTATGTGACATTACATTGTCTTATATTCTCACCAGAATATTCTCATGGCGGGGAGCCATGTTTAATGTCACATAAGTAGTTCGCTTGGTCAATCTGTAGCATCCCATGTTTGACATTAACACTTGCTCACTTAGCAACATGCTTTCTAAACACAAAAGAAAAGCATTGTGTCTAAAGTAAAAAAAATTATTTATATAAATAAACTACTCCTGTCATGTCATGGCCCAAAATGTCATAAAAATGGCAATTCCTGGTAGTTGTAACAATAATATTAGTTTGGGATAAATCTAAAGAAATGGAATAATTTATATAAATATGTATAAAGATCATTATGCTGCCTTATTTTCTTAACCTAATTTTACTTAATAGCCTTTTATCTGTAAAAGATCTACACTTCTACATAATGGGACTAAGTAAATTGACTTGTCGCCTAAAGTTAGTCATATTACTGTCTCTGGCCGACCTGTCTTATAATCATATCCTGGTCCAGTGTGGTCCTGGTGAGCTCCTTTATTCAATATTACTTTAGATTTTCTTTTCCTTCTTGGATTTTTTTCCCTTTCTCCCCCCCCCCCCATTTATTTTATCTCTTGTTTGTTTTATATTTTCTGCATGCTTTTTAAGCTCATTGATTGTGCTTGTTAATGTTGTTACAGATATTAATTCTGTTTTATTTATGAGTCTGGTGAACTCATAACTACTAATATATGGTGTTTACAAATGTGAATGTGTGTGCTTCAGGTTTAGGGAGCGATTGGGTGTGAAGACTGTTAAAGCACTGAAGAGGAACAATAATGGTGTGACGCATGCTGCTGTTGACATGCTCTGTGCTCTTATGTGTGTAAGTAGCTGGCTGACCCTTTTAAGGATTTTTCTCTCTTTCACCTGCACTCTCTCGACTAGCCTTTACTTTAGGAAATAAATGTTTCAATTTGAGCAGGCTGAGTAAATGTGGGAAAAAAAAGCCCTATTTATTTTTAGTTTTGTTTTTTTCTGTGACTTCACTTCTATTTTTCACTTAGGCTTCTGTGTGATCTCACATTTTAGTTTATAATGGGTAATTTTTAGGCAGGGGTGCAAGTAGTTTTAAAATCTTGCTGGCACCATGTAGTCTAAAGCAAGGAGAATAAACTGTAGAGAGTTGTCTCTACTTACTCTGCTAACTATTTCATCATTTAATCACAAATAGCATAAAAATTGTAAAGCAGTATGCTATATAGGGTGTAAAATCCCTCGTTCCACACACAAAGTACACACCTGAAGTGTGAACCGAGTGGTAAGGTGAACTTGTCAGTTCAGTGGTGGGAGCTTACGCTCACATTAACAAGCAGTAATAAAATATTGAAACAAAACATGTCTTGAAGGGCATTTTGTAACGACTTGGAAGCATACGACGGAGACAAAGTATTACGTAAGATGCCATAACGCTAGCAGATTTGTTTTACGCTCGCACACAAACATACACATACATCACACAGATATACAGGTATACACACACACACACACTAACAAGGTAGGCGCGCACACGTACTAAAACACACACCACAAATGTTAACACACAGACACACACAAACCTGCACAAACACATTTACATCATAGTGTTTTTTTCATCTGGAGCATATTCTACACATTGCTATTCTGTACGTAACACATCACAAATGATAACACACACACACAAACACACTCATACATTACACACATACTCGCACATTCACATTTCTGTTACACATACCCACGCATCCACGCACATAGCACTCACATCTCTCACTCTCTCTCTCACACACTTGACATGACGAATATTTAGTGCGCAAGCTGACATCAGCCCTATTACGCTATATTGTGTGAAGTGTGCAAGTTGTGCGGTGCACCTTGGCGGCGATGGCTTTTTTTAGGTCTTGCTTGCAACTATGTAACTAATATATAATTTTTTTCCCCCACCCTTTTGGGTCCTTAACAAACTCAAAAACTCATGCAAATTGGCAATCAGGTTGGAATCTGCTGCAGTTAGGATCCGGAGAGTCTACGCCTCCACTAGAGATTTTGCGGCATAGCTCATTCAAGATTCAAGATTCTTTATTTGTCACATGCATAGTTATACAAGTACAACACGCAGTGAAATGTATCCTGAACCGCTCCTATTTTGTGCAAATAACAAGAAACAAAAGAAATAATCTATAAATAGAAATTGAAATTGGAAAAAAAAAAGAAAAAAAAGGGGGGTGCAAATGTAAACATAATAATAAAGTGTGTATATGAGCAGGATAAAATGTTAGTGTAAGTAATGCTTACAGTCCAGACTAAAGTGCAGTGTGGAATGTCAGCACAGCAGTGTGTGGGTGAACTGATACCAGTCCTATGAACGGGAGAGTGGCACATCCTGGTTGAGGAGTCTAATCGCCTGTGGATAAAAACTCCTCCTGAGTCTCTCTGTTTTGGCTATAATGACCCGGAACCTTCTGCCTGAATGGAGAAGTTTGAACAGTCTGTTATTGGGGTGCCACAAGTCTTTAATGATTCGAGCTGCCCTGGTTTTACACACTTGCACATATGCACACGATACTCGGTACACACTTAGAGCTCATAGAGCTGAACGACTTTCGCACTGCATGTCCTGGGCTCAACTCAACAGTAGGCCAGTTATTTTGGGTCGTTTGCAAAAACGCACCCAATGGATTTTGATATACTCCTCTTAGGGAGTTTATACAAACCTCAACCAAACCGCGCCTGTGATCTAAAGACATTGAGGATTTATTTTTGATGTCTCAAACGGGTCTGCCGTAACGACACTTTAAGCTTGTGCTGAAAAGTGGTTAATAACACGCATGCACACACATTACAAATGTTAATACTCCCACAGACACGCACACACGTACACACTCATATATCACACACACAGATCACAAATGTTAACACTTGCATTCATGCAGAAACACGCATACATCACACATGAACACACACACGCTAACAAGTCACAGCTCTCACAAGCATCACACACACTAACACGCACATCACAAATGTCAACACGCAGACAATCACACACCACACACACACACACGCACAAACACTTTTACTTGTCTCACACACACAAACATGCACAAACACATTTACAGTACTCGTCACACACACACCACCTCTATCTCTCTCTTACACACACCCTCACATGTCACACACATACCCACACTAACACACTCAACAAATATTTAGGGGCTAAACTGACATCAGCCTTATATAGTGTGTGACGTGTGAAAGTTGTGCAACGCACTCGGGCTGTGATGGCTTTTTGTAGGTCTTAACACGCTCAAATAACACAGGTTGTGTGGTGCATCCGGTAGGCGATGGCAGAGTGTGTTTGGGCCCACTCATCATTGCTTACAACTATATTAATTTAGTTGTTTTGCTATGGGCACAAGACTTTCATGAACTCATTTCTGTGTTCAAAATAATCTGTGAGGTTTATTTATTCTCCATTTTCACTGTTTCTCTGCTAGAGTTTGAAATTGTATTTTCTTGTATTTGTTTTTTTTTTTTAATTTTTTACATAAGTCACACATGAATCCAATATATTGACATCAGCCACATTATAAAAGCCCAGTTTGTGCTTCATGTAAAAAAGTGAAATGTATTAGTTACTACATTCGTAAAATTTTAAAATTTTCATCAATTTAAAAAGACTGCTGAATCAAATCTTTCAGATTTGTCAAGTATTCAGACCCCAGATGGTTTTAACTGTCTTAACGTTTGATAGTTTTGGTGTTCTGCTATAGCACACAGTAAAAGATTTGCAACCTCATGGGCTGTGAAGTCCATTCTCAAAACAAAGGTGTTTGGCCAAACCTGTTAAATCTTTAATTCACGTGTTCAGTCAGGCCCCTTAATCCTTAATTAAGATGATCTTATTATCTTAATGCTTTAGCATACCAAGAGATCTTGGACAATGATATGCTTCAAACATTGTGGCAACAGTTTGGGGAAGGCCCTTTTCCATTCCAACATGAGTTGTTTGCCTGTATTATCTGGTACAGCTGCACCAACTGCTTTGTTTCTTACGTTTACGTTTAGGCATTTAGCAGACGCTCTTATCCAGAGCGACTTACATTTTTATCTCATTACACATCTGAGCAGTTGAGGGTTAAGGGCCTTGCCCAACAGTGGCAACTTGGTGGTTGTGGGGTTTGAACCTGGGATCTTCTGAACCGTAGTCCAATGCCTTAACCACTGAGCTACCCCTGGTTCTTCCTTGTCATATTGATATTTCTCTCCAGAGCATTGAGACATAATTTATATAACATTTCCCAGTAACACATATGTGCTGGTGAGTTTTAAATCTTACGTGTAGGGCAATTCAATGCACTGTCTTCAATTCAATTCAAAAGACTTTTATTAACCCTTTAGGGTTTCATAATAAACAGACAAAGAATGACTGTCACATTTACCACCATTAATATGTGTTGTTTTAGCTCTGGGTCCAGAAGTGAATCGAATCTTTAACGATTCAGGTTAATTTGATTAACTTATTTACAATTTACAACATACACTTTATATACTGTCCATCTACCGTATAAAACAAATTGAGTGTACCAATCCTGTTTATCCCGCAGCCAACGAGAATAACACAAAATCTGGTATTTATCAATTACGAGCAAGGTAAACGTAAGATCTGGGCAAATGTGTAAAATTTAAAATACATGACCAAGACAACAGTTCTTTATAAAGAAACAAGAATTTATTTGACTAATCTATGATGCAAGAAACTACACAACTTAAACACGCGCACGGACAGTAAACACACACACACACACACACACACACACACACACACACACACACACACACACACACACACACACACACAGTTTAGAGGGCGAAAGTTAAGGAAATTCTTCTAGTACTGTTTACTAGACCAAAGAAAGTCACAAGCAGAGTTTTGGGTTTAATCTTATGGTTTCGTTATGAAAGGAGCACCATTTTCAGCAAGGTATGCAGATTTGTTTACTTGCATTACATTTCGTTCTCATGCGGCGGTTCGCTTACAGCGAAGGGAATCACAGCGTTGCTGATTTGGTTGGTGCGCTGTTGTTGACATGACGTCTTTCTTGCGGCTTCTTTTTATAGACGCTACTTTATGTTTACGGATCAGATAAGGTTATTGGGATGGCGACATGCAGGCTGGGAGAGGGGCTCTGGAATGTGATCGGTTGATTGCTCTCTTCGGGGGCTCTGTTCGTCCCAACAATCCCAATGGGAAAAAAATTCGCAAAAAGTGACTGGTATTGATGTATGAATATAATAAGTTTACAGAGTACCTATCAGTGATGGAGTATGGTAATGATACAATCCAAATTGTACATTATTTAAAGATTTTATAAATAGCAACATAAGAAAACAATATGATTGACCTTGACCAGTTTCAGCCCCGCTCTTCCTCCTTACATAGAGGAACTGTAAAGGTTAATGGGCACTGGAAGAAAGTATCTTTTGTGATCAGTCTCTGGCTGAATGTCCTCTTCCTCTCGAACAACACAAACAGGGTCCATGCCTAGAACAGAGCCAGCCCTCCTGATTAATTTGTTCAGTCTGTTATTGTTTGCCATTTTCCCAACAGACTACTGCATATAAGATGACACTGGCCACCGCTGATTCTTCCGCACACATACTTGATATTGTAACAGGCAATCCCGAAGTGCTTTCTAACTTCATTGTTTTTTTGGAATGATTTCTAACTTAATTGTTCTTCTCTCTTCTGTTATTTTACTTAGTTCTGTTTCTTCCCTGCTACCTCTATTTCTAGACTTCTAGCCCTAGTTAAAGAGTCTTCCGGGGTAGAGGGCCTTCTCCTGAGTCTTCTTGCCGCTCATTGTCCTTGTTCAGTAGTCCAGGGTCCAGTTACAGAGTGGTACCGGTTTTGAAAATTAAGCTAAAATCAACAAACAACGTGGAAATGGTGTCCTTTGTTGACCTATTTGGCCCATTAGCAAACTGGCATGGGTCCAGAGCAAGTGGCAGATCGGCTTTAAGGTGGGTGAGGACCAGTTTTTCAAAGCACTTTGCAATGAGGGGTGAGTGTGACGGGTGAAAGTTGCTAGGAGCTGTTGCAGCAAAGTGCTTTGGCATTGGTAAAATGGTAGCAGCCTTAAGAGGTAGCAGACAGCTGTTGTCTGAGGGCTTGTGACTTCAGTTGCTCAATAGTTCAGGACTGGAGTTTCCTATAGTCTACCTGAGCTTCCAAGAATAAACTGGACTACATTTTAACTTTAACACATCTCCTGTTATTCTGAACGTCCAGTCTCACACAGTAAAATCGAATTGAATTGAACTTTAAGCAGGTAAGGGACAGTTAACTGGGTGAAGGAGACCTCTGCCTTCATTTACCCTGCACAAGGTAACACAAACTTCAGAGATGGAGAGTGAGAGTGGTTTCTAACCTGGTAATAGCTCTGCTTTGAGCATGGCCTTGCTGTTCCTCTTTTCAAAACTAGTACAGGAATGCCTGGTTGAGGTTATTGCTACCAAATTGTGGTCAACCAGTTATAAAGTCCAAGGGTTCACTTACTTTTTCTACTACTATTTTAATGCTGAATTGAGTGTATTCAATATAGATGTGAAAAATCAGAATTTTTAAATGCTTTTTTGCAAATTTTTTTTTTCAAAATTTCTACAAATTAATGCAGAAAACCATGAATTTCAGAAAGTTCACATACTTTCTCTTGCCACTGTATACATTGAATGTGTTTGGCTTTGCAGATTTTTCTCCTCACATTGGCTCTAGTGACGCAGTAGGCCTCCTGGTCTGTGTTGCATGCTTCTGAGCAGAAGATCTCCCGGTTCATCCAGGGCTTTTGAATATGGAACAATGATGTTTTTTTTTGTGTGGTCACCCACCTGTTAACGTGATTAACAGAGTTGGTGTAGGTATTGATGTTGGCTGAGTCAGTTTTGACCTGTGCAACAAATTCACTTCAATCTGCATGCAAGAACTGTTGCTGGAGAGCGGCTTCTGACTGATCCAGCCAGACTTTAACAGTCCAGATTGTGGGTTTCCCATGTTTGCTGACTGGAGAGTACTTGAGCAGCATATAAACAATGAGAGATTCAGATTGGGTCAGGTCAGATTGTCAGGTAGGGAAAGGCGGGGCTGGGGTATGACTCTTTAAGCATCAGGCGTACTTGTGCACACATGATCCAGGGTTTTGTGCTATTTAGTGAAGCAGGACACCTGCTATTGGTATTTTCGCAGAACAGATCTTAATTGTAACATAGATTGCTATCATAATAACGTATGTGAACTCGCGTGGTAAATAAAAGGATCTGCGCTGAATAATCCAAGTTTTCAAGATCAGCAGAGAACAGCAATGTGGGTTTAGCCAGAAGTCTTCTGCATTTTCCTAGTCTCTGTTTACAGTCTTGGTGGTTGATCCTTTGTTCAAATGATTGACAAGGCAGTCACTTTTGGATATCAAATGTAAATAAGCACAAATATAGCCAATCTGGTGGGATGCTGACCCTCACAGTGTGTATGTGCCGCTATCTTGGTCTCACTCTAATCTAACTCTTGGACCCATCTTTCTGCTTTTACTGTGCTTTGCAAATCCCGTCATTGCAAATGATGTACGAATCCCAATGAATATAATTTACCAAGTGGCTAGTCTTATCTGAACGGAATGTATTTACGATTTCAAACCTCGATACAAGAAACTTTTAACTGTTTCAGCATCTATATTGGCTGTTGGCCATGCTTCCACCCATCTACTAAATGTATTCACTGCTAACAAGTTATGCCTTCTTACTCCTCTCCTTTCTCTGCCATCTGTCCTTCTGCTAATGAACTTAAGACTATCTGTAGTGGCTTTGTGTCTTCTGTCTCCAGGACAATATTTTGGAGTGCCCTAGTGCTACATGTTTTCCTGCTTTATTAATATTGTTGTTCTGCTTAGCAATGAGTTAACAGTAAGGCCTAGTGTTGAACGCTCTTTGCAAAACATCTTGAGTGTTTACAGCAGCAGATAAACCTATCCTTGAAAGCTGATTACCTTTGTGTTGGCTTCATGCTAATTTTATACGCCAACAATTGTCTTAGTGTTAGATTAACTAATATTGTTTAGTATGTATTAACTATAAGTGAACTTTAAGATTCATTAGTAGTGTCTGCTTCATTCAGGGCATGCATCTGAGGGAGCATGCCAAAGGCTGAATCCTCCAGTGTAGCATAGTGTGGAGTGGGTGATGCTTGTAAAATCTACTCAGTCAACCTTGAGTTGTGACTTTAGTGGTATTGAATAACTCATATATTCAATAACTCACATATTTGGTTAAGTGGTAGAATACTGGAGGGAATACAAACTTAAATAATTCTTTTGATTGTGTAAAGCTGTTTTGAGACAATGTCAATTGTTAAAAGCGCTATACAAATAAAACTGAATTGAATTTAATTTAATTGAATTGACGAGCACAGTCTGTATTTATTTTTATATTTATATTTGTGTTGTTGCTATTACAGCCAATGCATGATGACTATGACTTGAGACAGGAGCAGCTCAACAAAGCTTCTCTTCTATCTTCCAAAAAGTTCCTGGAGAGTCTTTTGGAGAAATTCATCAGTAATGTGGTAAACTGCTAATTTAGCATTAGTTTGCCTTAAGGTGTTTTGATTATAGTTATTTAAATGTCAGATAATGTACTTTGCTAATGTCAAAGACATCAGATATGCATAGTTCTGGTCTTCAGTAGGGTTTGTAACATTGTTTTTCTCTCTCTTATTTCAGGGCCACGGTACAGGTGCTTTAGTGATCAGTGCACTGCTGGATTTCTTGACATTTTCCCTTTGTGCACCTTACAGCGAGACGAGTGAAGGCCAACAGTTTGACATGCTGCTGGAGATGGTGGCCACCAATGGACGCACACTTTTCAAGCTTTTCCAGGTCTGAGTCAAAACTAGTTGCTTATGAATGCTGACACAATGTGAGTGACATGTTTGCTTTTTTGTGCTTCGGAAAAGATACACTATACAGCAGTGGCGGCTGCTAGCTTTTGAAACCGGGGAAGCTCATATTAGGCCTTCATCATAATTGTTTTTATTATAATTACATTTTTCATCATAAAAAAATCACCTGCAAATACGCATGGGACTGAACTCGAATCTCTGTAGCCAGGGGCGTTTCTAGGATTTTCTGGTAAGGGGGGCTCAGCCCCATAGATGTTTAACACAGAATCAGTACTCAAATGAGTCTTGTCGATCACACATGCTGTTTACCGTATAAACCTTTTTCTATGTACAGGTACAATCAAAAAACATATAACCAGAAAACAGCATATAACTTTAAACTTACATTGATTAGCAATATAAACAACACGCCTATGAGGCTGGACAATGGAATAAACTGTGTGAGTGCCAATAGTGTCAAACATTTATCTGTTCATTCTTTGACAATACTGCTGCTTTTTGTTGGAAACAGGCAAACATAAAAAATGTGAAAGATAGTTTCTGATGCAATGACTTCAATCAATGTTGGGAACACAATGTTGATGTGCCCGAGAGGCTGCGCTTTCAGAGAACTGAACACAGAACTGTAGATGGAAGGTTTTTCAAGTCACATGGGGAGTCTCCAAATGAGCAGCAGGTAAGAATAGAACATCATTTTTTTTTCATGTCACTTGAAAAACCTTCCATCTACAGTTAAATATAAATATTAAAACTTTGATCATGTTATCTAGTTTAAATTAGTGTTTTAGCTACATAAATAAGACAGTAGGTTCTCTATTCAACCCCTTAAAATTTCATAGCTACTAGGCTATTTATTCAAATTCATTAATATAGACAAACATTGTTTTAATGTAATCTTTAAAAAGCATCTTTTTAATATCATTCTATTTTGTTTGTTTGTTTCTCTTCATTAAAAAAAAGAAACTTTTTCTAAATCAAACTGACAAATTTTACGATTTGGGACATTATTTAATACAATATTTATTACAAAAAAAAAAGGATTTTTCTATCTCTGTAAATCACACTGCTATACAGTTAAACGAGAGCACTGAATGCTGTCTGTCACTATTTTTAATCATTTATGTGCATAACTTTATGGTAGTTAATGCCATATGCACTGTGTAATGTTTTATATAGACAGTTAGGTTGAAACAGCTGGTGTGATGAGGGTGAACACAGCGAAGATTTAACTGATTAATCATGACATTTTCTAAACTGTATTTATGAGAAAGGACTGCACTGATGAAGATATAACAATTTATCGAAAAACACACATCTTGCCTTAATCCTCCCTCTGTGATGGTGAATTGAAGTCCGCGCTGAAAGACGGTGAGGAGCCGAAATCTGCCGTTGCTTTCATATCAAATTTACAGGGGACGATGATGGGGGGGCCAGCAATTTGTGTGAAGTTTATGGAGAATTTTTAGGCGGGCTGAGTACAAATGTTAGGGCGGCTAAAGCCCCCCTAAATATGGCCTAGCGACGCGCTGTATGTAGCACTGATGTATACTTAAGACATGCTGTCAATCAAAAAGGGGTTCCGCCATTTAAACAGCTCCTCTAATCATCATCCAGCAGCGCAGTGTCCTGTCCCGCCCACTGCTCCATTCACCCCCAGAGAAGCTCAGCTTCCGTGGAGGTGACGATTTTGGTGCATTTATCCAATTACCATTCAGCTTTTCTGCAGTGAAAAAAGCTAGTCTGTGCTTCCCCATAGCGCCCCAGTGAAGCTGGGCTTCAGGGGGAGGGTTTAACATGCTGTGGGACACGGAAATATATGACAAGAAAATCGCGTCAAACAATCTACAATAAATAAATGATTCTGAACGAGCTAGTCATGAAGTTGAACGCGTTCTAGCGCACTTTTATTAAAACCAATATAAATATGACATAGATCAGCATTTATTTTCTGACTTAGTAGAGGAAGCTGAGCTTCCCTTGTAGTCTTAGAGCAGCCGCCACTGCTATACAATATGGACAAAAGTTTGTACACTTATACAGTCAGGTCAGTGAGTATTTGAACAGTGACAATTTTCATAATTTTGGCTGTGTACACCTCCACAATTGATTTAATTTCTGGTTAAATTAGATGTGTTCATCAAATCATATTTATTGCCTGTTTATTATGAATTATATCCATTTATATGTAGTCCCCATTTTCAAGGGTACAATTGGAGAAACTACAGTAACATAATTATAAACATTAGGATAATTTTTTATACAAAAAATCCTTGACTACCTGAAGTCTGGAACCTAGGACATCACCAAATGCTGAAGTTGCTCGCTTAAGATGCTTTGCCCGTCTGTTACTCCAGCTTGAGTTGCTGCTTGTTTGTGCTTCTTTCAGCCATCAGTTTTGTCTTCTGTAAGTGAAATGCTTTCTCAGTTAGGTTTAGCACTGCTAATTAATTGAGCCTTTTAAGAACATTTAAGCATCATTTGATTGAGTTAATTTTATCATCGGTCACATCAGTAAACACCAGTGACGCGATTCCATTGGTCTTTCAACCGTTGATGCTTTCACCGTGTGATTCTGTGATGAGGTCGACTCATGGTTAGTGCCTGTTTCTGGCTCGGATCAGTGGAGTGAAACACCGCGACCCCGCCCACTCTACCTGCGCCAGCGAGGAGTGAATCTCCAGAATCTGCGGCCTCTGGCGCGCGCTCCCCTCGCTACTGCTGTATCAGCTCCGGCTCCCATCAGGATGGGCCTGGTAAACGCCAGATCCGTAATGAACAAAACGTTTATCTTAAAGGAGTTTTTTACCTCACAGTAATTGGATTTCCTCTGTGTGACTGAAACCTGGCTGTCTCCTGGTGAGTCCAGCGCGATCTCTGAACTCCTGCCGTGTGATTGCCGGTATTTAAATACTCCGCGGTCCTCTGGTCGTGGAGGAGGTCTAGCTACTGTTTTTAAATCGAAGTTTGACTGTAAACAGTTGTTTCTCCCGGTCTTTTTCTCCAGCTTTGAAATAAGCCTTTTTGAGCTGGCTCAGTCTCCTGCGCTGCTGTGTGCTGTGGTCTACCGGCCGCCTAAGTACAATAAGGACTTCTTAAGTGACTTTGCTGATTTCTTGGCTGAATTTATGCCTAGATATGATCAAGTGGTAATTGTTGGGGATTTTAATATTCATGTGTGCTGTCCTGACAAGCCCCTGGTAAAGGACTTTTTAGATTTAGTGGACTCTTTTAACTTTATTCAGTCTGTCAATGGTCCCACTCAGAAATGTGGGCACACATTGGATCTTGTACGGTCTCGTGGCTTATCTGTCCTCAGTGTGGAAATTGGGGATGCTGTGTTTTCAGACCATATGCCTGTTTTATTTGATTTTGTACCTTTCTCTCAACCTGTTAAATCGTGTGATTCGGTTCGTCACTGCCGTGTCTTTAATCCCACCTCCGCCACTCATTTTTCTGCAATTTTCACTTGTGACTGGGATTTACAATCCTCGGCGTCGCTCAGCACTGAGGAGCTAATATTCCAGTTTGATTCTGCCTGTCAAATCGCATTGGATTCGGCAGCTCCCTTAAAAATCAGACGATCAAAGGCTAGATCAGAGCCATGGCTAAATGATGTCACCCGTGCTGCTAGAAGGGAATGCCGGAGAGCTGAACGGAGGTGGAAAAAGGACAGGTTACAGGTGTCATTGGAAATGTTAAGAGGAAGCTGGTGTCATTATCAAAAAGCTGTGAAAGCCGCTAAAACAATTTTTTTCTGATCTTATTGTTTCTAATTCTCATGACTCTCGTGTTCTTTTTAACACATTGAACTCTGTTCTTAATGCTCATGAACCTGTCCCTTTGAAGGCTTCTA
The DNA here is from genome assembly GCA_030522415.1 of Channallabes apus. Lineage (NCBI taxonomy): Eukaryota > Metazoa > Chordata > Actinopteri > Siluriformes > Clariidae > Channallabes > Channallabes apus. Next base: position 42,024,237 of record CM060115.1, on the reverse strand, counting down.
TGGAAACCTGTGATGAATTTCTTCACTATTTTATGGATAAGGTTAAACACATCAGGTCCCTTATTTTACCATCTGTTAGCGACCCACCAATTTTAAGACCTTGTATGAATGTGTTCGAGCATTTTGAGCCTGTCTCCCTTACTTTTTTAGAGGATCTGGTTTCCTGTAGTAAGCCATCTGGCTCCCCTTCTGATATTACCCCTCCTAATTTTGTTAAGGAAGTTTTCCCCATTTTGGGTCCTTTTATTCTTGCTATTATCAATAGCAGTTTAATTTCTAGTGTGATCCCGAAAAATTTTAAACATGCTGTGGTGCAACCCTTGCTAAAAAAGTCTGGCCTGGATCCTTCTGTTTTGTCAAATTTTAGGCCTATCTCCAAGCTACCTTTTTTGGCCAAACTCCTGGAAAAAATTGTCCATTTGCAACTGCAGCCCTTCCTTGATGAACAGGCAATTTTGGAAGTTTTTCAGTCTGGGTTTAAAACTCGCCACAGTACTGAGTCTGCTCTTCTAAGAGTTTTTAATGACATTTTCTTAGCAACCGACTCCGGGGACTCTGTACTACTTGTGCTTCTAGATTTAACAGCGGCTTTCGACACCATAGACCATGAGATTCTTTTATCCAGGTTGGAACAGTGGGTGGGCATTACAGGCTCAGCTTTGCAGTGGTTTAGGTCCTACCTCTCTGATAGAACCTTCTGTGTCAGTGTAGATGGTTTCACTTCCAAATCTGCTGCCCTTCCTTGGGGGGTACCACAGGGCTCCATTCTTGGTCCACTTTTATTCTCCTTGTATTTGCTCCCACTTGGAGCTTTTTTCCGGAAATATAACATCTCCTTTCATTTTTATGCAGATGACTGTCAGGTTTACCTCCCATTAAAACACAGTGGTGCATGTTCTGTCAAGCTTCTTCTGGACTGCCTTGTTGATGTTAAAAGATGGTTGGCGTTTAATTTCTTGAATGTCAATGAGGGAAAGACCGAAGTTATGTTGTTTAGACCAAATGGCTCCCGCAAATCTCCTCGCTTTGACCTCTCCTCCTTGGCCTCTTTTGAGAAAGCCATGATTACAAATTTGGGTATTAAAATGGATCCTACTCTAAAAATGGATAGCCAAGTAAATGCTGTTGTAAAATCCATTTTTTTCCATTTGAGGTGAGTAGCAAAGATTAAGCCTATATTGTCAAGGCGGGATCTGGAATCGGTTGTCCATGCTTTTATAACCTCTCGTCTTGACTACTGTAATGCTTTATTCTTCGGAATCAACCATACCACTATGGCTCGCCTACAGTTGGTGCAAAATGCCACAGCTCGTTTTTTAACTGGTACAGGCAGACGGGAGCATATTACCCCAATCTTGGCTTCCCTTCACTGGCTTCCAGTGTATTTTAGGATCCGTTTTAAAATTCTTTCATTTGTATTTAAGTGTTTAAATGGTCTTGCCCCTGCCTATCTGGTGGAATTGCTGCACCCATATGTTCCCTCAGGTCTACTGACAAGCTGCTTCTCCAAATTCCAAAATCCCGATGCAAACTTCGAGGTGATCGAGCCTTTTCAGTAGCTGCTCCTCATCTATGGAATGAGTTACCCTTACTCATTCGACAAGCTCCCTCAGTGGCTGTTTTTAAATCTCGTTTAAAAACTCATTTCTACTCTCTGGCCTTCAACCCAGTGTGAAGTATTTTTATTGAGATGTTTTATGTTTTATTTCTTGCTGCTACTTTTATTATCATTATTTTTTATTATCATTAGAAGTATGCTATTTGGTTCGCTATGTTCTTAGTTGCTTCTTTTCTTGTTACCATCATTTAAATTTTTTTATTTATTTTTACATTTATTTATTTTTATTATTTTATATTATCGATTTACCCTGCTGTTTTTTGGCCTAAATGTTGACTTTTGTACAGCACTTTGGTCAGCTTTGTTGTTGTTTTAAAGTGCTTTAGAAATAAAGTGGTATGGTATGGTATAAAGGAGTTCCTACAAATGGTATACATTTTGCATGTTTTTGTCAAACATTTGGTTTAAAGCTACTGTTGTGTAATTATTGATTGTTTCATTGTAATTCAATCATGGAGATTTACGAAGGAAAAATTTTGGTTTTGCTCTTAAGAACATTGATGCATTTAGGCATTTAGGTGAGTGGGCCTGACACAGTTGGTTTTCAACCAACACTAAACATGTTGAGGCAGATTGTGGTTGAGGGCTCTGGGCAGTCTTTTGGGCATCGCTTTGGGCAGCACATTTGTCATGCTTCATCAGATTTGGGCCTCTTAGATCTTCTGAAAGGAAATTTGCTCTACAGCATACAAATAATAATACAAATAATAAATAAAAAAAATAATAGTGGTCACTGACATTTGGGCATATACTGGAGTGTATACGCTAGGTTACGTCTTACATTTTTCTATATTTATACTGTTTTTCTGTTGTCTGTCTCTGCAGCATCCCTCTATGGCTATAGTTAAGGGTGCAGGGTTGGTTATGAAGGCCATCATTGAGGTGAGATTCCTTTAATGGAATATTTGTAAAATATTACTTTTGTTTGCATGATTTATATATATGCATATAAATTATATACATATATACACTGTTACATGTAAATACAAAATTATCTTAAAAGCTTACTTGCACATACAGATACCTTGCAATAATATTATTATTATTTATATTAAAAAATTTTTCTCTATCCTCTTCCTATATTTTATATGTTTATGTAAAGTTGGGGAACACGAGTCTAAGAATTTCATTATGGTAATGATGCCTCATTGTTATTTGTAGAGATGTTCCGATACCATTTTTTTCCCTCCCGATACCGATTCCGATACTTGGGCTCAGTGTATCGGCCGATACCGAGTACCGATCCGATACCTGGGTGTGTATCTGTACTCTGTGTGTGTGTGTGTGTGTGTGTGTGTGTGTGTATATCTATCTATCTATCTATCTATCTATCTATCTATCTCTCTCTATATATATATATATATATATATATATATATATATATATATACATATATATATATATATATATATATATATATATATATATATATATAATTATAATTTCTTTTTTAAGTAAAATACTACTAGCCCTGTGTAACGGGTTCGACCCTAAGTGCACGGGCGACACCATGAAACACGGACACGAGGCGAGGTCTTACAGGAAAAAGGGTCATTTATTTAGAAAAATGGGTAAGGAAAGGGTTAAAGGCTCTCTGCGGTCTTTTCCCCTTCGGCGGCAGGGATGCGAAGGCAGGCTGTACGCGGAAGTGAAGGTGCCGCGGGAGCTCGCGCAGCTCGTTCACGCGCTCCTCTCGCGGAGATCAAAGGCGCCCCCCCTTTTTAAAGTCTCTGGGGCGCATCACATCGCCCCGCTCTTGTGCCACTGTCGCTCATAAAATCCACCGCGTCGCAAAGTCCAGCTTCCCAACAGTCAGACCCCGAGCTTCACTTCCCGCTGTGTTTTATAGCGCCAATAGCTCATGGGCCGTTGCCTGATTCTGCGGCCCTGCTACTTCACATACCTAAAGGGGGGGGGGAGGCCGCCTAACTAGTGAGCGAGGTGCGATATCAGTTTGGGCGCACGCCCATCACAGGCGCACGCCGTGATACTCTGTAAGTAAGCTAAGCTAGCAAAGCTAGCGGGCATAAATAGGTTATGTTTAGGAAAATGGTATCGGATCGGTACGTGGACTCAAGTACTCGTCGATTCCGATGCCAGCTTTTTTTGTGTATCGGAATGGGAACAACCCTAGTTATTTGTATATGACAATGAAACTTGAAACACATACAGCTTCGGAAAAAACAAGAGACCACTGCAATGTACTCCAAAAAACTTTTGGAATGTCATCAAGAGGAAGATGGATGGTCACAAACAATCAAGCAGAGCTGTTTGCTTTTTTGCAAAAAGAGTGTATAAAGTTACCAAACAGCAATGTGAAAATGTGGTGGAGAGGTCACAATGCATGAAAACATGGTTATTCCACCAAATACTGACTTAATTTTATTTAGCCAGAGTATTAACACAATTTATTTACTAATAATTTGCGTTTTATTTTAGGAGTTATTAAAACTGCATTATATTGGGTTATTTTGATGTGTTGTGATGTTGTCATTTCCTTTAAATATACATTCTAAATAACCATAGTTATATTTTGAATTTAGAAGAAATATTGTCAGCAGTTCACAAAAAAAATTACACAAGACTGTTCATCTCACCAATACATGCACCTGTAAAAAAAAAAAAAAAAAAAAAAGAAACATAAGGAACTGATTATTTTACAGTGGTCTATTATTTTTTCTAGATCTGTGTGTGTGTGTGTGTGTGTGTGTGTGTGTGTGTGTGTGTGTGTGTGTGTGTGTGTGTGTGTGTGTGTGTGTATATATTTAGGAGGGGGATAAGGAAATAGCCACGAAGATGCAAGACTTGGCGTTAAGTGAAGGTGCTTTACTTAGACATCTACACACATCGATGTTTACAGTCAGCACTGATCAGAGGATGCTTACAAACAGGTAAACACCCAGTATTATCAGCACCACACCCCAGTCTTTATCCCAAGACTGATTTTTTTGGACAATTAAAATGCACAATGTAACATGATAAAATTTATTCAGTGCAGAATTTATAATTATCTTGCTGCATTTTGTGACTATTAAATAAATTAAGTAAAAAGAAAATGCTCTTGTTTTGCTTGTAGACAGCTGAGCCGTCACCTTGTGGGTTTGTGGATGGCTGAGAATCCTATTGCTATGAACCTCCTCAAGAGAATCTTAGTGAGATTGCACACAGACTGATCCGATCCCTATTAAGGGTTTTATTTCTTTTTTTTTTTATTTTTTTTTTATTAAACAGTTAATTGGTCTAAATTCCAACCGTTGATATGCTTGTGGTGATCTTTCTTTGGTTATTTTGCTTGTTTCTTTAATTTCTTCTTTTTTTAAATAGCTTTTTATAACCCCCCCCCCCCCATTTCTTTGTTTACTTTTGTCCCTCTAGCCAACTGGGCTCCTGGCATGTCTGGACAGCACTGACCCTGTGCCAGAGAAGGACGTGGACAGAATGCACATCCGTGACAACCTCAAGATCGCTTCTGTAATTTGAGATATTTATTGAGTAAGTTACAATGAGCAAAAACTATTCCACATGCTCAGTTAACATCACTTCCTATTTTCTGTCTCTGCAGGACCAGTTTGGGCGCTCTAAGGTGCCAGAGTGGCAGCGAATTGCAGGCAAGGCTGCCAAAGAAGTGGAGAAGTTTGCTAAAGAAAAGGCTGACCAAGTGCTTATGCACTGGAGAGACAAGATGGGCATTGCACAGAAGGAGGTGAGCTAAGTAATCTTTAAGGATTCACCCAAAGGCAGATACGCTTAGTAAATGCAGAAACATAGAAGAGCATATTCTATGTGCAAAAGGACACTGGTTCTATGTCCCAACTGTCCTCAACCTCTAGAATCTCTTAATTATGTGTCTCTTTTGTAATCTCTACTACTACAGTAGTAATCCAAAATACAAAATAGTTTGTCGAAAACATTTTATCATGATTAATTACCATAACATACACAAGTATTTCAATAGTGACACAATTGTGCATTTTTGCTTCTGTACATCCTCAGGACATGAAATATTTCAAGCCTTTTGATTTTGTTGACTGCTTTACAGCTCATGAAAATCAAAAACCCAGAATTTCAAAATATTAAAACATTTATTAAGATCAATCAAAAAAAAGATTTACATACAGAAATTCTCAATACAATGCACTCAATACTAAAGTCTCGGCTCTTAAGCATTAAGTACTGCATCAATGTGGCATGGAGACAAGCGATCAGTCTGTGACATAGCTGAGGTCTTTTTAAAGGGCTTTATGGCCTTGAGGTCAGGAGAGTTGGCTGCCCAATCAAGCACAGTAATAATATAGTCAGAAAAACAGTTAGTGGTTGTTTTGGCCATGTGGGTAGGTGCTAGTCTTGCTGAAAAAATGGAAACCAGCATCACACAAGCTTGTCAGCAGAGGGTAGCATGAAATGCTCTAAAATATCGTGATAAATGACTGCGTGTTTAGGGTGTTCAAATTTTTTGAGATTCACTATACAGTGGTTACCCAATTGGCATGTTGGTTTTACCGCTGCGGCGCTCGGCCGCAGCATTTGGGTTTGTGCGTTTGCTGGCTTTTACCGCTGAGTGGCACTATATAACTACAGACTGACGTCTCATGCCTTAATTCATTAGAGCTGCGGCTCTAAAGCAAGTGAAACATTGTAGTTAAACAAATTCATAATCACAGTACTAAAAATTACAGTACAAATGTAGAAATTAAATTTAATCTTATTAGGATCAAATTTAAGCAAAATAAATGTTCACAGTGAGCCTTTAGATTTTATCACGTGTAATTAGAAAAACTACGCGTGTAGGGTTTTGTGTCAACTTATATCTTGTGTTCTTTAAATTTGTAGTAGATTTATTAACTGAAATAAATTACCATAAAATTATAACATTGTCAGGACGTTCTACAGCAGATGTCGGTCATTCAGCCCCGCTTGTGTTTTTGCATTATTATAAGAATTAAATACAGTAGGCTGTTATGATCTGTTACGGGTTCAGATCATGTTTCACGGGCAGCACCATGAAGCACGGACACGAGGCGAGGTCTTACGGGAAAAGGGTAATTTATTTAAGTAAAATGGGGAAGGAAAGGGAAACATAACTAATAAAATACAACAAATAATTCATAAAGTAAAATATGTCTCTTACATTCCAGCCCCTAATTGACAAGCAGGGTGGCTGACAATTAAATTATTATTATTATTATTTTTTTTTTTTTTGATAAAGCCACAAAATTAAACCTTCTTAACCTTTTAAACCTTTTTCTTTTTGTTTACTATTTGTCTCAAAGTATTCATGTCTTTGCGTACCAAAGAAAGTCATAACTAATTATGAAATAATTAACAATCCATTTCACATATGAGGCACAACTTGTCGATGGGTCTTTCCAGAGTATTGGTCTTAGTTTTAACCAACACACGTCTCACAAGTCCTTTTTTTATCAGGGAACACTTTCGTGATTCGTCCGACGACCCATGAGTTTCTTGGAGAAGACTCATCAATTATTAGAACTACATCTCACTACTACAATCGAGAGGTTTTTTCTCACTTGAAACCATTTTTGACGCTCCTGAAGCAAGGGCAGATATTCACGCACCCATCGCTTCCAGAATAAATCAGCAAGGTACTGAATTTGCTTCCACTTGCGACGTGCATAAATGTCCTCTTTTTTGAAAAGTCCAGGAGGCAAGCTTGGCTGTTTTTTCATCATCAGCAGGTGGTTGGGTGTCAGGGGTTCCAGATCTGTGGGATCGTCCGTAACAGTGGTAAGAGGTCGGTCATTCATTATAGCTTCCACTTCACACAGGAATGTATGCAGGCTCTCATCGTTTAGTGTTTGTTTTTTCAGCACAGATCTCAGGATATTTCTGACTGATCGTATCTGCCTTCTCCCATATTCCACCGAAATGAGACCCAGAAGGTACAGAATATCCACTGTATCTCCTTTTGCATGAGGATGCTTTCAATTTTTGACTGATTCCACTGCTGGATAGCCTTACACAATTCAATCTCAGCGCCTGTAAAGTTTGTTCCATTGTCACTTCTCATAATTGACACCTGACCTCTCCTGCATACAAAGCGTCGAATAGCATTCACACAGGAGTCTGTGTCCAGTGATTGCGCAACTTCAATGTGCACAGCTCTTGTTGTCAGACGAATAAACATTACACCATATCTTTTAACATTACTTCTACCTCGTTTGACCTCAAATGGTCCGAAATAGTCTACTCCCACGTTAGTGAAGGGTGGGTGATCTGGTGTTATACTGCGTGGCAGTTCTGACATCTTTTTGTTCACCAGTCTTTGCTCTGATCTTTCTACATGTCACGCAACTGTAGAGAAATTTTCTCACAAGGGAGTTAGCAGTTGGAATCCAGTATTTCTGCCGCAATTTTGAGAGCATATAATTCCTTCCACAATGTCCAACTTGTTCGTGAATGTCTCTTAAAATTAAAGTTGTGATATGTGAATCTTTAGGTATAATGACTGGGATGTCCTCCAACTCTCAGCACTCCATCCTGCAGTACTTGGTCCAGTTTGGAGAGGCAACTGTTTCTTTTTACAGATGCATCACCTTTTTGCAACATGGAAATTTCTTCTTTTAATTTTTGGCTTTGAATGAACTTGACTTCGTTTTCTGCTCTTGTCAAGTCCCGAATTGTCAGAGACTTGTGTTTTTTTGTTACTGGTTCATCTGCACGTTTTACCTTTTTTGTTCTCTATTTGTGCATGTCCTTGATACAAAGAATCCAGGCATTGGATCTTTTCAACTTGTACCAGTCAGAGATAATCAGTTTTCTCACGGCATGTGCTCTCTGTAGTACTCACGATATTCACTGAAGCTGAATGTTTGATCTCATTGTCATCATCTTTTATCGACATGTTATGAATGTTCTCAGGCCATTTGTACTCTGGTTCTTTGAGAAAGGAGGGATCATGGATCCAATTGACATTTTCCATGAATTTTTCACAGGAGACTCGACTGGATGCAGAGTCCGCTGGATTTTTTTAAGTATTGACATACCTCCACTGCTGTGGCTTGGTTGACTCTCTTACGGTGGCAATTCTGTTGGCTACGAAGGTTTTAAAACAAAGATTTTTGTCAATATATCTCAAAACATAGAGTCTAGCAATTCCAGTTCCAGTTGACCTTTCAGCATTTTGTCATTGTTCACAGCAACTACTGCTGCAGCTTCAAAGATTTAACACTTCATACAGTTGTCTTGAGTAAGTCCACTGTGGTTACAACAACCTATTCGCTGTATCTCGTTACGGTTTTCTTACGTTTACAACAACCTATTTGCTGTATCTTTTAGCTTACGGTCAAAAGCTTGTGTTCTCCACAGCGTCCGTATCTAAACTGACTTTTTACCATGCAATAGGCATGCAACTACGTGCAATGGTGGAGTGATGTCACAGACCAACTTACGATTGACATAAATGAATGCTTAATACTTAGCTAATAAACTTACTAATAAACTTGGTGCTTAGTGCATAACTAATAAAATAAAATACAACAACAAATTTATAAAGTAAAATATGGCTCTTACATCCCAATTAAATTAACATTTATTGCAAGTCAATAACAATAGCCCAAGTTTAGAAAAGTATTTTTATTTAAATTATTAAAAAATAATCCTGCATCTGTTTTATGTGTTCCAGCTGCCACTGTTCTTATGGCTCTGTCAGAGTAAATCATTTAGTAACAAGCCTCTAAATTTCCATGTAAAACAGGTACATCTGTATGAATAAATTATGATGAGCTATTGATCAGTGATTTATGTAAACGACTCAGTTCCGATGTAAGTAAATGCTCATTGCTGCCGATTTGGTCTGCTGTGTGTGTGTGTGTGTGTGTGTGTGTGCGCGTGTGTGTGTGTGCGTGTGAGAGAGCAGTGTCAAGAGGTCTTACATACTCATGAAAAGTCGTGGATTATTCAGTGAAACAGAGGCTCTGCTGAGTGTGTAAAATAACAGATGTACAAACGGTGCGCTCTGACTACTAAACCTAAACCAGGCACGAGGATTAATAAAGCAAGACAGCCCCATACCCGATTTTTTTATATAAAAATACCAAAGAATATTATTGTGTATAGACTGATTAAAAACAATGCAATTTGTGCTATCATAAGGAAAATCTCAATTTATTCCATTCCAAGGATTAAAAACGGTAACAATGTCAACTTTAGAATCCAGAAGATTCAATTTACACAAATTTAAAAAGAGGCCTTAATCACTGAAAGTCTTCAGAAGAGCCCCAGATGCAAAAACTTTTAAAGTGTGGAGAGGTGCATTTCAGTTTCTCTGAATGTATAGGTGAGAACAGCTGATGTACACCTGGGGAGAGTGAATAATTGCTTTTGAATGTTCTCTGGCATTGTAAAACACACACAGTAACACTAAAAGAACAACCCAGGATTAATAGGAATAAGAGGCCCTGATTATACTGCACAAACAAAATTCCTCCACTCTGTGGAAAAATTTATGCGTGCGGTTGAGCACTGATTAGACTATGTAGGAAATTAAAGAGGAGGATTTTTATTTGGACTATAAAAAAAAAAATTAACCCGAGTCTATTTTTAGGCGTGCCAGCTGCCACTTTTTAGTTAGAAGTTTTCAATAGAAATCTTATAATGCCCACATAACATCAAACATTCCCCTTGTTAATATTTTAACTATTACTGTTTCATTTACTTCAAAATAACATTAAAACAAGAACAATAAAACGTTTTTAAAATATTGTTGACTACATTTGGGCTGTGTAACGGGTTCGACCCTAAGTGCACGGGTAGCACCATGAACCACGGACTCGAGGCGAGGTCTTACGGGAAAAAATGGGAAGGAAAGGGTTAAAGGAGTGAGGATGGAAAGGAAGGAATGTTCACGTGCAGGTCTGGCTGGCATGTGGGCACAGGCTGGTGAGCAGTGGACAGAGTGGCAGCTTGGGCCCGCAAGGACAGCAGCTCCTACCTCCGTCCACTCGCGCTGACTCTGCTCTCTGCGGAAGGCCGGACCGGCCCCTCCCAGCTCTCGCTTCTTTGCAGTCCGTGGGACACGTTCCATTTGCACTTCTGCGTTGTTGCGCGCGCGTCGCACTCACACCGCATAGTAAAATCCACTGTATCCCAACAGGGGTGCAAGCCCGGGATCATTAGCAAGGATAGCTCACCAGTCGTGCCAAATTCTGCGGCCCCGCTCCTTCGCATATCTGAAGGGGAGGACGCCTATTGATTTGGGCGCACGCCGTGACAGGCTGAAAAAACTATTGTCCTCGAAAATGTAACAGATGAGGACTCGGATAAATGTGCAAAAACTATATAATGAAACTATATAAGACTACATGGCCTTTATAAGACTCAACTTTTATTTAAGCGCACTCACAATAATGAAAAAACTTTGATTTTGTTAAATAAAGAAAGTAAACAGGGTTCTGTATTTTCAGTAAACTTGAGCGCGTCAGAAAATGAACCGAAACTCTGTGTATACTCGCCTCACAGACGTGAAAATGTATACTTATAGAAAGTGAAATGTCTGCTTTTATATAAACTAATGGAAAACACATTTTTAGATTATGTAGTTCGTATGTACAGTGAATTATAGGCGCGTCCACTGCTGCGGAGACGACGAGAAGGCTGTCACCTTCAGAACAGCCGAAACCAAAGAAATGACAAATTTATCAATGAATAAATTGAATATGACCGTTAAAATGGTCAGAGTCAGTTTCCTTGCTGTTTTTCCCGACGCATTCATAATCATTAGTCTACTTCTGCCGGTGCGTTCTGGAAAACTTTATGCGTGCGGTTGAGCGCTGATTAGACTACGTAGAAAATTAAAGAGGAAGATCACAATGCCGAATCGAAGTCCTGAGCCCGAACCTCATTTAAATTCAATTAACAAATAACAATAGCCCACGTTTAGAAAACGTTTATAAATTCTTTCCGACATGAGTTGGTCCAGTGTGAAGCGCAAAACGCTGGGAGATTTCCTGAAGCTCCGAAATCGCTGGGGCATTTTTTTCTAAATAGATTAAATTATTAATCTAAATATTATTAAATTATCTTTAATAACTGATTGAGGTTTTGAGCTGTATACACAGGCATTCTTGCCGAAACAACTCTTAAAACTACACCGAGACACAATATCAGTAATATTTCGACCATTTTGCAGGCTGCCATTTGGAGAAATGAATGAATAATGAATAAACCAGTTGTTGTTTCAAAATAACCCAACCAGGTGTTCCTTTGTAAATGACCCACTACATCTCATATGACCCAACATGAGCAACCCAACAATGTGTTTAAAGTACCTGAAATAACAATAAATAAATACAAAGTTACGCTATATCAGTTTATACTTTGTACAAATAAAATTGTCAGCTAGTGAACTTGGTCTAAATAACATATAACCATAGTTTTTTTTAATTCATTATTGCACAGTACATATCAATAGCTCTGGTTCAGATTTTTTATTTTTGTTGTGTAAAATACTCGTGTGGAAATTACCATCACTATTGTATTTATTCCGATGAGTGAAAATGCCACTTTGCGCCACCTGGTGGCCATTTTACGAATGACTTTGAAATGCAACTGATTTATTTTGGCCGCTGTCGTTTTTACTCGGCGGTGAGCGTGACTGTAATATCATTCCAGTTGGGTACCTACTGTATATTGTGTTAAGGAATTATAGCCTTTTTATACAGTGCTCCATTTTCACAGGCTCAAAAGTAAATGCAAATGTTTATGTTTAGTAAATATTATAAGTTAGTTTGTCCAGTTACTTTTTAGCACGTTAAAATGACCATTTCAAATCCACTGTGATGGTGTGCAGAGGCAAAAAAATGGAACATTCGTCACTGTACATATGGAACCTGACTGTATTGTGTACATTTCTGAAGACATTAATTAAGCACATATTTTCAACAGCCTCACAGTGTGAATTCCATATATGATTAAAATTAACTCTTCACAAGCTTTGTTTTTTGAATTGTTCGACTCAAACTTTTGTCAGAAAGCCAGTGAATGTAGTATGGAAATTGTCTTTAATGTCTACGACAGTATATATGACTTTCCAGTAAATAATGAATTTGATCTTAGTATATACTTGCAGATATTTTCATCAAAATCACATCATATAGTATATGGCCAAAACCACACTTTTCTGGAATGTGTATCCTGTAGGGTTAGATTTACTGTTCCAGCAATACAATTACCCTGAGCACAAGGCTGATGAATATTAAAAATTTTATTGGCTTGCGTTGAGCTTTAACTTCAATTCCACTGAACACTGAACTGCATCTCAGGCCTTCTTGCCCGACATCAGTGTCTGACCTCATTTATGCTCTAGTGGCTGTAAAAATTTCCATTACTATGTTCCACGATCTAGTAAAAAGCTTTCCCAGGAGAGAATGCTGTTATAGGAGCAAAGGGGCGATTAAATGTGTAACGTGATGTTCAACAAACACATTTTGAATACTTGTCAGGATTTTGTCAATCTGTGGATTATTAAAGCATTGAATAATAATGTGTAAAACTTTATATTATGCCAGTATTGTTAGTACAGTGGTCAGCTTTACCGTTGCGGCGCTCGGCGACAGCATTTGGGTTTGTGCATTTGCTGGCTTTTACCACTGAGTGGCGCTATATAACTACAGACTGATGCCTCATGCCTTAGTTCATTCTCTGCCAGATTAATGAGACGCGCTCCTTTAGAACTGCACGTAGTGAAACACTAGTTGAACGAATTCATAATCACAGTACTAAAATTACAATACAAATGTCAAATTCAAATTAAATCAAATCTTATTAGGATCAAATTTAAGCACAATAAATGTTAACACAGTGAGCCTTTAGATTTTATCATGTGTAATTAGAAAAGAAGTGTGTAGGGTTTGTGTCATCTTATTTCTTGTGTTCTTTAAATTTATAGTAGATTTATTAACTGAAATAAATGACCATAAAATTAAAACATTGTCAGGACGTTCTCCTGCGTCTGCGTCTTAACAGAGCCAAGTGAAAAGAATAAAATCAATAGCAGTGTTTGAGCGTCCGTGGCGCAGGGGTAGAGTGCTCGCCCAGAGAAAAGGCGACCGCCGGTTCGAATCCCGAAAAAAAAAATAATAATGGGCTGTGGTAGCGGAAAAATCCGCCTAAAAAGTGACACTACATAATACGGTATTAGATTTCCTTTATCCCTCTGACCCCCTGCTGTGTGTATTTATTCACAGGCTACAGCGCACGCAGGCACGCACGCACGCACACAATCACCTCCCCTGAGCCCTCGGTAAATATCTAATCACCGTCCGTATGCAAATGAGTCAAGACGTAGCCAAACATAGTGCCGTGTCGGATTTCAGCGGTCACGGAGTGGAAAGACTGAAGAAGAAGCTGCAGCCTTTTTTTCGGTTACAACAAGCACAGAGTCCACGTCTGCTGAATTTGACAGACTGAAGACAAATGACCAGCTGACAGACCCCTAAAGCCCCGCCCGACACTGTAGTTTATAGATGAATTTGAGAAAGTTTTTCCAAAGGGAAATAGGAGATTGTTGTAGAGTGGATTGGAGAGAAGAGAACTGTGCATTTACTTAAAAAATTATGATAATAATAATAAATAATATATATATGTATATCATTATGATCTGTTCTATAGCCCATATGTTTTAACTTATTTTTGTATTTTTTTTATTCATAAGACAACCTTTCAGTTTTGTAAATATTCTAGTTATAGTGTGTTAAGTCTTACTTTAGGTTAAACGTTTTTGAGAATTTGACCATCCAGCTTAGATAAATGTCATGTCATTGATTGATAAAATCTGGATTAAGGATATTTTATTTTGTTTTATTTATTTAATTTTTCAGCAAGGACAATACTGTTACTATAAGCACAGGGAAAAAACAGTGCTCGAACATGATGCCCCCTTCACATTTCTGACTGCCCCCCCATATGGTCTGGTCTAGAACTGACCCTGTCTATTGCCTCTTTTCCACTGCATAGTACGGCACAGCACGGTTCAGTACAGCTCACTTCGGTTCGGCTCAGTTCGGCTCGGTTTGCGCTTCCACTGCAGTTTAGTAACGCTTTAGAGTGGGTGGGATTATTCACGTGTCGTTATAGTCGCGGCGCCTCTACTGCCGTGACATCATCGTAAACACGCCACAAACAAACACACAACAATGGAGCATATCGACGGAATGGTGTTCTTCATTCTCGGCATGTGGATGTTTTTAACAGCGAGACGAAGGAGTTTGTTTCAAAAGAGGCTGATTGCAGCCAAAGAAAATTTTTGGTTAATACAAAACGGTGCGTCCGATCCTTCGCTGGCTGTTCTAAATATAGCGGTTCTGCTGTGTCTCGTGTCGCAAGTTCAGTGATGCAGTAATGACGATTTTCTCCGGCCAATCAGTGACCAGCAGAGTTTACACGTCACGTTTGGAACCTCGGCTGAGGTGGTACTAAAATAAGGACCAGGTACTGTTCCCAGTGGAAAACCCCCCAAAAATGAGCTGTACATGTCGTGGAAATTAATTGAAGACTCAGGCTTCATGCAATCATGTATCATGCAATACCGGCCGGGCGAGGCTGCCAGAGTCACACTGATCTCGCATTCATCAATGATAATCACTCCTTAATCTGCACCACTTCACTATTTTCAAATTAACACTTGCCAAAAAGCACAGTATTTTTATTACACAGTGAACACTTTCATCAATAACCGATTAATAACATTTATTAACATAGAATCCAAACACAATCACCACTCCACACTATTTATTTATTTATTCATAGGCATACGCATTCAGACTTTATCCCTCTTTTCTTAGAAAATTGGGCTTATTCTTTTCATACTTGTCCCCCTTGCTAATGAGGGCTCATTTTTTCCACTCACATGTTTTCCTTTATTGATTAATATTTATCTATTTAATTATTTAGTTAGCTATTACTTTAATAAGGGCTCATACACACACGTCTCCGGTCTGGCAGCAAGCTGCCCCCCCACTGAGGGTTGCACACACACTTCCCTCGGGAGGTCCAGCCCTGTTCACAGCACACAGAGCTTATGGTTCTCATTCAACCAAATTCTCTCCCTTTCTCACACACACACACACACACACACACACACACACACACACACACACACTAGGCGAACATAGAGCTCTCACACACTCAGACAGTAACAGACAGACACAACATCAATTAGACACAATCGCAATTGCATTCAACTTAATGGCACAAAATAGTGCTCCACATAAAAGGGATATATCAATTAAAAACCACTTTAACTCATACCATACAACATTTTGGGTGGTTTCACAATGCTTATGATGTACAACCGTACATTCCTCATACAAAGGATATATTAATAAAAACCACCAAAACTCATACCATATAACATTTACGGTGGCTACAAAATGCTTATGACGTACAACAGTATGTTCCTCATACAAAGGGTATATTTTATTAATTGCTGGGTAACCTTACACAAGCAATATTACTAATTAAGCGCAATTCCTTATTAATTTGTTTCCCACTCATGCCATCCAATTAAGGCCCACTTGACAATGAGTACAAATTAATATCGAGATTATCTACCTTTTTTCTGTCCTGCTATCTGTCAAAGCCCACTTAGCAACACAAATAGACACTCAAATGCGCTTCCTCATACCGTCTGTTACTGCTGCCATTAATCAATGACCACTTGACAACACAACAGACCAATGCAATGCTTATTTTATCAATTTACTATCAGTACAACAGTTAGTAAGCTTGATGCATGCATTCTTTTCTGAAAACAAAGCCCATTTTAAATTACTTGAGTTGGAGAGGTCTTCATCAGGTGTCCTTACCACCATGGGGTTTCGCAGCAAACAACACAAACTAAGTATATAAGCAAAAATTGCTTACCTTTTTTAGGTGGCCACCTGTTTGTGCTGCTCGCCCAGGATGCCGACGGTGATCAGCCACACCTTTTGCCCCTTCTCCACCCTTGCTCGCAGCGCCAAGATGTCGTGGAAATTAATTGAAGACTCAGGCTTTGGTTTCAGAAGATAACGGCCTTTATTTATCATGCAATACCGGCCGGGCGAGGCTGCCAGAGTCACACTGATCTCTCCCATTCCCCCCATTATATAACCACCCTAGACAATGGGATACATTCTACATGCAATGATATCATTCTAAACATCTGGACCTTGTTAGGCCTCTCCGTTCTTGGGGGACTCAACGTATATATCAAATTCCTTGTGCAAGCATATTCTTAGACCTGTCCAGCTTCGCACGCATACCTCTGATTATTTCCAAATGGGATACCTTCTATTTCTTAAGAGTAAGTAAAGTATAAGTAAAATCACATAAAATCTAAATAAATTTTCTCCCATATACTGAACCGTGTCGTGCCATACTATGTAGTGGAAAAGCGCCATATGATACCTGCACTGCGCCCGCACCACCCCGTCTGCTTAAGGGGCGGGAGGGGCCACAACTGGGTGCAAGCCCGGGATCATTAGCAAGGATAGCTCACCAGCTGTGCCTAATTCCGTCATGTCATGTGGGCCAGGAAGTCCAGGGCCACTTTTTGGTCCTAGTCCGCCCCTGGCCAACATCATAATACATTGGCTCATTAATGCAGAGATAAACTGCACACCAGTTACTAGTATAAAATATAACACAATACAAGAAACAAAGGAAAGGAAATCAAGACGAACAACATATAAAATTGAAAGACAATATTTTAAAAAGAATGGCAATAAAAACTGAACAGGTAAGCTGAAATAAAATCAGTAGCAGCATTAGCTCATGCTAGTAAACTAGTTATTTTAATGCTAATTACTTTAGTTAATTCTGCTTCTGATTTTATTCCAGCTTACCTGGTCAGGTTGATTGTGCTTATTTTCACTTGGCTCTGGTAGATCAATGCCAGACAACACTCAAATGCAAATTATCCCCAGGTGTGAATCAGCTGTTCTCACCTATACATTCAGAGAAACTGAATGCGCTGAAAGCTGAGCCTTTGTTTCACGACCGTGACACCCCCCCCTCTCTCTCTCTCTCACTCACTCACTCACTCACTCACTCACTCACTCACTCACACACACACACACACACACACACACACACACACACACACAGTGTAGACCAAATCATTACATACTTTATCCAACAAACATGAAAAATATCCACATAATGATGAGTTAAAAAGCATTGGTTAATTTTCCTTTAGACAGACTGTATCTGATTATTTGTATTATTAAAAAACAGCAGCACAAACAACAACACGAGGGCTTGTAAGAAACATTTTTATTATTTTGACAGTTAAATTTGTAACAGTAGAAGGCATCCCAATTTAAATATATAAATAACTAAAAACAAATTGAGCAAACTATCAGAATAAAAAAATAGAACGAATCATTATTAAAGAAAATTATAATGACCATAACAGCCTACTGCATTTCATTATTTATAATAACGCAAAAACACGAGTGCTGATGATGGCATCGACATGTGCTGACCCAGTAGCACATCCTGACAATGTTTGAATTTTATGGTTTTTATGAAAACTAACGCTGGCTGTAGTGGTTAAAAAAGCGGATATAATTAATTTTATTGTCTTTGAAATACATAAAGGGCATGAGTAGAAAGGTTATGGCTAAAGTAGTAAAATTAAAAGCTTAATTGTTTACATAGAAAATAGTTTAATGGTTTAAATAAAAATAGATGCTCCAATGAGCATTTACTTACACCTGAAAAGTAGCATAGAGCAACAAGAGTCGTTTACATAAATCACTGATCAATAGCTCCTGATACAAACATTTAAATAATTTATTCCTACAGATGTACCCGTTTTACAGTACACACAGTATAAAATTACCGGCTTATCACTGATCGACAGTTATATCAATACCATCTAACATTAATTTAGATTGTCTGAGCTAATAAGAACCATAGGCTAGGTGACTCTTAATGAGCATAATTAAACCCGGGCGAATAGCTCTTATTAATGAATTAAACTCTCTAGTAGTTACTGGAAGTCCATAGAGAGTCAGGAACGTTTTTTTTTTTGTGTTATTATTGCTGCAGTTATTATTGTTGAATGTGTTTAACATGTTCTGTATTCTTTTGGATTGTCTCAATAAAAAAAAAGCCTCTCTTACGCCTCCCCCACGCTACGCCCGTCATTGTATTTAAATGTGAGGAGACCAGTGGCATGTACGTCTTCTGAGTGGCGCAGTGGGGTCAAGTGCTAGCCCTATCATTCGGTGTTCCAGATTCGATCCCCGGGTGATGCTGTTTTAAAATTGTTTAAAATTAAAATGTTTTATTTAAATTTTGCTCAGCATACTAGGGACAGGGGTAGCTCAGTGGTTAAAGCACTGGACTACGGTTCGGAAGATCCCAGGTTCAAACCCCACAACCACCAAGTTGTCACTGTTGGGCTCTTGAGCAAGGCCCTTAACCCTCAACTGCTCAGATGTATAATGAGATAAAAATGTAAGTCGCTCTGGATAAGAGTGTCTGCCAAATGCCTAAATGTAAATACTATAGGAAAAAACAGCAAACTCGCACGCTACCAGCTTGTATTCTTTAAATTTGGGGGAGGGATGTGCTAATGACTCCGTCTGCTGTGTGTGTGTGTGTGTGTGTGTGTGTGTGTGTGTGTGTGTGTGTGTGTGTGTGTGTGAGAGAGAGAGGTGTCGCGGTCTTGCATACTGATGAAAAGTGGTGGATTATTCAGTGAAACAAGGCTCAGCTGAAAAATGTTAGGCACATCAGTCATTTTAACCCCAAATAAAAGGTATTTCTGAGTGTTATGATATAGTTGTAAAATAACAGATGTACAAACGGTGCGCACTGAATATTAAACCTATACCAGGCACGATTATTTTTTTTGTTTGTTTGCTGTTTTTTCTATAGTATGCTGAGCAAAAATAAAAAATGTAAATAAAACAGCATCACCCGGGAATCGAACCCGGATCTCCTGCATGAAAGGGCGAGGTCTTAACCGCTGTACCACTCGGACACTTAGAGACAACACGCCCCAGTCACGTTAATAAGCCACTCGACTTCTTTGAAAGAAAGCTCTAGATAAGTGACGAAGTAAGCCTGTTATAATAATTGCATGTGTATTTTATCTGTTTTCAACTTGGTGTTATTTGATCTTATTGGTTTAGAAATTTATATTTCAATAAATAGTGAACTTGGCCGATTTCGTTATAATTTTGTTGACAAGTGGGGCTTGAAAATTCTCCCACCCCCTTAAGTGGGGAATGACAGAAATATGGTCATTTATTCCAGTTAATAAATCTATCTAAATAATAGATAATAGAATATAATAGAATAATAAATAATAATCTAAATAAATCTACTATAAATTTTTTTTACTCATTATTGTACAGTAAACATCAATAGCTCTGGTTCAGATTTTTCATGTTTGTTGTGGAAATTACCATAACATTATTATACAATGTGTATTTTAGTGTATTTAGCACCCCCCTGGTGGCTGTTCTAGTTATTTTTCTTAGTAGTGATGTCACAGGAAGTACTGTAGGCTTGTACTGTACAGAGTAGATGACCACATGGTATCTTCAATTGCAATCTCTGGCTATCTGTAGACATCTTACCTGTACTGTGGCATCGTCTGTATGTATTACAATTTCTATTGGTTAATTGATTTATATGTATGCATATGGAGCCTGAGAATTGGTTATTTATAACATTTATAAAAATTTAATTTTAACTGTCTTTGATCACACAGCATAGTTATACAAGATTAAAATCTAAGCACAATGTGCATTTTTATTAATGTAAGAATTTTATTTCCATTTCACCCTTTGTAAAGCCAAAAACCTGTGGAATAGCATCTAATATCTTCAGAGTCATGATTGAAAGAAGGATGTTTATCTGGCTGTCTTAGCACACTATTTACAGTGTGAACAGGGGACAGTACAGTGAAAGGACAGCACTTGGGTAGTGAGAACACAGCATAAAGAAGATAACATCGATATCACACAAAATTCTTTAATTACTGGAATATAACAAATCTGTATCGCCTATAAGAGTTGACATTATGGATTCAGCTTCATACAAGACAAGGTCTAATGCTTCCTGCACCTGTTGAAGTGGCTCATGCACTGATACTGCTCCTGCAGTGGCCAGGGCCAAAGTCTTGCATTCGCTGAAAAGGAGCCCAATTAGAGGCCTCAATGGAGAAACTCAATCTAGAAAAAGAAGCTATCGCAGCTGTAGCAGAAGCTAATTCTCTAGAGGCAACAACAGATGTGACGTGTACCTGTGTAACAGATGTGGTCCACTGTTTTCTTGTGAAGGAAGAGGACTGTAAATGGGCGTTTTTTCTGGTTCAAAGACAATGATCCTGCCCAAGATGTGACTGAGTACTGCGTGAGAGTCCATGTGTTCGGGAACAGTCCCTCGCCAGAGTGGCAATTTACTGTCTCAGGCAGTCTGTCCATGAAAGTGAACCAGATTAAGACTGCATAAGATTGCTTCTAACAGGAAGGAAGTCGTGAGCATTCCCCCCTCATGACCGGGTAAGTGACATGAAAAAGAATCAGCAAATAGAATCACAATGCTTCTCCAAGTTTTCCTGCTGTAAGTCCTTTAAACTTAGCTCACCTCAGCCATATCGCTGGACACTTCCTTGAAGGGGAAGCTCACAACAAATGCAGTGAGTGTAAAGGGTGGCAACTATGTAAGGCAGCTTATTCAGTTGACCAACTTTTGCATTCTGAATTGAGTGCTGTTCAAGAAGACGCTTATGCACAATAACTTGCTTGCATTAGGAGGCAAGAAAAGATTCCCCAAAACAGTACTCTCAAGTCTCTTGATCCCTTTATCGACTCCAATCGTCTCTTGCGTGTTGGAAGTCGAATCAACGCAGCCACATGGGCTGTAATGTTCACTTGTATGGCTGTGAGAGCAGTTCACATAGAGGTCATAGAATTTCTGGATACCTCAAGTTTCATAAATGCACTCAGACACTTTCTTGCCATTCAAGGTGCTGTTAGGCACCTTAGATCTGACAGAGGGACCAATTTTATTGGTGCTTGTCAGGAGCTCGAGATTCCCTCCAACCTAGACCAGGCTTCTATTGAGCGCTTTCTAACAGATAATGGTTGTTCTTGGACCTTCAACCCACCTCACGCTCTGCACATAGGTGGAGCCTGGGAGAGGATGATTCGAATGGCGAAGAGGATCCTCGATTCAATGCTTTCTCAATTGGGGACAAGCAAATTGTCATGAGGTGCTTACAACTCTTATGTCTGATTTATTTTTATTTTTTTTAGGAATTTGGACAAGTTCAAGTAGGCTTTGTCACTTCAACCATATACAGTTAGTACAGTTAGACTGACCTAACATAAATTACAACATAAATTTACAAAAACTATCTAACTAAGACTTATCTACAGGGTTTTTTTTTTTTTTTTTTTTTTAAACAGACAGCAGACAAAGTGCACGTGCAAATGTGCAAACAAAAGCAACAAAGTGACAGTGCGACAAAAACAACAACGTAACATAATAAGGTTTGTGGTGATGAGTTGAGGTAGTGGAGAAACAGTAAACATTCCTTAGTGTAGCAGCAAAAATTAGGAAATACAGAAGTTAGTGCAAAAAGTCCAGTAATAATATTGTGCAAAAGAGCATTTATAGGTTGGTGTGTACGATAGCTTGGTGGTGTAGGTCAGTGTGTTTGCGCTTGTGTTGATTAGTCAGTCCAGTTCAATGTTTTGAGGTAGTTGAGTTAAGCTGAGTGATTAATGTTTGTGTGTGTGTGTGTTTATATCAGTCCAGTCCCTTTTTGTTGAGGAGATGGATGGCTTGTGGAAAAAAGCTGTTGCACAGTCTGGATGTCTGTGCCCGAATGCTTCGGTACCTTCTACCAGATGGCAGGAGGGTGAAGTGTGTGTGAGAGGGGTGTGTCCGATCAGCCACAATGCTGGTGGCTTTGCGGATGCAGTGTGTGGTGTAGATGTCCTCAATAGAGGGGAGAGAGACCCCGATGATCTCTGCTGTTCTCACTATCCGCTGTAGTGTCTTGCGGTCCGATATGGCATAGTTCCCAAACCAGACAGCGATGCAGCCGCTCATGATGCTCTCGATAGTTCCTCTATAGAAGGTGGTCAGGATCGGTGGTGGAAGCTGGGCCTTTCTCAGTCTTCTCAGAAAGAAGACACATTGTTGGGCTTTCTTGTGCAGGGAGCTGGTGCTGAGGGACCAGCCGAGGTCCTTCTCCAGGTGGACGCCCAGGAATTTGGTGCTGTCAACGATCTCCACAGAGGAGCCATTGATGCTCAACGGAGAATGGTCGCCTCGTGTCCTCCTAAAGTCAACAACCATCTCCTTTGTTTTGTCAACATTGAGAGACAGGTTGTTGTCTTTACACCAGTCTGTTAGCCTCTGCATTTCTTCTCTGTACGCTGACTCGTGGGTCTCATTAGTAGGAATGACAACGGTCGTGTCATCAGCGAACTTAATGATGTGAGTCAGCAGTGTGAACAGCAGGGGACTGAGCACACAGCCTTGTGGGGCCCCAGTGCTCAGTGTGGTGGTGCTGGAGGTGCAGTTCCCGATCCGTACTGACTGAGGCCTTCAGGTCAGAAAGTCCAGGATCCAGTTGCAGAGGGAGGTGTTCAGGCCCAACAGGCTCAGCTTTCCGATCAGTTGTTGGGGGATGATCGTGTTGAATGCTGAGCTGAGATCTATGTACAGCATTCGTACGTATGGAGTGCAGTGGAGATGGCGTCGTCCGTTGAGCGGTTAGGACGGTACGCAAATTGCAGTGGGTCCAGTGAGGGGGGCAGCAGGGTCTTGATGTGTCTCATGACGAGCCGCTCGAAGCACTTCATGATGGTGGGTGTAAACCAGCGGCTCGTCATGCAACAGGACGGTAGTCATTGAGACAGGACACAGAAGACTTCTTGGGCACAGGTACGATGGTGGTGGCCTTGAAGCACGTGGGAACAACGGCGCTGCTCAGAGAGATGTTGAACATGTCGTTGAGAACATCTGTCAGCTGTTCTGCACATTCTTTGAGCACCCTGCCTGGGATGTCTGGTCCAGCAGCTTTACGTGGGTTGACGCTGAGTAGAGTTTTCCTCACCTCAGCTGTAGTGAGACACAGCACCTGGTCGTTCGGAGGAGGGGTGGTCTTCCTCGCCGCCACGTCGTTCTGCCTGTCGAACCGAGCGTAGAAGTTGTTCAGCGCATCTGGGAGCGAGCCGTCACTGTCACAGGCAGGTGATGTCCTGTAATGTGTGATGGCTTGTAAGCCCTGCCACATGCGGTGTGTGTCGCCGGTGTCTATGAAGGATTGTGGATTCTCTGGGCGTGTGCGCGCTTTGCCTCTCTGATTGCCCGAGGAAGTTTGGCCCTTGCTCTTCTAAGCGCCACCTTATCTCCCGCTTTGAAGGCAGAGTCACGGGTCCTCAGAAGTGCACGCACTTCTGCAGTAATCCACGGTTTCTGGTTGGGTCGTGAGATGATGTTCTTGGAGACAGTGACGTCATCGGTGCACTTGTTGATGTAGCTGGTCACTGATGACGTGTACTCCTCCAAGTCAGTGTAGTCGCCGTAAGTTGCAGCCTCCCTAAACCTGCTTCAGAACCGGTCTTGAACGCCTGACGAGTGGTCTGTATGCTAGATTTAGCATAACAGAGATGTGGTCTGAGTAGCAGAGGCTCTGCCCGGTATGCGCCGGGGATGTTTGTGTTGCGTGTTTTCCCCTCTCGTAGCAAAGTCCACATACTGATGGAATCTAGGAAGCACTGACTTGAGATTTGCATGGTTGAAATCTCCAGCAACAATAAACAGTCCATCCGGGTGTGTATTTTGCAGTTCACTGATCTTTGTATACAGTTCCCATAGCGCTTCCTTAGCATTAGCATTAGATAATGAAAACAGTGGTGAATTCCCGTGGTAAATAAAAAGGTCTGCATCTAACAGTCACAAACTCCACCAGCGATGAGCAATAACTAGAAACTAGCAGAGAGTTCTCATGTTGATGTAAACACACAAGTCGCCACCGCAAGTCTTACCGCACAGAGCTGCATTTCTGTCGGCGCGAAACAAGGCTAGCCCGTCTAGCTGAATAGCGGCGTCCGGTACTCTGTCGCTGTGTAGCCTGCTGGAGTCGGATGTAATCCAGTTTATTATCCAGGGAGCAGACGTTTGATAAGATGATGGACGGGAGAGCCGGCCGGCTAGGGTTTGTTTTTGGCCTAGCACAGACTCCCACCCGCTTGCCGCGCTTCCGCGTGCACTGCTTCCGATGTCCCCTCCTCCGGCCGCCGGCATCAGGCAACGCAGAGGCTTTGAGGCCTGGTTTGCGGAGCAAGCCGAGTGCGCATTGCATTTCCCGCAGCCCATCTTGGATGTTGTTAACCGGGTTATTTAGGTTGAAAAGTGTCTGGCTGTTGTATGAACGGACACCAGTTGTGACGATATCCATACATAGAGTAAAATAAACACGTTACACACAAAACGGAAACAACGTAGCACCATTTTGGCTCCGGAGCGGCCGCTGCGTGCTACTGCCGCGCCGCCATCTTCGTTAGACAGATTCATTCCTCAGTATATTTAGAACTAAAAGAACCCTAGAACTGTGAAGATATACTGTACTTACAGGCAATCGAGCCAAAAGTAAGGATGGGTCTACCTCATTTTCATGTACTGTTGGGCATGTAACATAAGAGCACTTTCATTTGGAATAAATTAGAGGTCAGTAGAATGGTGTGATATGGAAAATAAATCAAGTTCACTTTCCTCTTGGCCAGCATAAATTTATTCAGCTTTGTTTCATAAAACTTTTGGAAACGTATAAGAAGACCTTTTAAGAGGCAGGTATGTTCTATTTTAAGCACCTTAACTACTAATTGTACATTTCTCCCTTCAACAAATGGACTCAAGGTTTCAGACTTGGTCTGATCAAGATATAAGCTCTTTCCAAAACTTGTATATTAATAATCTTTTTTTTTCATCATTTCAGCAGTTATAGCAGATATTTGATCTACCTAGTTCAATTTTGTTTTATTTGCAAACCTGAAGTTTTGTTCAAAATAATTGTCAATTCCTAATTAGCTGCAAACTGCACAAATGGACTAAAGCTCTCTAAGATATAGCATAACTCTGTCATATGTTTTGGAACTGCCCTAATATCAGTAATAATTGGTCAGTTTTTCAGTTATTGTCAGAGGTGTTGGACAAACCACTGGAGCCAGACCCAATATTAGCTATTTTTGGTGTTGGTAGTGATGAAGAGCTGGCTAAAGGTCAGTACAGTGCAGTGCTGAAACTATGGTACTCTTAGCACATAGGCTGATTTTGCCCAATTGGAAACAAGAAAAATCCACCACACTGCTCAACCCTCATTAAAGATGTTATGCTTCACCTACAGTTGGGAAAGATGAGATTTTTTACTAAAAAAGAAGAAAAGATTTTATGCAGCATGGAAGCCTTTTATTAATTATTTTAATAAGAAAGCAATAATAAAACCCTAACCCAATCAGCCCCCCCCCCTTCATATATAATTTGGGATAAATACACTTTGTAAGAAGTGTATTGAAATGTTGTGCCAATTTAAAAAACTTTAAAATGTAATGTAAAAAAAGTATTTATATTGAACTGTCACAGTCTCTGTATGAGCACAGTATTAATATTATTTCTTTTGTCTCTGTCTTGTTTCTTTCTCTCCTTGCCCATTGGTTGTTTATGAATCAATGCAGCAGGACAGGAATAACTTGGTGAGTATAACTGAGCACTAACACGGTTTGATAACATTCTTAAAATCTATTAGTTTTAACTAGGATTTTTAGTTATTTTTATTATAAAGTGGAACCTTGGATTGCAAGTAACTTCGTCTGTGAGCTTTTTGCAAGACATGCTAAATCTAAAAAAATAAAATTTAACTTAATAAACAAGCGAGGTCTTGATATAGGAGTAGTACACATGCGCTTTGTCTGTCCACATCACATGATCACAACTAAGCCAGTGGTGGTTCTCTCTTGCTCTGCGCTATGGGTAATCGTCTCCCATGCTCAGTCTCAGTGGGTGAGCATCACTCATATAGTCAAGATCCGTGTGTATACTGTTTATTATAACATAGGGATCATGTGTGTTTGCCCACGCGTTAAGTAAAAGCAAGTGTCAATATAGTTGCAAGCACACATCAACTTGCACACTATGATGTAATAGGGCTGATGTCAGCTTGGACCCTAAATATTTGTCATGACTCGTTAGAAAAAAAAAATCCTCAGAAAAACAAAATAGCCCTCACACACAATGATGACTAGGCCTGATGTCTTAGTGCTTAGGCTCTAATTAGAGAAACCTCTCTAGAGCCTATTAAAGATTAGAGCCTTAAAATTAGAGCCTTATTAAAGATCCAGAGTCTCTCTCTCAAAGATTCCGTTAGTGTGCACAATTGCCATTAGGGATGTGTGTGTTTGTGTGTGAACGTCGTCCTACAGAGTAGCCCCCTCCATCCTCCTCTCCTCTCGCCCTCACACATGTGCACACACACACACTAACAAACGCTGCTCTTTCGGGATTCTTTTCAAATTTAAAATGCAGGTTAATCTGTTATTTTTACTTTACAGCAGTGATTTCGTTAGTGTCTGTTAGTGGGCCTCTCACACAAGACTTGTCTGCATAGCTCAAACACACTTGCAAAACCTATACAAGCAAAACCTGGCACACACTTAGAGCTCAGTGAGCCGAACAACTTTCACATATTTCGCAGAGGAATTTTTGGTATCTCAAAGGGGTCAGCCAAGACTTATGCCGAAAATTGGTTAATAATTTTCTGTAGTATTTGGGGCTTTTTGGAGATCTAAACTAGGGCTGCACGATATTAGGAAGATATGCGATATTGTTGTTGAATACTGGGATAACGATATTTCTTGCGATATGACATTTCCCTAGAGAAATGCATTTTTTTATTATTATTATTGCCTATTTTTTTATTATTATTTATTTATTTATTTATTTATATGTAATGATCATACTAAAATAAACAGGTAATAGATATTTGTCTGATGTAATTAAATCTAATTCAGGCTAAAAAGAAACTATATGTCAAGGAAGTTGCAAATATTTAGACTTCAAAACACTATGAATGACTTAAACCCCTCAGCAGATATTCTGACTTCTGGTTTGCTGTTACTATAAACCTGCCAACACAATATGAATTACTTTCAAACATTACTTTATATTTAAGTGGAACCATACACTCATCAATAGTGTCTTAAAACAAGAGCATCTTTTAAACTAAATATTCCCTTTGGCTTGCCGTTTTTTTTTTTTTATAAAAATATTATTAAACAAAAATTTAATTAAAAAAATACTATTTGTCACACGCACGCGCGCGCACGCACGCACGCACGCACGCACACACACGCTCCGCGACCGGCACTAGGACCCAGAAGTAATGCGGGCGCAAACCCGGAAGTATAAGAGGAGTAAACAAACCAGTGCATACAGCTTAGTCACTGAGTTCACCATGTCGGTTCAGATTCGAGTGTGTGTTTATAGGATGCGGGTTAAATGTGTGTTTTTCCCTTGCTCCCCTTCTGTGAGAGTCCTTAAACTAATTCACGTGGTTATCCTGCCTACTCGCTTGCTTCCGCGTTTGGGTTTACCGTCTATAAAGGGCTAACGGCTAATCGCGGCTAACGGCTAATCGCTAAATCTTCTGATCATCCGGGCTTAGTTCGCGACAGAATGAAGTATAAAGATATAAATTATATATATATAATTTGTATCGACAGAATGAAGTATAAAGATATAAA
This sequence comes from Channallabes apus, assembly GCA_030522415.1. Taxonomy (NCBI): domain Eukaryota; kingdom Metazoa; phylum Chordata; class Actinopteri; order Siluriformes; family Clariidae; genus Channallabes; species Channallabes apus. Next base: position 41,995,845 of record CM060115.1, on the reverse strand, counting down.
TTATATATATATATATATATATATATATATATATATATAATTTATATCTTTATATATATATATATAATTTATATCTTTATACTTCATTCTGTCGCGAACTAAGCCCGGATATAAGATATAAGCGGGTATAAACATAGTAAGGGCCCATCTGATTGGTCAAATTTGGAAACACAAATGCTTGGCAAATAAAGTATTTATCGCAACTCCTTGCGATATGGTTATCGCGCATGCCATTATCGCGATAACGATATTTTTTCGATATATCGTGCAGCCCTAATCTAAACCTAAAATTCCCCCTTTTCTAAAATTGTGTCATAATGGTATTGGGATATCTCCTTTAAATGCATGTGCCCACTGTGCCAGCTGTCTTTCTGGTGTGGCGATGGTGCAGGGTTATTGAGCCTGCTCATAGTTGCTTGCAACTATATTTGTGAACCCTCTTGTTTTCCTAAGGATTATTAGGGCCCAAGCACTACAGAGTGCGCAGGACACTTTTTTCCTAAGGATTTCCCCCCCCCCCACCATTTTGGGCTTTTTGGGGATCTTAAAGGGGTCATACGGTGCTTCATGCACTTTTTCAAGCTGTTTGGACTGAAATGTGTGTTAGGAGAGTGTGTACACCACCACTCTACAATGATAAAGAGCTGCCTAGCGATTTTCTTTTAATTTATTAAAATAAGATGCCCCTTCTGAAATCAGGCCAATCTCAAAAGCCTGTCGGTGTGACATCACACCGACAGAGGCCGCTCCAACTATAGGTGATTGACACTGGTGTTTTAGCAAAGACCCGCCCTGAGTTAGAAGAAAGCCGTCGGCCATTGATTTTCTACGCTGGAGCAAAATGGCGCCTACGCGAGTTTGGTGTACAGGTTGGGTGTAATAGCGAACACAGCACGCTGAGGACGCAGTGGCTGAATTTTGAATGCATCTACCTAAATGCATTCATGTTTGCACTAATCATTTTTCACCGGACTGCTTTATAAACAAGGGTCAATATAAAGCAGGTTTTGCTAGGAAGCTGCTCCTGAAAATGGGATCTGTACCAACGCTTTGTGTTCCTGCTTCAAATCTTCACCAGGCTCGGTGAGTGTAATTTCTTTTTCTATGAATCTCTGCAGATCGCCTTTTCTAATAATCACGATGAATGCGGAGTGTAAGTTGGGCCAGTGGTTAAGGCGTTGGACTACGGTTCGGAAGATCCCATAAAAAAACTATATTATGCTTACCTTTGTAACGCTAGATGATTTATAATGGTGTCTGTCAATGATTTAGAAGCACATTAGTCCCAGTGGTCTAGTGGTTAGGATTCGGCGCTCTCACCCCCCGTGAGGCCCGGGTTCGATTCCCGGTCTGGGAAGTTAAGTTTTGTGCAAGCATTGGTTGTTCAGCGGCCGCCGCGCGAGGCCCGGGTTCGATTCCTGGCCAATGCACTTGCTTCTTGCGCTACATATTTATATATCTGGACCATTGCACATGACACTTTCATAAGTCACTTTTCATGCATATTTGCACAACCATTGCCACTTTAAAATTTTATATATATACTTTAAGAACAGGTGCAAGAGGAGATAGGAAGATAGCAGCAGGGAAGATTTAACATGTTAATATCAGATCTATGAGGAAGAGAGCAAGAGAGTAGACACTCCTTTATATATATATATCCTTTATATATAAAATAATCCTAACATCATGTAAAATTATTTTTAACTTTTTTTATTTTATTTATTTATATTTTTAACTGTTGTCAAAGCTATAATCCATGTGTGTTGTGAAGACACGCCCCACAGAACTGGGGGGGCGGGCTCAGCAGAAGTCATTAGCATTTAAAGGAGCATGCACTGAAATAGGTTGCTGAGAACAGTGCCACTTTTTATCAGGTAAAAGTAGTGTTTTTTTACACAACCATTGAGAATTTTTAATTAAAGTATATTACAAACTTTTCATTAGGACCCTAAAGAATCAGAAAAATTGGGACTGGATGACCCCTTTAACACAAGATTTTGCTGCGTAGCTCATACACAGTCATGCATGTCATAGGCTCAAACATACTCGATGGATTTGGATATTCTCCTCCTAGGGACTGATCTAAACACATTGAGGATGCAAAATTGTAGCTTCTGATATCTCAAATGGTCAGCCGTGATAATGCCTTAAACGTATTATTACATCCCGGGTCTAGGGTCCAGGAGCGTAATAAGAAATAATCTTTACACAAACAAACAAACTGTTGGTCTTTTAGTTTTTACTAACTTTTTCTTTTTTTTTATAATCACTGGAAGCTCTCAGGCTTCAGGGTTGGGCCAAGCCAAAACAATAAATAGAACTATTATACTAACTAACTCCTCCCACGAAACTAACTTAACTACAAAGAAAGTCAAAATCAAAAAACATAGGGCTAAACTAACTCCCTAATTACGGAAAAAAAAACAGGAGAAAAACAAATTTTAACAAAAGAAATGGCGCTCAACCCCTACAGCTTCCACACACAATAACAAAAGATATATTTACAACTATTTACACCATGTACACGCAAGCGGGCGAAGACAGCCACGCTAACAAAAGAAAGAAGGAAAATGACACTACACAGACAACCATAGGCGTGACACAACAGCTTAGCCTTTCTAACACAATCAATCTCGGCGCATAGGACCAGCCACAACCCAACAAGCACATATCAACATCAACAAGGCGCGACACACATGAGACCAGTAACAACTCCGCGCACTTCCGGCTCTCGTCCGCCACCTTAAGAGGACGCGCAGATCCAAGGACGACCAATCCTGGCGCACATCACAGCACGTCCAATCAGGGCGGGGCCACCTGTGAGAGAGGGAGAGTGAAGGAGAAAAGAGAAGCGCGCACATGCTGCCACAAGCAGCCACGCATGCGCACTTACAGTATTAACCACTTAAAAAGTGGTTATCTTTGTGTGACATTATATCGAGTGCCATTATATTGAGTAACACGTTTAGTGACATCATATTGAGTAACATCATAGTGTGATGCTTTTTCCAGCATCTGCGACCTATTCTAAACACATCACAAATGTTAACACTCTTACACACGTGCACAAACGGACTCATTCGTCATACATACAGTATACAGACAATGAAACTGAAACACCTGGTTTTAGACCACAATAAATCATTGGTATGGTGTAGGGCCTCCTTTTGCGGTCAATACAGAATCAATTCGTCTTGGGAATGAGAGATACAAGTCCTGCACAGTGGCCAGAGGGATTTTGCGCCATTCTTCTTGCAGAAAAATAGCCAGGTCACTATGAGATGCTGGTGGAGGAAAACGTTTCCTGACTCGCTCCTCCAAAACACCCCAAAGTGGCTCAATAATGTTTAGATCTGGTGACTGTGCAGGCCATGGGAGATATTCAACTTCACTTAATCAAATGATCACTTAATGATAATCAAACCACTCTGTCACCAGTCTTGCTGTGTGTATTGGTGCATTATCATCCTGATACACGGCACCGCCTTCAGGATACAACTATTGGGTTGATATAGTCCTCCAGAATGTTTCGGTAGTCCTTGGCAGTGACACGCCCATCTAGCACATGTATTGGGCCTAGGGAATGCCATGATATTGCAGCCCAAACCATCACTGATCCACCCCTATTCTTCACTCTGGGTGGTACGTTTCATTTGGGGCTTCTCCACACTGTAACTCTCCCGGATGTGGGGGAAACAGTGAAGGTGGACTCAACAGAGAACAATACATGTTTACCATTGTCCACAGCCCAAGATTTTCACTGCTTGCACCATTGAAACTGACATTTGGCATTGGCACCTGAGTGACCAAAGGTTTAACTATAGCAGCCCGGCCATGTACATTGACCCTGTGGTGCTCCAGATGAACAGTTTTGGTGGAAACAGGAGAGTTGAGGTGCAAATTTAATTCTGCAGTGAGTTGGGCAGCTGTGGTTTTACGTTTTTTAGATAGAATCTGGGTTAGCACCCGGACATCCCTTTCAGAAAGCTGCTTCTTGCGTCCACAGTTACTACTGTTGGATGTGGTTCATCCTTCTTGGTGGTATGCTAGCATTACCTTGAATACCATGGCTCTTGATGGATCACAAAAACTTGCTGTCTTGGTCACAGATGCGCCAGCGAGACGTGCACCAACGAATTTGTCCTCTTTTGAACTCTGGCACACGCACTCAACAAATATTTAGGGCCCAAACTAACATCAGCCCTATATAGTGTGTGACCTATAACATGCAATGGCCTTTTGTAGGTTAACATGCTCTAATAACACACAGGTTATGCGGTAACAATATTTCTCACACACTCACCCACACACTCACCCACACACACACTCAACAAATACTTAGTACTCAAGCTGACATCAGCCCTATATAGTGTGTCAATTGTGCAAGTTGTGTGGTGCAACCATGTGGTGATGGTGCACGGTGCTTGGGCCCACTCATCGTTGCTGGCAACTATATTTTGTTTTATTTTTACGTTATATTTTGTATTAATTATTTATTAATTATATGGTTATTGTTGGGTTGTGAAATTTGTTCGGGGGCCAGGGGTAGCTCAGTGGTTAAGGCATTGGACTACGGTTCAGAAGATCCCAGGTTCAAATCCCACAACCACCAAGTTGCCACTGTCGGGCCCTTGAGTAAGGCCCTTAACCCTCAATTGCTCAGATGTGTAATGAGATAAAAAAAAAAATGTAAGTCGCTCTGGACAAGAGCGTCTGCCAAATGCCTAAATGTAAATATATAAGCATGCTTCCGGAACGAATTATGCTAGCAATCCAACGTTTCACTGTTGCAGATTCCTGAATCTGCAAGGACTTGTTTATATGGATTTTTGACCATTTATTACAATACAATTTAGCATTTCCATGCTATTGTGAATAACCATTTGTTTACAGTGATTTAATGCATGTTTGTTGGTTGCAGAACCCAAACCAAAGGCCTGTTGTTTTGCGAAAAAGAAGACAACGGATCAAAATAGAAGCCAATTGGGAGCTCTTCTACTACAAGTATATATTGTATTTGCTTATCATTTATATTTTGTAATTTAGACTAGGAATAAGAAGTTATATAAGCATTATATTGGGTACATTGAAATTTTTTATGGAAACTATTATAACATCAGAGGAAAAAAAGGAAAATAAATAGGCAAATGAAAAGCATTTTATCATGTGCCAATGACGCAGGTAAAAATACAAATAAAAAATTCACGTATTTGCATGTTGTACAGGAAGGGAATAATGGAGGCATAATTGATTAGTAAGGTATAAGTTGACATTTCAGAGCTTAGTTATTGTTGCAGGTTGTATGGAGATAGATGTGATGGAAGCCATAACTTGGGGAATAAGCTGTTCCTTAGTCTATATGTGTAGTATCTAATTGACCCAAAATTTTTGCCATTGCAACAGTTTAAACAGACAGTAGCCAAAGTGTGTTCAAGTCTTGGGTGATGTTACTAACTTTCATCATTACTCGGGTAGCATAGTTGCCTTTCTCGTACTGTATTGATTTGAAAATCTTTCCTTACCTGATGATGCTGTACTACCAGTGTTTGTTGTTCAGCATTAGGAGTGATGCATCAATTAGCCCCTGAGTGTTTAAGCAGACATATATTTGATACAGGGCATCAGGCATTTGAGGTTCTTACTTACCTGCAGATGGGGTGCTTCTGTAATTGGTCAACACTTTAATGCCATTCAACATGCTATGGTGTTGTGGTTCTAAAAGTGGTAAAAGTTTAAACAAGATAAAAAATTTATTTCTATGCAGCTGACACAAATAGTCTTCTTTTAAAATGGCACAGTTAGTGTTTTTTGTTTTTTAGTTCATGTACTTTCAATCACAAAGCCGTTAGTTGACATAATAAAATGATCCTCTTATTAAATGTAGATGGAAGTAATGACAAAATTAACAAAGTTATATTTTATGGTAAATAGGGATGATTAAACAAGATTGATTATGTATATATAATACATGATAAAGTCCTGATGCACAATAGAAATGTGTTTATCTAAAATGTCTGAGCATTTCTGTTAATTTCGTAATAAAGTCTAATGACAAATGAAGTTTTACTCCTAAAATACGCGTCATACAGTAGCTGCCAACTTTTCAGAAAAGCTTAAGTGAGAATTTGAAAATAATTAAAATTTTTACGCATTCCCCCGAACATGCACCTTACCCTGCATGGCTCAGGTTCTGTATATTCTGAGAGCAGAAAATTACTATGTCTGTTTTGGATTTAATTATGCGCATAAGAGTGCATCACTATTTACATTCACGGCAAAACTCAGGGGCTAACACACTTGATTAAGAGAGAATTCTACAAAACACACGCAATATTATGTGTAATGTATAATGTCTCCTGCTTACTGCCGAAGCTCAGAATCAAGTCAAGAAATAAACAGATTAAAAATATATAAACTATTAACTGTGCAGTCAAACATAAGGTGACACTAGCACTACTACTAATAATAATAATAATAATAAAAAGTTTAGTCAAAGAAGAATCATTATTGATACAAAAGAAGGAGAGGAAAAAAAGAAAATTAAAAATAAAGACCCCAAAAATAAAGTGGGATTGTTCTGCATCTGTGATTGTGAATCTCTCTCTCTCTCTCGCATGCACAATTTTCTCTTAATCATGTTTTCTAGCTTTCGAGTGTGCTACAGGATTAAACTCAGTGCAAATATGTTAATGTCACTGTACATACTGACATTTATTTCTCTCTTTGGATAATGCTATATCACAGCACCTACTGTTTAATGTTGCAGCAGGTGCATTTGCATGCAACTTTTGCATGTAATTGCTGTCTTAGCACAGCTATAAATATGTGCGAATTACAACAGGATTACGTGAATAATTTTTCTTGGAGCGCTCAGTCTGCAGTATACCTACATATGCGAGAGAGTGCAGGCAGAACATAGGTCTATAGACAATGTCTATACAGTAGGTCGGCGTCTATCTGTTAATGCGATGATATGAGGAAATTATCATATTGTTTACACATAATAGTTAATAGTTTGTTAAATGTTAATAGTTCATATTTGTCAGTAATGTTGTTTGAATTTCGCTCAATATTTATAGTTATGTCTGTAGTGACAATATGGTTTCAGTTATTTAGGGCTCAGTAAAACATTAAGTTCCTTAACAGCTTACTATTAAAACTTTGTCTTCATTGCTTGTGTCAAACTGCACTGTAGAGTCATTTTCATGCCCTCACGAATTTCTTTAAAATGGATCAATGTGGGGTCACTATGCTTTGAAAAGTTAACTGAACTGGTACTGACCGCAACGGCTTCAAAGCCGGGAGAGGACAGTAGTAAATTTGGCTCAGTGGAAGGGGGCCTTACCATTTAACATGCTCAGTGAGGTCTGTTGGGTCTGAGATGTAGCTTTTCTCTCTCTCTCTCTCTCTCTCTCTCTCTCTCTCTCTCTCTCTCTCTCTGAGCATTGCACAATCTGAGCAATTCTCTTATTGAGAAAATGGCTAAGCCTGATACTTTTTATGCAATAATTGAAAACCAACTATAAACCAAATAACTTTTACTGATTGTGTCAAATTAAAGAAATAGGGATCGGCAATCACATTATGCTTGACGTCTCGGTGAATGACTTGATTTTCTGACATAAAAACAAACAACAAAAAAATATCTGGTAGCTTTTGCAGCTTAGTTTACATATATACAAAATTTTTGTAACAGTCACTTGAACACTTTAAAAAAAGCAACCACAGTATGCGGATTCAATATCATTCTACCTTTATTTCTTTATTCTATCTATCTATATTTATTTTTTTATATATATTCAAGCCCGTTGAGAGGAAATTGAAAAAAAAAAACAAAAAGAGTTGAAATATAGGGCTTTTTAAAATATAAGGCTTGGCAAAACTTTTTATTTTTAATATAAGTATTATTTATTGCCTTGAACAGTGAGTTTATGTAGTTATAGCCGGTAAAATAAGTATTGAACACATCACAATTTTCTCTAATCTTCCTAAGTATATTTAAGGTACTACTAATCTGAAATTTTCATCAGATGTTGGTAACAACCTATGCAATCCACACATGCCATAACCAATTTGATTGCCACAAATCAAACCATAAATGTCCATAAATTGTGTAATACCACCACCACCGTAAGCTCCATAGACATCCTGCCAGATGATCTCAACATCGTCCACACACGCTTTGAGACCTCCAACGACAGCATAGATAGGCTCACACACACCCAGACCACCAAAACCCCAAACATTCTCAGGTATACAAAGCGCTGAGGAAGATTAACCCACGCAAGGCAGCAGGGTTACACAACATCCCTGCGCGGGCCCTAAGAGCTTGTGCCAACAAGCTGACTGATATTTTCACCTACATCTTTAATATTTTCTTCAGTCAGGTTCAAAAACACAACCATCCCCCCCCCCCCCCCCCATCGGCCTAACAGGTCCACCTCAGATGTGATAGCTGCTCTCTCTCATCATTCTCTCTCTCACCTGGAAAATAAAGGATGCTCTTTGTAGACTACAGTTCTGCTTTTAACAAACTCACCCCACAAACTGTCTACACTTGGCCTGCACCCTACAACTCTGCGACTAGCTTTTAGACTGTCTGACTGGCAGGCCCCAGTCTATTAGGATTGAAAATCAAACCTTGAAGTCAACACCGCAGTGATGGGACGAATCCTGATAGGCGGGGACAAAGCAGCCTATAGGATGGAGGTGGCCAGTCTGATAACATGGTGTGTGGATAACAACCTCTCCCTCAACACGGACAACACTTGGGAGATGATGGTGGACATGAGGAAGGAGAAAGGACTTTATCGACCACGGTTCATCCCGGAGCTCGAGGTGGAGAGGGTGAGCAGCTTTAAATATCTGGGCGTCCACATCAGTGACGACCTCACTTGGACACTAAACACCACAAAGCTGGTTAAGAGAGCTCAGCAGCAGCTGTACTTTCTTAGGAGGCTGAGGAAGTTTGGTATGTCTCCTAAGGTCCTCTCAAACTTCTACAGCAGTACGACCATGACCAACTGCATCACCGTGTGGTACAGCAGTACTACTGCTATGGAACGCAAACGCCTGCAGAGAGTGTTGAAGACTGCTGAACACACTACGTCTGTTTACAGTGGGTATATATACTGTGTGTATATATGTGTGTGTGTGTGTGTGTGTGTGTGTGTGTGTGTGTGTATATATCAAATCTTGCAGGTTCCATGGGCCTCTTCTATGAACTCTGATCTTTCCACAGATTTTCAATTGAAATTAAATCAGGTGATTGCCTGGGCCATTCTAGCAGCTTTTTATCTTCTCTGAATCAAGTAATGTTTTTTTTTTTGGGCTGTGTTTGGGATCATTGTCTTGCTCAAATGTCCAACCTTGTTTCTTCATCATTCTGTTAGATGGCAGCAGAATTTTATCAAGAATGTCTTGGTACATTTTTCCATTAGTACTTCCTTCAATTATATGTTTATATTATAAGTTTGCCACACCATGATGTTCCCACATCTTGTCCAAATATTGTGCAGAAAACTTTAAATAAGCTTCAACATGCTTTTTCTTCAACATACAGGCCATGGTGGTTGAGTGCATTGCTTCTTTGAAACAATTGTACCTGCTAATTCCAGGTGTTTCAGAAGCTCTCCACAAGTGGTCTTTGGCTCTTGGACACCTCTTCTAATAATTCTTTTCACTCCTCTGTCAGAAATCTTGTGAGGAGGAACTGCTCATGGTTTGTTTATGGTGAAATCATGTACTTTCCACTTCCGAATTATGGCCCCACAGTGCTGATTGGAACATTTTCAAAGGTTTTGAAATCTTTCCGTAATCAATGCCAACAGTATGTTTCACAACAATAAAGTTGCGAAGGTCTTGAACGAGCACTTTGCTTTTACCCATCATAAGGGGTTTCTTGTGTGACACCTTGTTAATGACGCCCCTTTTTATAGGCTATCAGTTGGGACTGAACCAGCTGATATTAATTTGCACTGACAAGGGGCAGATTGCTTTCCAATTACTGATTGATTTCACCTCGTGTCTTGGCTTCCCATGCCGTTTTGTACCTCCTTTTCATGTGTTCAATAATTTTTCCCTGTTTCATTTCACATTATTATACACAACGTAATTTATGGAAATCTATGGTTTGATTTTGCATTTGTGGATTGCATGGGTTCTTACCAATACCCGGTAAAAATTGCATGTCAATAACATAATTAGAAAAATATTTACTGAGAAAAATGATCTTTAAAAATTTTTTTACTAGCTGTAGCCATAACATTGACAGTTGTAGTGAAAAACATTGAATATCTCATTACAGTGGCACCTGGAAGTAGGTGGAATATATTAGGCAGCAAGTGAACACTTTCAGACAAAATGGGATTTAAGTGGCCAAATTGTGATGCCTAAACGACTGGTTCAGAGTAACTCCAAAACTGCAGCTCTTGTGGGACGTGTCCGGGCCTATTGAAAATGACTCAAGGAAGGAAAACCAATGAACTTGTGACAGGGTTATGGGCAGCCAAGGCTCAACTGATGTTAGTACTGACAACCTTCTCTTTGGATAAGCTTTTTTTTCTGGATACCCTAAATAATTGGAAAGGGGAAATTCATCAGAGAAAATTACTTTACCAGAGCAGGAGACTTTGTGACAATTAATATTTATGTCATTCTCAAAACTTTTTGCCACAGTCTGTACAAACTTTACTGCTAATAGGAATGGCGGGTATGGTATAGTTGCAGGCGCAGTAATGCAGACCTTGACTGTGTGGAAGGTACAGTAGGTACTCAACCGGAATAATGGTTTTACTGCCGCGCCTCACGGTGGCACCATTTGGGTTTGTGTGTTTGCTGGCTTTTACCGCTGAGTGGCGCTATATAACTATAGACTGACACCTCAGGTCTTAGTTCATTCTCTCAAGGATTAATGAGCTGCAGCTCCTTTAGAAGATTAAATTTACACAAATTTAAAAAGAGGCCTGAAGCACTACATGTCTTTAGAGGAGTCTCAGATCCAAGAGGGGCTTAAAGTGTGGAGGGGTTCATTTCAGTTTCTCTGAATGTAAAGGTGAGAACAGCTGATTCACACCCGGGGAGGGGTGAATTATTTGCATTTGAATGTTGTCTGACATTGTAAAGCACACACAGTAACACTAAAACAATCTACAATAAATAGGAATCAGAGGCCCTGATTTATACTGCATAAATATTTAGTACAACAAAATTTCAATGGAAAACTTTATGCGTGTGGTTGAAAGCTGATTAGACTATGTAGAAAAATTAAAGAGGAGGAAGATAACAATAGCCCACATTTAGAAAAGCATTTTTTTTAGAAAAATATAATCCTGCATCTATTTTTAGGCGTGCCAGCTGCCACTTTTTAGTTTTCAATGCAAATCTTATAATGCCCACATGACTATTTATTTTAACTATTTAAACCATTAAACTATTTATTTTACTATTTTAGCTATTACTGTTTCATGTACTTCAAAATAATATTACAAATAAGAACAGTATTTTTTATATTATTGATTACATTTGAGCTGATAAAACTGTTGTCCTCAACAACCAGGTGTTCATTTGTAAATGACCCACTACATCTCATTTTGACCCAGCATAACCCAACAATGTGTTTACAGAAACAACCCAGCATTTTTTAGAGAGTCTTTTTTGAGTTATTCTAATGTTTTATTCAGGAAAGTCTATTTTTCCAGTTATTTCTATATTTAAGGTTTGGTGTCTTTGAATGTATTAAAAAAAAATAAGAAATAGGAATAAACAGATCCAAACAGAGATATGCTATATAACAGTTCATTCTTTGTACAATAAAATTGTCAGCTAGTGAACTTGATTGGCTGTCTAAACAACATTTAACCAATGGTTTTTTTTGGCTCATTATTGTACAGTAAATATCAATAGCTCTGGTTTAGAGTTTTTTGTTGTATAAAGTACACAGATGTGGAAATATCGATACAACATATTATGACTTTCTATATGACTTAATTATATTTTAAAACTGTGGCGAGTAAAAATGTTACTTTGCGCCACCTGGCGATCATTTCACAAATTACTTTGAAATGATTCATTTTGTCCGCTGTCGTTTTTCTGTGGCGATAAGCACAGTGGTAATAGGCATTCTGGTTGAGTACCCACTGTACAGTATTTAATTTTAGACGGCTTGGCTAGAATCACCAAATCAGCCACTAATTGGTTCGAAATCCCTTTTAGTCAATAACTGCCTGCTATCTGGAACCCATAGACACATAATGACTTGGTGCATTGTTGTGGCCAATACTAAGCATTGTATTTTTTAAGTAGGTCATTGTCTATCTACAATGTGAAGCACTGTCCAATCGGCTTTAAGCATTGCATCCCATAAATATGGGGGTACATACTGAAAGCAGTAAAAAACAGGGGCACTATTATTCCTAACTGGCATAAATGAGTAATATGCATGTGTATATGGCTGATGCTATCTGCAGATTTCATTTGGATCATGCACACTCAAATCTTATCTGGAACCTGAAGACTCGTGAGGAACTTCGTGATGCTCTTGAGGGAGAAATGCGCTCCTTCAGCATAGACAGAGAACTTGGGAGTACCAGTGTAATTTCCTGGAATCATCAAGAGTTTGAGGTGAGTATAGACTTTTTGTATAAAGTAAAATTATCAAAACCTTTAACATTTGTTGATCCAAACAAATAAGTAGCAGAAGTAGCTCACCTCGATTGTACAAAAATAGAAACTGCAGTGCACCCGATATATAAATATCTCAAAATTTTTGAATATATAAAATGTCTAAAGTCCGGTATATTGTATGTGTGCCCATGTGAGGGTGCGGGAGAAATCAGTCGGCCTCACCAGTTTTAATGAATCAGTCCAGGAGCACGATGATAGAAAATGGATGTCTGGTAAAGCTGTCCTGATGGTGAATAATCCTAATTTCGGAAAAAATCCCGAACAAGAACTGAGTTCACAGTCCAAGAAAGTGGAACAAACCTTTTCCCCTCGCAAACCTAGTTTGCAGTCTAATTAAAGTTAACATCCGTGCATGAGTGAGAAAGTCGTCCTACACAATAACACCCACCCCCTTCTCCTCTCCTGTCAGGGCTGATTCTTTTTAACCCTGGAGAACCCATTGGGTCATATTTGACCCAGACTTTTATTTCATCGTCATATTCAACCCACACACCAAAGTAAAGATTTCTTTTTGCATTTACAGCCCAGTGTGCCCTATGTGAACTCATAACACTGACATTTAGTGGTAACTGACTGAACTAACCTGATTTTTTTCACATCAAACATGGCTGCTACTGTGCTTTTTATTTAGTGATATAAAAGCTGATGCTAGTGTTTTTAGTTCCTGCCTTAGAACAAAATTTTATGTGCATAGTCATTGATGAAAAGTTAAAATCAATAAATATATTTTGAAATGAGAATCTGGTCTTTCCTTACTAAGAAAGAACTCCTGCCTTTATGTCATGAGTGAAAGTAACCAGTTGGTAAAACATACTGGATATCCCAAGGGGTCATATATGACCCATGTCATTACATGTAGTAGGAAAGGGTTAATAAAAAAAAAAACACCTGTTTTAGGGTTCACTGGGTCTGTATCATCATTTCAGCCAAAGGAGATAGATTTCCTATTAGGATAAGGTGGTCTGGGTTTTCCAGGGTTAAAGGTAAAGTGCAGGTAAATTAGTTTTATTTTTTTGTGAGTTAAAGGTGCAGGGACAACATTTCACTTTGAGATTCATTTCCTTGGGAGTGGTTACATTTTTAGGCCACATAATGGCAGTGTTGCATAAGGGGACAGATTAAGTCAAATGGATCGGTATGGTTTATATTGTATATTTGTATCAAAAGCGTACAAGACTTTGTTTGGTCCCTGAATTATGAACAAATCTGATTTATGAATGCTCTCCTGGAACGGAACTCGTTCGTAAGTAGGGGATAATCTGTGCTTATATTCACCTAACAGTATTTCTAAATGGAATATTAAAATATTTGTTAAAACCTATAATACAGCCATTCTGCACTCCTCTGAAAGAAAGCAACAGATAATTTCCACATGTGAGCTTGGTTTTATTGTCTGTTAGAGGTTTTATTTCATTCATTTATTTATTTTAAATTGCAATGTTACACTTTTCCACAAAGACGGTCCTGTCCTCAGCTGATGCAGACAGCTGTTCTCTGAGGACCTGTAACTTCAGTCGCTCGATAGTTCAGGATTGAAGTTTCCTACAGTCTACATGAGCCTTCCACAACATACTGGACTTCATTTTAACTTTAACACATCTCCTGTTATACTGAACTTCCAGTCTCACACAGTATGATGCAGATTAGTCCCTGCTATCCGTTTCACCTAATGAGGATGGGTTCCCTGTTGAGTCTGGTTCCTCTCAAGATTTCTTCCTATTACTATCTCAGTGTAGTTTTTCCCTTGCCACTGTCGTGGTCGTCATAGGCTTGCTCATCAGGGACAGTCTTATCATTTTGATTCATACACATTCACATTTCATACAAACTTAATTCTTTTGATTGTGTAAAGCTGCTTTCTGACAATTGTTAAAAGCGCTATGCAAGTAAAATTTAATTGAATTGATTTGAATCACAGTGACCTAATGTTTAGCACCGTCTGTGAGCATGAAGTTTGTGTGTTCTCCCCTGGGTGTCCTCCGAGTGCTCCGGTTTGCTCCCACAGTCCAAAGACTGGCAGATTTGGCTAATTGGCGTTTCTAAATTGCCTGTAATGAGTGTAAATGAGCATGAATGAGTATGTATATGTGCCCTGCGATAGATTGGCACCACATCCAGTGGGTACACTGCTTCATGCCCGAAGTGTCCTGGGAAAGATCCAGGCCCCCGTGACTCTGCATACAGGATAAAGCAGTATAAACAATGAGTGAGTGTAAGCCAAAACTCATGATAATTTATACACCGATCAGTCATAAGATTAAAACCACCTGGCTAATATTGTATATCAAATAAAAATTCGGTATTAAATAATTATGGTATTAAATGCAGAGCTGTAGTCGATGAAGAGCATTTTCACATAATTCCCCCTCCGAGTGTTCAGATGAGTGAGAGATGTATGGAGGAGATCACCTGTAGAGCGGTTTGGACAGTATGCGAACTGTAGTGGGTCGAGTGTGTCCGGTAGTGAAGAAATGATGAAGTCTCTGACCAGGCGCTCAAAGCACTTCATCACTACTGAGGTGAGGGCTACAGGGCGATAGTCGTTGAGGTTGTGGTTTCTTTGGAACAGGAACAATGATGGACTCTTTGAAGCATGTGGGGATCACCGACTGAGATAAAGAGATGTTGAATAACTCAGTGAACACAGGTGCTAGCTGGTCTGCGAAGGCTCTGAGAATATGACCTGAGATACCGTCTGGTCCTGCTTCTTTCCTGGTGTTCACTCTCTTGGATGTTCTCCTCACGTCGTGCTCGGTGATGATGAACGTGCTTCCGGTGCTGGCAATGTCTTCCTGTCTGCAGCCGTTAGCGCTGTTAGCATTAGCATCGCTAGCGTCTTTAGCTGCAGCCTCGAAGCGAGCATAAAAAGTGTTGAGCTCGTCTGCCAGAGTCTCGTCCGCGTTCGTCATACCGGTTGTAGGTGCTTTATAATCCGTGATTGTTTTTAGTCCCTGCCACAGGCTCCTAGAGTCACTCCGTAGCGCTGCTTCGCCTCTTTCACTGCTTTCTGCACGTTATATGACGCAGCCTTGTATGGTTCCATGTCCCCTGATGCAAGTCCCGTGTTGTAGGCAGCGGTGCGAGATCTCAGAGCGTCGCGGATGGTTTTATCCACCCACGGCTTCTGGTTGGGAAACGTTCTGATAATCTTTTTCTCCACGTTATCATCCGCTAGCTTCCCAATGAATCCCACAACCGCTTCCATAAACATGCTGACGTCATCGGAGCCGTTTCTGAACATGTCCCAGTCTGCGTCATCGAGTGCGTCCTGTAACGTGGCCACCGATTGGTCCATCCAGCGCGCGACCTCCCTCTGAACCGGAACTTCCTGTTTCAGCCTTTGTTGATATTTTGGCATGAGGAAGATGGCGGCGTGGTCGGATTTACCAAACGCTGGACGAGATTGCGCCTTGTAACCGTCTTTGACCGTAGTATAACAATGGTCCAGTATCCTTTCGCCCCTTGTGGGGCAGGTGATGTGCTGATAAAAGTTCAGCGCTGCGTGTTTGAGGTTGGCACTATTAAAGTCCCCCGCCACAATAAGCGCAGCGTCCCGGTGTTGCGTTTGTTGTTGTGAAAGTGTCTCGTGCAGCTTCCATAAGGCATTGTCCGTGTCCGCTTGTGGTGGAATATAAACGGCACTGATTATGACCAATGTGAACTCCCGTGGAAGATAAAAAGGGCGACACATGATGGACAGTTGTTCCAGGTTTGGTGTGCAGGACCGTGTAAGAGGAACAACGCTCGTGCTGTTGCACCAGCTGCTGTTCACCATTAAACACACGCCGCCTCCCCTTGACTTCACCCGAGTCCCGCGTCCTGTCCATGCGGTGAACCGAGAAGAACTCAGCCGGCTGGATGGCGTGGTCTGGCACCGCTGGGTTCAGCCCTGTTTCGGTGAAGCAGAGGAGGTTGCAGTCCCGAATGTCTCTCTGGAGCTCTATCCTGGCCCTGAGGTCATCGAGTTTGTTTTCCAGTGACTGGACATTGGCGAGCAGGATGCTAGGCAGAGGTATGCGGTGTGCACGAGCTCTCAGCCTTTTCCTGACGTCGGCTCGTTTCCCTCGGGGCCGCTGCTTTGCGTCGCGTCCATTGTTCTCCCTCAGGATCTCACTCGACCAGCTCGGATCTGGAGTTAAAAACGTCGAATTGTGAGTACATTGTATACCAATAGAAACAAGAGTGTCTCTATCATACCTAATGTACTCAGTGGTGGTGATTTTGCTGATTTTAAAACACTGAAAACGAACTTAAAACACAAAAACAAAGAAAAGGTGGTCGGGGCAGTCGTGACGGCAGCCGACCTCACCGGCGCCATCTTGGTAACCGGTAACTGTATTGTCAACATTGTGACCATATGGTAACCATATTGTCAACATTGTGTCACCAAAGCAGCTTCTCAAGGACTTGTGTGGTTTCTGGCACCAAGCCTTGCAGCAGATTCATTAGTTTTGTGATCACGTCTGTTTGTTTAGCATATCCCAAAGTTGCTTCATCAGATTGAGATCTGTGGACTTTGGAAGTCATGTCAACACCTTTAATTCAATTCAATTTTATTTGTATAGCGTCATTGTCTCAAAACAGCTTTACACAGTCAAAAGAATTATTTAAGTTTATATGGAATGTGAATGTGTACTGTATGAAATAAAATGGTCAGATAGTCCCTGTTGAGCAAGCCGAGGGCAACAGTGGCAAGGAAAAACTCCCTGAGATGGTAATAGGAAGAAACCTTGAGAGGAACCAGACTCAACAGGGAACCCATCCTCATTTGGGTGAAACAGAAAGTAGGAATTGATCTGCATTCATACTACGTGTTAGGTGGTAGCATGTTCAGCTATAACAGTTGATATTTATTGATGTTAATATGGAGTCCAGGTAGTTATTGGAGACTCAGGTAGACTTGTAGGAAATTTCAGTCCTGGACTATCGACCGGTCAACTACGGCCACGTCAAGTCCTCAGAGAAACAGCTGTCAACACCAGTCGAGGCCAGAACCATCTTCTAGGTAGAGTGAAACCATCCCCAGACACCAGACGCATCCCAAAGAGACACACGGGGCATCCATGTGACAAGATCTCCAACCAGAAGCAGGCATCAGGATGGGTCAGACAGGTGCAGAGGCAGTCTGGATCACTGGCAGCTCAGGAATGACATGTGTAGCTCGACAGAGAGAGGGAAAGAGAGAGAACAGAATAAGGGAGAGCAGAAGAAGAGAGATAACAGTTGGGTATGGTTGCAGTCACATAATGCATAATGTGAATTAATATTTAGTGTGCCAGCAGAGACTCCGGGCAGGGCTAACTGACAGCATAACTAAAAGGGAGAGCCAGAAGGAAACACAGACATGAGGGCTCCCTGAGATGTAAAGAAAGCAATCACCTCACCCTCAACAAACCTGAGTGGTCAATGAGAGTGGGGAAGACAGCATCTGAACATACCTGTTCAGCTAATACTTTGTCCATGAGGCCCCCAGATCTGCTCCTTTACCCAATACAAATCTATTTATAAAAATGCTTGATTAAATAAATAGGTTTTTAGCCTAGACTTAAACACTGAGACTGTGTCTGAGTCCCGAACACTATTTGGAAAGCTATTAACTTTTGGTCATTTTCCTCAAGCCATTCCAGAACAGTTTTTGCAGTAATCATTATCATGCTGAAAGAAGCAATTGCTGTATTTCCATGGTATTAAATCTGCAGCAATGTTAAGTTAGGGGGTACCGATGTCGCCATTAAAAATGCACGTTTCGAGAAAAGGGATCCCGCGTCTTACCTCCGCTTTGTGCGCGGCAAGCTGTGAAAATGCCCTTCGTTATCTGTAGGGGGCCGTCGTGTTTCAGTCTGAAGTCTTGTGTGTCTACTGAAGCCGAAAATGTGTTCTCTCTCTTAGGCACCCATTGACAGCTAGCAACAGAGCTCATAAACGTGTCAAGCTCAAACTGTAAATACTGATTTGTATTTATTCTTCATTTTCTTCTCTCCTTTAATGATACTTCTTTAGCTGCGCTTTCTCCATTCAGTATTATAATTATTAGTAGTAGTAGTGCTCCGAATTTATTATTATTGTAACGCACACGCGCATGTGCAAAAATACTACAAAGATGTATGATATGTTCGCCTAAAGCACTACTGTTTTATTGTGTTTAAGCGCTTTAAATATACCCTAAACAATAAACACTGTCTTGTGAAAGTGAGTTGCGCGTGCGACTTTTTGATCAAAAGGCTGATAAATGCGTGTGCAGATATGAGCAGATTTATCGATAAAACAACAGACATGAAATGAAGAAAAGAAATACAACGCGACAGCACGCAGAATCCCCGGGCTTTGACTGCACTTTCTCCATTTGTTAGTACTGTAGTAGTACACACACACAAAAAAAAAATGCTGGATTTCTGTAAACACATCGTTCGGTTGTTTATGCTGGGTCAAAATTCTGTGTTATTTCGGGTACTTTAATCACACTATTGGGTTGCTTTTGCTATGAATACTAAAAGTGCTGCATGATTAAACTCAATGCAAAAAAGAGTTCCTGGTGGACTAGTGGCTAGGATTCGGCGCTCTCACCGCCGCGGCCCGGGTTCGATTCCCGGTCAGGGAAGTGAAGCTTTAAAGCAATTTTCCTCTGCGATTAATAAAGTTCTTTGAATCTTGAATCTTTATAGGAAGAGAGAGAGTAGAGTTTGTGCTTTGTGCACTTTAACCCGAGAACACGTGCTAAACTGATGCGTGTCGCTCTTCCTCATTTTCTCTCGCCGGTGTCTTAGACAGACAGAGGCTTGGGCTTTGCCTGTGTCTTCTACAGCGCGCTTTGTCTTTAGCCCTGACACCTTCTACCGGTGTGACCGAATGATCACACGGAGTGTCGCGGTATCACGACCCGGCGCGTTCTGAACAGTTTATGTCGTTATATACATATCCACAAATACTTTAACAACATACACTTATCACGAATTGCATATATATTCACATACAAACACATACTGTATACTAGGGCTGGACGATTTGCCCTAAAATCTAAATCTCGATTAATTGAACATTTTAACTCGATTACGATTAATAAACAATTTTTTTTTTTTTTGCCCTCATAGTTCACTGACAAATTTTGTACAGTAAATATGCTCACAAGTGAGAGATTTTTGAATGAAGGGTGCATTACTTGATTGATTAATTGAAGGCAACACACACTATCTACTATATTTGATTATTTATTGAACATCAATGTTGAACAACTTAAATTAATTAATTAAATAAATTAAACTGAAGCCACAAAAATTAAAGGGTTCATTAAATTACATTTTAAAGTATAGTTTATTAACAAAAACAGATGACAGATTTGGCCTTAAAAATTAAGATACTGTACTTATAGGCACATGCTCAGAATCTTTACAAGGCAAAGATTTTTATTTAAAAAAAAAATACTTGTTTGTGATAAAAAGTATCTTGTGATGATGTATTACAATGTTTTGAGATTTTTAAATAATAATGAAAAACATTTAGACCACACACACTAGGGCTGTCTTTTTATCCCACAATTCAGAGTTAAATGAAGGCTATTTCACACGGCCCCAATAAACTGACATAATGGCTTAAGCATGCAATGACAACAAAAATGGAATGAATTATGCAGCTATCAATCTGGGCCAGGACAATTTAACTCTTAATATATAGTTGGGTACCTGCTAGGTTTTGTATAGTTCATATTTGCTTGGCCAGAATGGTTTAAGCGACCAAAATAAAGTTTTATTGATAAACTGCACAGCATTCGCTAACATGAACACTCCCGTTAGTAACGAGGCGAATAAGGAGCTAAACTTCAGCCGCAGAATGAGACGCTGCGCAATAAGAAGCCAAACGAAGCCATACTCCTTTTGGAACACCTTTCAAGGTGTAATGGCCACGAAAGACGACACGATCGATATCTGCTTTGGTACAGCCCCACTGCTAGCCCTGCTAGTTGACAGAGTAGCATCGGCCCGCATGTTCATGCTCTCAGTGTGGTCGTGTGGGTGATGCATTCATATAACGGAGTTCGTGCTACCTTTTTTGTCGACAATTTCAACATCTTTGGATAATAACTCGAGGTTAGATTCACTTTCGTCGCTGCTTCCACTCATTTTTATTTTATTTTTTTGTCGTCCTGGTGTCGAGTTTGCTTCGCAAAGTGCGGTAGGAAATTAACTTTGACCTGCACGGCACGCGCAAGCTGCATGCTGATTGGTTGTTGTCGTATTGTTCTGCTGTGTGATTTGCTCTTAGATTAATCCATATCGAGCAAAAATGTCTAGAGCTTTGCATCGTTTTTAAAATCAAATAAATCGCGATTCCATATAATATCGTTTATCGGCCCAGCCCTACTGTATACACAAACAATATATATTCAGTAAATTTGTGAATTACACACAAAGTAATTATGAAGTCTGATTTGATTGCTACCATTAAACATTTTATTTCTATTCTATGTTTTGCTGGCGAAATACATTTTAGGCAGAGACGTCTGCTCGGTCTTAAATAGTTTTAAACTGCTCAATTCTGCCAATTCCCCCATCCGCGAAACCGGTTTGATAACTTCACACCTACATCAAAGCTGAGAAGAGGGACTGAGCTGTAACTATATACTGTACGTATATACACACACACACTCTCACACACACACACACACACACACACACACACACACACACACACACTGTTCATTCATGTGTTCTGATGATGGCGACACATTTTTACGTTTTAAATAATATATGTTGGCATATTCACGAATCAGGACATTCGCATAGTTAACACTATCAGATCAAGACCATTTAAACCGAGGCATTGCCATGTCTTTCATTATTTTGTCCCTGTTAAGACATTACAAAAACTATATAAGAAACTTTTAAAGCACGAATCTCATTTCATCATTATGAAATTAACATGAAGCACATATACACACGTTCATTGCGAAATGTCTGTTTTTAGGTTAACTTTTCACAATTCATCGGACCCCAAACTTTTGGTCCGGCTTTTAGATAAAGTCCTCCCATGTGCCTTCTGGCGGATATTCAGTGAAGCACAAAACATTTAGTCTTAATGGCGACATCTGTATGTGTCAAAGCAACACTGACATGAATTCGCAACAGAATATTACAGAAACACGGCTTCTGTTACCTAGCCTTTTCCCGATAGTGCATCTTGGTGTCAGCTCTTTGCAAAATCCGTAAAACACAAGAAAATGTGATTGATCAGATGATTTTGTTGGTTAGATTCAGATTAATTAATTGCTGCTTTCGTTGGTGAACAGGAGTCAGCATAAGTACCCTATGACTGCTCAGCACCATATGTTGCAAGCTGTAATGCATTGTCTAACACCTTTAAAACAAAAAAAAAATCAATAAATCTTTTAAAACTTTTCCAGTGTTACATTAAGCTTGCTTTTGCTCTCTTGCCCATGAGCCTATCACCAATTTGCTCGTATATAATTGATCAGTGGTAATGTGTTGATGTTCTGTGGTGTTATTGTTATGGTTGATAGTTGTATATCTACAATGCACATTTTGCTTAAGTTTTTACTTGCGTATCATTTTTCTAAACTGATGGACATACATGTAGATTGTGTATCATCTTATTGTTTACCTGATTGCAAATAAAGTAAAATGGGGTCATCTACTTCTTGTTTGTTTATAGGGGAGGTGCTAGCACACCATCATACAGCCCAAGCTCTTGCATACATTGAGTTACTGACCGTATATAGGAATATTGTTGAGGCAGTACTTATGTTAATAATTTAAGTTTAATTTACCTGAAAGCAAACTATACAAATGATGTGTCTGGCCAAGAAAGCATGTTTTAAATCTTTTTTCTTCATTTAATTGTACTAAAATTTAGCTTTGAGTCCAAAAATTTATTGGTACAGGTGTCTTGATAGTTACTATGTTACCAGGCCATCCACTCACAGTTGCATTTTGAAAGCATATCCTTAACATAACATAATGCTTACAATGGCTTTGCTTAATTGTTAATCTCCCTTTATACTTAAAAAAAATCACAATGTGTGGTTTTACACCCTGGAACCAAAATTGACTTATTTGAGCCTAGATGTCATGTATTAACACTAAATAGCCCATAACAGGGTATGAGTCTGAAAATAACTAAGAGGCCAAGGAATTGAAAAACTATGTAAAAGAACATTTGGAGATTTAGCAATCATGCAAAAGGTTTTCTGGTCTGATGAGACCAAAATTAAACTATTTGTCTGTGGCAGAAACTTAGCACTACTGGGAAACAAGTCAGGGTTGAGGGCTAGAAGGATGGGGCTAACAACAGGGCAATCCTAGAAGAAAACATTCTGTAAGAGACTTGAGACCAGCAGAGGTTCACCAAAGTGTACTGTTAAAGCTATATGTTTACTAATGCTCTTGTTATAATCTATTTGTAGCAGTTGTGCAAATGGTATGAAAACCTGTGCAAAGGCCTTATGTGTGAAAACGTGTACTTCTATCAATGCCCTCAAATAGTCAGCTCTGTAGAAGAAAAAAGTCTCATGTTCATTGTCCCATTAACATTATTTATTTGAATTGCATTCTAGGTTTTTAGCCATTTTTTAGAAAGTTAAGCAAGCTAAATTTCTATTATTATTTTGTTGTTGGTTTTATTTTGAAATTATGGAATAGCATTTCTGTTCAGAATTCTGTGCGCGCATGTCTGTTTTTCTGTGTGTAGGTGAAATATGAGTGCCTTTCTGATGAAATAAAAATTGGAGACTATTATCTGCGTCTGCTGCTGGAGGAGGATGAGAATGAGGAATCTGGAGCCATCAAAAGATCGTACATATCATCTTGCAAAGCACTACACACACTTTCTTTATTGTGAGGTTTCTTTGTTTCTCTCTTTTGACTTATATGTTTTTTTTGCAGGTATGAGTTCTTTAATGAACTATATCATCGTTTCCTTTTAACACCAAAGGTGGCAATGAAGTGTTTGTGCCTGCAGGCTCTGACGATAGTATACGGCAAGTGCTGTGAGGAAATCGGCCCTTTCACCGACACCAAATACATAGTGGGCATGTTGGATAGGGTTAGTTCACTTATTATCAGCTGGTCAATTAAATCTGTTTACAGTCCTTTTGTCTTAGTCTACAATTTTTATGTATTTTGTCAGTTTACTTATTTATTTATTTATTTATTTATTTATTTTTAAGTGCACAATTACTTTTATTTTGGTATAAGGTTTTAAAGTACAGTGTACATTCCCGTTGTTTAAGTATACAGTCTTAGAATGTTTTCACATTAGGAAAGATTGATTTACACTCTTGCGTGCTTTCCTACTTTATTAGCTATGGATTTGTAGGTCAGAAAATGAGATTGGCACGCACATTCAGAGATTTCGGAGGAGGAGGATGGCATCCTCTGTAAACAGTGATCAACGTTCGTTCTCATGTACGATTGCTTCCACATTTGATTCGATTCCTGCCTGAGTATACTGTGTCGTTCCCGAGACCACCTCTTCCAGGGGACTTGGGAACGGTACTTGAGCGTGGAACGCGTGTATTCTAACTGATCAAAATGAATCAGGCTTTGGACTCAAGTGTTCTCGCTAATGTGTAAGCGCCATTACATTTACATTTAGGCATTTGGCAGACGCTCTTATCCAGATCGACTTACATTTTTATCTCATTATACATGTGAGCAGTTTAGAGTTAAGGGCCTTGCTCAAGGGTCCAACAGTGGCAACTTGGTGGTTGGGGGGTTTGAACCTGGGATCTTCCGAACTGTAGTCCAATGTCTTCACCACTCAGCTACCCCTGACCCTAGTTAGTATATAGTATAACCCTAGTTAGTGTTTAGGTTGTTATACTCTAAAATGCAGCAAGTGCCAAGGCAATTTTATACCTCAAGTTTTTGAGCCAGGCTGAAATCAAAAACCACTGATTACATTTGTAGATCAAGTATGTACTGAATTTAGCTTTTGCTTTTAAAATCTCTCCTCTCAGTTTTCCCTAATGATATCCAAGATAATTTTCAAACCTGTAGTTTGTTTACAAACTGATCCATCGATTCAGACTAGTGCAAACAAACTACAGGTTTGAAAATTATCTTGGATATCCTTAGGGAAAATGGACCAAGTTTACAAACTGGTCCACCGATTCACACTTGTGCAAACTTGGTCCATTTTCCCATGTACACAGGATGGAGATCTGTGTCCTGTCCTGGTGAAAATGTGAGCACTGAGAAACTAAGCAAACCCAAACAAAACTATGCCAAACATAATTACTGATGGACGTGGAGAAAACATCCAATACTGCTTCACACATGAAAAGTTGTAGCCTACAGACTGTAGACTGAGCAGATTAAGGGAGTGAATATTCAGTATGTACAATGACATTCTGTACTTTATCCTGGTAAATTAAGACATTTAATAAGCATATTCTAACAATACCTCAAAAAAGCTCATTACTTCACTCTGTTCACTTTTTTGTTGGAGTCAGTTTTCAGACTCCAACAACTTTGCCACTCTTCGCACTTTGGTTACAACAGATTGTGAAAGTACAAAGAAACGCACACAAATAGACTGACAGATGCATGAAAATCATTACAAGTTACCTACTGGTTTAACTTTGTTACCGTCCTTGTCCATCTGACATTTGACTACACCCCTACTGCAATGCATTTCTAATGTAGCATTATATTGTGCACTTTACATTTACTTTCGTGGCCAGTCGTGGCCAAAAGTTTTGAGAATGAAACAAATATTAGTTTTCACAAAGTTTGCTGCTAAACTGCTTTTATATCTTTTTCAGTTGTTTCTGTGATGTACTGAAATATAATTACAAGCACTTCATACGTTTCAAAGGCTTTTATCGACAATTACATGACATTTATGCAAAGACTCAGTATTTACAGTGTTGGCCCTTTTTTTTCAGGACCTCTGCAATTCGGCTGGGCATGCTCTCAATCAACTTCTGGGCCAAATCCTGACTGATAGCAACCCATTCTTTCATAATCACTTCTTGGAGTTTGTCAGAATTACTGGGTTTTTGTTTGTCCACCCGACTCTTGAGGATTGACCGCAAATTCTCAATGGGATTAAGATCTGGGGAGTTTCCAGGCAATGGACCTAAAATTTAAACGTTTTGGTCCCCGAGCCACTTAGTTATCACTTTTGTCTTATGTGCCATAAGACAAAAGTGATAAAATCGTGCTGGAAAATGCATCGTTCGTCACCAAACTGTTGTTGGATTGTTGGAACAAGTTGCTGTTGGAAGGTGTTTTGGTACCATTCATGGCTGTGTTTTTGGGCAAAATTGTGAGTGAGCCCACTCCCTTGGATGAGAAGCAACCCCACACATGAAAGGGTCTCAGGATTCTTTAATGTTGGCATGACACAGGACTGATGGTAGCGCTCACCTTTTCTTCTCTGGACAAGCCTTTTTCCAGATGCCCCAAACAATCGGAAAGCGGCTTCATCTGAGAATATGACTTTGCCCCAGTCCTCAGCAGTCCATTCACCATACTTTCTGCAGAAGATCAATCTGTCCTTGATGTTTTTTTTTGAAGAGAAGTGTCTTCTTTGCTGCCCTTCTTGACACCAGGCCATCTTCCAAAAGTCTTCGCCTCACTGCGCGTGCAGATGCGCTTACACCTGCCTGCTGCAATTCCTGAGCAAGCTTGGCACTGGTGGCACGCCGATCCCACAGGTGAATCCTCTTTAGGAGATGATCCTGGCGCTTGCTGGACTTTCTTGGACGCCCTGAAGCCTTCTTAACAACAATTGACTTTCCTTGAAGTTCTTGATGATCCTATAAATTGTTGATTTAGGTGCAATCTTAGTAGGCACAATATCCTTGCCTGTGAAGCCATTTTTATGCAACGCAATGATGGCCGCACGCGTTTCTTTGCAGGTGACCATGGTTAACAGTGGAAGAACAATGATTTCAAGCATCATCCTCCTTTTAACATGTCAATTCTGTCATTCTAACCCAATCAGCCTGACATAATGATCTCCAGCCTTGTGCTTGTCAACATTCTCACGTGATTTAACAAGACGATTACTGAAATGATCTCAGCAGGTCCTTTAATGACAGCAACGAAATGCAGTGGAAAGGTTTTTTTGAGATTAAGTTAATTTTCATGGCAAAGAACGACTATGCAATTCATCTGATCACTCTTCATAACATTCTGGAGTATATGCAAATTGCTATTATAAAAAACTTAAGCAGCAACTTTTCCAATTTCCAATGTAATTCACAAAACTTTTGGCCACGACTGTACAATCTTTAATGTCCGATTTGTGTATTTTTTTCATTAATTCGATTAATAAGGTATACATAATGATTTAACTGGTTACAGTCCCTTTGTTTTAACATCTCTTTTTCTTTTATTGTGCATTTTCCTTCCTTTTTGTTTGTATAAAGACATGCATAACATAGACATCCATAGTTTTGTGCCAAAACACAAAAGATGGGTAGATTTGAAAAAAAAATAATAATAATTTGTGCATGTACTGTAGATGCCCTTTTGCATTTCTTTACATCAACATTTAATTTGATGGTAATCTTATACACTGTAGGTCTGCTCCAGGCTGTTCTTTCTAGTTTTGATCTTTTGATGTGTATACACACGTGTTAATGTTTTTTTCTTTTCTTTTTTGCAGTGTACTGATAAACTGGAGAGAGACAGGCTTATTCTCTTCCTCAACAAGCTCATTCTGAACAAGGTTAGCACTATGTTAAAATATATAACCAATTTCAATATTGATTTTAGTTGACATTTCTCATTACTAGTTCAAACTGTGAGACAGATTATTGCTTATTGCAGTGAAGTGAGTCATAGCATGATGGCAAATACCATCAGTAAGCAAATATTGTAGTGTATACTGTAAGAATCCGAGGCAAAGACTTTGTGCTGGTGGGGGCGTGGCCTTTCACTGAAGGATGTGAGAGTCAGTTAAGTAGGAAAGGGATCACACCCGAAGAGAATATGAATAATTAGTGATGGTGTGTTGCTGTGAGTTGGGGGTTTTATTTTTTCAGTTCTCCTCAATAAGCCCAAGTGAAAATCACTCTCACACAGGCTTTATTCAATTAAATTCAGTTAAATTAGCTTCTTTATAGAATAAAATAAATAATAAAAATACTTCCTGATCAGTAATCTGAGGATGACGGTGGCAGGGAAAATCTCTGAGATGTCAATTGGAAGAGACCTTGAAAGGAAGGAACATCCTTATATTAGATAGGGACTGTTTGTTAGTAGGCTGGAAGTTCAGTTTAACAGGAAAGGTGTTTGTCAATATGATTGGTGGAGGCTGGATTCCTGGTTTTCAATTCAATTTCATTTGTATAGTGCCTTTAACAATTGACATTGGTTTTGAGCTTTGTGCTCTCTCATTCTCTGTGGCATTGGCTTGTTGCACTTTGTTGCTGGTTTGTTCATGGTGTTAAGCTCTCCACTTACAGTATTTTCAGTTCATAGCAACACATACACTATCCATATTCTCCTTAGATGTGTGTCCTTAACACGTAACTTACTTTCATGCTCTTCACTTGACGTGGGCCCACCTCCACCACTTGTCCACACGCCCTTTACTACAGACTTAATCTCAGTTTTCAGAACATTTCAATTTGACTCCCAAAGTTCCCATTTGCCAGCTTAGTTGCAGTACAACCCCCACTTTGAATTCTGTGTAAAAACATAATAATCTGATCATAGTGGGTCTTTGGCAAATACAACCTCAGACAAATAACAACATGTACCTTTTTTAATGTAATAGAAGAAAAACGGCAGATCTGATGAGGTGCATGTGCATCACTTACTTGGAGGATAAATTGCACCAGAATGCACTATGGCAAGAAGGCAATTCGGCGCTGCTGTGATGCTCTTGGGCACCTCGACTTTACTGTTTTTGTGAACGAGACATTGACATGTACCAAGTACTCAAATTGTCTTAACACCAATAGTATTCTTTAATACTCCCAGGAGGATAATGCATGCCGCCACTTTGTCAAAAAACAATGTTTAGGAATGGTTTGAGAAGTGTGTTCACTTGGCCTCTAAATGGCCTAAATTCTTGTTTGTCCAGCATCTATGCTGGACAAACAAGAATGATACATTACTTACTAACTTATTTTTTCATTTATTTCATACAGAAAAACGTCAAGGACATAATGGACTCAAATGGTGTGCGCATTCTTGTAGATTTGCTAACCCTAGCCCACCTCCATACCAGCAGAGCTACAGTTCCACTACAGGTTTGTAAATTTGTGGCTCTGTGTTTTATGGCTTTATGAATGTGGGCATCTTTGTATATTATAATAAAAAAAAAGCTTTTTTTACTGTATGTCGTCTGAGCATAAAACTACTATATTTCTTTTGTGTGTGCACATGTGTGTTGTGTTCACATGTATACATTAGAGTAATGTATTAGAAGCAGCTCCAGACATGAAGAGGGAAAATGAGAAGGAGTGGTACTTTGGGAATGCTGATAAGGAAAGGAGAGGCCCTTTTAGCTTTGAGGAGGTAAGTTCCATTAAGAAACAGTGATATTTTGTATAGTAAGTGTCCATTATTTTTATTTGTACACTCAATTCAATTAAATTTTATTTGTATAGCACTTTTAACAATTGTCATTGTTGCAAAGCAGCGTTACACAATCAAAATAATTATTTAAGTTTGTATGGAATGTGTATGAATCAAAATGGTCAGATAGTCCCTGGTGAGCAAGCCCCCTCGGGAAGGAAAAATTCCCTGAAGTTGCTGATGTTTACCATGACAACAGCTTTAAAATAAAGAATTAAACACTGGAATTATTTCAGTTAAAGACTCGGGTAGATACAGTATGAAGTTTGTAGGGCCTAAATTTTACTTTGGGGTGATCACCGCCAGTTCACTTCCCTTAATTAAACCTACATCATGCTTGCCATTAGCCCATACATTTTAGTGAGTAATGATAAACATAAATTCTTTTTAAAAAAGAAAAGAAAAAGGTTCCGCATGCTGATAACTTAATTTTTTCTGCCTGGCCAGGTCTTGTGACTGTAAGTACTGTAATATATACAGTTCTTTTATACTTTAACACATGATTTTTCAGTATTGCATCAGCATTTGTTTCTCTGTGTAATGTAATGTCAGATAAGAGGTTCATTCTCAATCACTCTCATTCATACCACATGTCACTCAAAGGCCCAATATTTTTTATTTTATTTTTTCTCCCTCATCCTTATTACTTTTATCCAATAACACATTAGGGGTGTCCCTACTGTGATTAAGGGACATTACTGTGACACTTGTGCTACATTTTCTCATGTGCACACTGCTTATCTCTACATTAACTACACATCTGAGCTTATCTTTAAAAAAATGAGATATGTGACACATATCTAACATCATAATGTGTTTACTGGTATATATTTGTCTATCACCGTAGCATTTACTGAACTCACAGTTGAAGTGCAGAGCTTCCATTCATACACATTACAACAGGGGCAACGGATCACATTTCACAAGAGTGAAATCCTCAGGCTCAATACTGGTTTAGTCTCAAGAGTTTTATACCTAATTTACATATGAAATCTTCACCCCAATAGATTTACTGGGCAGCAATAAGAGCAAAAAATCTAAATTTATCATGTACACCTGGAAAAAGCCACACGCTTGGCTTTATGAGGCTCTTTTCAGCTGCATGTCCTGAAGTGCCCACAGAGTTCAGGAATCTGCCACTCTGTTTCACTAAACTGTCAAATTCGCACGCTTTAATGACTGAATGACCTGCATGGAATGTAGCAAAATGAATTTTGTTTGTCATGGAGCTGCAATTCCATTGTTGGCATTTTACTGATACTGTATACTTCAAGATCATACGTAGCATGTGTGGATGTTTCTAAGATACAAATGTGAATTGAATCATTGAAAAAGATAGCAAGATTTTCTTCATTGCGATCAGAGCAAGAAGTGTTAGTAAGAAAAAAAATTTTTTGACTCACCCTCTCCTTCGGGTATGCTCTCCACGCCCCCGGCCTTTTTCTGTCAATTTCCACCCTGATCCTCACCTCTCCTAATCCATTCCTCTCCTCTGCTCCTTCTCGGACAGTCTCTAATCCAATGGTCTTCACTTCCGCATGCATAACAGCCATTTGTTCTCCCACGTCCACGGCCTCCTCGTCCTCTTCCACGTCTCCTGTACTGTACATCCGCAGTTTGTCTTACCATCTGCAACACTGCCAGCTGTGCATTGTGACTCTGGTCTTCTCTCTTCTTGTTGCGCTTATCTTTTTCTTGTGATACCAGCTTTTCCGCGTGTATTGCATGTTGTTCAATGAGACTAAGTTTTCCAGTGTCCCATCCAACGCATGTGTTTTTCACCTTCTGAGCGATGTCCTCCTGTAATCCATTTATGAAACTGTTCCTCAAATGTGCTTCATACGGTGAGATTGCTGCCACAGACATGTCTGCAGGCCTCTCCAACCCGCTGTTTGCATCATGTACCTCAGTGAGACGGGTGAGATAGTGTGACACGCTCTCTCCTGGTTGTTGTTTGCACATTGATATTTTAGTCATATCCATTTTTGCTGGGAACGCTTCTTTACACGCTGCTGTAAGGCACACCACAAAACCGTTAAATGCTTGGCTTTCTTCATGATCAGCCTGAGCTCGCCGTGCGAAAACATTGTCCGTTGGCCAGGAATACTTAATCTTTGCAAAGTCCGCACCTAGTTTTCTCCCCAAAAGTCGTCGCATTTCATAAGATGTTGGGCGAAACTCTGAGCAAATCTGCTCATTTCATCACCGAATTTCTGTCCTCCCCCCTCTCTCGGGTCTGGGAGTTGTCCATGTGCATTTTCGATGTCCTTTATTGTCCATGGTCGGTGAACAAGCATCGCTGTGCCATCCGCCCCTGCTACTTCCAACATTTGAGCAGTGATTATTTGATGACCACTTCCTGTAGCTCCTAAGAGTTCCTCTCTCTCGTCCTCGCTGTCATCAGGTGGTGGTTGTCGATCAGCCTTTTCTCTTTTCAGCTGAGCCTTGGTTCGAGTATGTGACGAAATTGGAGACAGAGCTGTGCTTGCTGTGCTGGCTGTGCTTGCTGTGCTGGGGCCTGCCGAGAAGTCTCTTGTCCATGCTGTCTTACTGGATCTGCTGAAGGGGCTATCTGTCTAAGAGCTGGGGGTCGCGGGGGCAGCCGTCCAGGTCGGGATCTGAAACAGACTTAACACACTGAAAAGAATCAATGTTTTGTGCTTGCATTTTAGGTTGTATGCGTTTTTCTCTTCTGTTTCTGCCTTCCACATATTAAATCCTATCCAATTAATGTTTACTTTGTTTTTCTTTTTGTTATTGTAATTATCTATCTACACATGATTCACACATCCACAACTCAAAAGCAGTCTCAGTCATTAATAATTCTACATTTTTTTTTTCTTTTGTTTTCCCTGGATTTCCACATTTCTCAAACATAATTTAGATGTTATCTTTACCAAGGAACGCCACAAGCGTAACAATCTTTTTTTTTTTTTTTTTGCTGTTACCCATGATTTTTACTTGTCAATTTACACGTGCCACTAACTCACAGTGAACTCTCACAGTCCCCTTGACTGCTACCGGTGCAGTTTGCACTCTGCCGTAAAGTCCTCTTGACTTTTACCGGTGCACTTTACTCTCTACCTTAATTTACCTCAACAGTCCCCTTGACTGTTTTTCCCATAAAGTCCTCTTGACTTTTACGTGTGCACCTTGCAACCCTGCACTCTGACTTGCTTTACCTCCGGAGGTCCTCACACCGAGGACGTCTGCTGCGGGGCCAAGTTTTTCGGAAACGAGGCGAAACCAGTACCCTATCTCTCTCTCTTTTGTGCGCCTTTGCACTTTTTTGGGTACTTTTCACGAATCCCAGACTCGTGTGATAGATCCAAGTTTAAATCTATCCCAGCCACTGTGAGAAAGCGCACTTCTTACTCAATTACAACTTACTTTAACTTTAACAATTACAACTTAAAGACTTACAACTTAAAAAATTTCCTTACCACACTATTTTAGTTCTTTTAACTCCGGTGTTGAGGTGACATGGTGAATCCCCGGTCCTCTCACGCTCGATTGCCAATTAAGCGTTCGAGATGAAGTGAAAAGCCTTCAAGGCGTCAGCGCTTACGCCTCCCCGGGACTCTCCAATGCCTTCCTCAAACACGGAGAACTGCCGACAACGCCAAGTTGTGGTGGAAATTCTGAAACCAATATAAAGACAAGTAATTCATACACACTGGGTAAGAGCAAAGTAACAAAGGTTTTATTTTAAACTTCTGCAGAAGGACCAGTCTCATACAGCAAACAGTTGCAGCATAGAGAAAGGTGATCTCTTTCTCTAGCTGACCTATTTTATACACAAACATCTCTGTTAACATAATCAACGTAGATCATAGTCAACGTATGTGAAGTTCCTACATTCAAACTCATGACTCTTTATCTGACCCAGACCAGATGTCCATACCTTATCATTTATTCAGGGACAACTACAATCAGGTTGTTTCTATTCTGTTCTCGGCCTTGTGTCTCTAAGCTTCGACAACTAAGTTCAAACTTCTAAGGCCTACGTTACACACTTACTACAAGAATCAAATAGAATTAATACATATAATTAAAATATGATTTTTCAATTACAATTGTAATAGGAAGAAACCTTGAGAGGAACCAGACTCAACAGGGAACCCATCCTCATTTGGGTGAAACAGAAAGCAGGAATTGATCTGCATTCATACTGTGTGTTAGGTGGCAGGTAGTTCAGCATAATAGTTGATGTTAATTGATGTTAATATGGAGTACAGGTCGTTATTGAAAACTCAGGAAGACTTGTAGGAAGTTCCAACTGTCAAGTCCTCAGAGAAACAGCTGCCAACATCAGTCGAGGCCAGAACCGTCTTCTAGGTAGAGAGAACCATCCCTAGACACCAGACGCATCCCAAAGAGACACACGGGGCATCCATGTGACGAGATCTCCAAGCAGAAGCGGGGCACCAGGATGGGTCAGACAGGTCCGGAGGCCAGGGGGAGTCTGGATCACTGGCAGCTCAGGAATGACATTTGTAACTCGACAGAGAGAGAGGGACCCGAAAGAGGGGGAGAGAGAGCAGAAGAGGAGAGATAACAGTTAGATCTGTCACAGTCACATAATGTATAATGTGAATGTATATTTACAGTAGAGTGCAAGCTGAGACTCCAGCAGGACTAACTGACAGCATAACTAAAAGGGAGAGCCAGAAGGAAACACAAACATGAGGGCTCCCTGAGATGTAAAGCAAACAATCACCTCACTGTCAACAAACCTGAGTGATCAATGAGAGTGGGGAAGACAGAGTATTACCAGTTCACCGTAATACTCTACGTCCATGAGTCCCCCAGATCTGCTCCTTTACCTAAGGCAAATCTATTTATAAGAATGCTTGGCTAAATAAATAGGTTTTTAGCCTAGACTTAAACACTGAGACTGTGTCTGAGTCCCGAACACTATTTGGAAGACTATTCCATAATTTTGGGGCATGGTAAGAAAAAGCTCTGCCCCCAGCTGTAGTTTTCATAATACGAGGTACTGATGAGCAGCCTGCATCCTTTGATCGAAGTAGGCGTGGTGGATCATAAGACACTAGCAGTTCACTCGGATACTGCGGCGCGAGACCATTTAATGCTTTATATGTCAAGAGTAGTATTTTAAAATCACTGCGAAATTTCACAGGGAGCCAATGCAGTGAAGATAGGGTAGGGGTGATGTGCTCATATCTTCTGGTTCTAGTGAGGACTCTCGCTGCTGCATTCTGGACTAACTGAAGCTTGTTTATGCCACCTAGCTGAACAATCAGACAGTAAGGCATTACAATAGTCCAACCTAGAGGTGATAAAAGCATGAACTACTTTTTTCTGCATCGTTTAGCGACAATATATTTCTTATCTTGGCAATATTTCTGAGGTGAAAGAATGCTATCCTGGTGATATTATCTACATGAGCTTCAAATGAAAGGCTGGAATCTATAATCACACTGAGGTCTTTTACTGTTGCACTTGATGGAACAGAAAGGGGATCTAAAGTTACAGTGTGATCTAAAATTTTACTCCTAGCTGTATGTGGTCCTATGACTAGAACCTTCTGTCTCATCAGGATTAAGCAGAAGGAAGTTAATTAGCATCCAATTTCTTATGTCCTGCACACTTTGCTCAATTTTAGTGAGCTGGTTTTTCTCATCAGGTTTTGCTGAGACATATAACTGTGTCAGCATAACAATGAAATCTAATACCATGCTTACGGATTATGTTGCCCAGAGGAAGCATGTAAAGGGAAAAAAGCAGTGGGCCTAAAACTGAACTCTGTGGAATGCCAAACTCCACTAGAGAACATGCAGAATAATCACCACTTAAGTCTACATACTGATAACGATCGGTCAAATAGGATCTTAGCCTGGAGAGGGCTATACCCTTAATCCCTACTACATTTTCTAATCTGTGAAGAAGAATACTATGATCAATGGTGTCAAAAGCTGCACTGAAGTCGAGTAATACAAGCATAGTTACACAATGCTGATCAGAGGCCAATAGGAGGTAATTTACTACTTAACAAGTGCTGTTTCTGTGCTGTGATGAGGCCTAAATCCTGACTGATATAGTTCATGTATGCTATTTCTATGTAGATATGACTGCTCCGCTACTATCTTTTCCAGAATCTTAGAAATAAAGGGGAGGTTTGATATTGGCCTGTAATTGGACAGCTGACAGGGGTCGGGTCAGGTTTCTTAATTATTGGTTTAATAACTGCTAATTTAAATGATTTTGGAACATAACCAAAGCTGAGTGAGGAATTAATTATTCTCAACAGGGGTTCTGTTATTGCTGGTACTATCTGTTTAAGAAAATGTGTCAGTATAGGATCTAGTATACAGGTTGATGAATTTGCAGAAGAGATAAGTGAAAGTAGTTCATTCTCTTCAAGCGGAGTAAAGTATTCTAGGTTCCGATCTGACATGGCTAGATTAACATCTGCATCAATTACACTGTTCGGTTTCAAAGCCTCAATTTTATGCCTAATATTTACAATTTTATTATTAAAAAAGTTCATGAAGTCCTCACTATTGCATGATGATGATGTAGAGATTTCTGCAGTGGTCTTATTTCTGGTTCATTTGGCTATGTTATAAAAAAAAAATCTAGGATTATTTTTGTGGAGATATACGTTGATCTATGTAGCTACACCAAGAGCTTTTCTATAGTTCAGGATGCTCTCCTTCCATGCTATTTGAAATACTAACAATTTAGTTTGACGCCATTTACAGTACGTTCTAATTTCCGAGTTGTCTGTTTTAAAGTGCGTGTGTCATCGTTATACCAGGGAGCGAGTTTCTTATCTCTAATTATTTTTCTTTTAACTGTCGCTACGTTATCTAAGGTATAATGAAATGTCGACTCTAAATATTCAGTCGCCTGATCAAGTTCTGTGGGGTCAGACGGTGGTCTAATCAAAGTTGGTAACTCTGGGAGCTTACTGATAAAACTCTGTGTGGTAGTTGATGTGAATGTACGTTTAATACGGTAGCGCGGTGCTGTGCATACATAATTACTATGACACACTTGAATTGAGACAAGATAGTGATCTGAGATAACTTCAGACAGTGGAATTGTGAATAAATTTCTTATACTTAATCCGAAGAATATTATTAAATCTAAAGTGTGACCTACTTTATGAGTGGGTCCTACTACACACTGATTTACTCCTACAGAGTCCAGTATGGACATAAATGCTGTTCTCAGAGGGTCTTCTGGATTATCAAAATGAATGTTAAAATCTCCAGCAATTAACACTTTGTCTACAGAAACGACTAGGTTTGAGAGGAAATCTGCAAATTCACTAAGAAATTCAGAATACGACCCTGGAGGTCTGTAAATTATAATTAGTGGAATCGACTGAGCTGACTTAATATACTTAAATACACTTATGTTACTATAAAGAATTTCAAATGAGTTAAGTTTTTGTCTGTGTTTTTGTACGATAGACAGATTATCATTGTAAATAACTGCGACACCTCCTCCTCTACTAGTTAACCCGAGGCTGGTGTATGTAGCTGTATCCAGGAGGACTAGCTTCATTTAGAGCTACATACTCGTCCTGTTTAACCCATGTTTCAGTTAAACAGAGTATATCAAACGCCTGATCTGTGATAATTTCATTAACAATAACCGCTTTTGATGCGAGAGATCTAATATTTAACAGTCATAGCTTCAGATCAGAGGTGCCGGCTGCACATTCAGTGTGATCGGAGTTTGTGGTCTATGTTTATTAAATTATTAAAACAGACTTTCTGAGTCTTTCTACATTTTTGCTTAGATCAGGGAACAGACACATTCTCAATAAGGTGAACCCTGAGTGACGACTCTATGCAGCTAGCAGATGGTTGGTTTAGCCTGTCTGTCTGCTCCATGGCCTGGGCTCTGGATTGTCACCGATTAACTAGACCTCTACTGAGACTATGAGCTATACTACAGGAAATGAGAGTGGCACCTTCCCGAGTGGGATGGACACCGTCCCGCCCTAACAGGCCAGCTTTGCCCTCAAAGGTCTTCCAATTGTCTATGTAGCCCACATTATTTTCGGAGCACCACCTGGACATCCAGCGGTTCAGCGACCATAACCTGCTGTAAGCTATGTCTCCACGTCTCATTGGGATGGGACCAGAGCATATTACTTCATCGGACATCGCCTTCGCTAATTTAAACACCTCTATAAAGTTACTCTTACTAACCTCTGACTGACGAAGGCGTATATTGTTAGCTCCAGCATGTACCTGGAGAACCTGTGCTGTCCTAGAGCCCTAAGATTACCTGCTATGTCCGGTGCTCTGGCTCCCGGGATACACCTAACCACTGCCGCTGACGCCCCTAAAGGTCTAGCTAATTTCACGTGCCTCAGTATAGAGTCTCCTATAACTAGGGTTGGGTACCGAAAACCAGTGCCAATACGGCACCGGTACCTATATACCGGACCGAAACAGAACGCGAATTTCGGTGCCTCATTTCGGTGCCACTTAAATGCCTGAACTGTCAATTGAAATATTTGTTCTCTAGATTCATATATTTTTATAGATTAATAGTTTTAGATTAAATAAAAAAATTAAAAGCACAAATCATCAGGAAATGAGAGACCATCCGAGATGCGCGTGAATGTAGTAACTAACGTTACACTCGCTCTGACGGCATCAGGCAGTCTACCAAAAGCTTAAATTAAACAACTTTCGTTAAAATGCCTAAAACTAAACGGTCGAAAGTGTGGCTGTATTTCACAAGAAAGGATTCCAACACCGCGACATTAAATGTTTTAAAGCAGTTGCGTATAAAGGGGGAAACACGTCAAATCGAATGAAACATTTGAGGGCAGACGGAATAAAGTTAAAAGCAGAGGGAGGCACCGTGTTTGACAGCTTGCGGACAACAGCTGGCACCATCAGTGTGGACGGTCTCAGCCCCAGTCTTATCAACCGTAGCAAAAAGGAGTCCACTGGTTATGATGACGACAGCGGAAGCAGGTTAGTAGTAGGATAATATAATGTTAATAGCAAAATGCAAATCTGGCATTCATGCTAACAAATAGTCAAACGATTTGTAAAAAAAAAAAAACTAATGTAACATAGATTCTGTTTATAATTTTGGCTTTCCAGCTAGTACTAGTACTAACTACAACAGTGACCCCATTTACCATTGCAAAGAAGGCTATACATGTCCTGTGCAGGAAAGGTGTCGTATTTTGACAGAAAAGGCAAATATGGTGAAATTTCTGCAAAAGAATTGCTAAAATTTGAAGCTTACATATTCATATATACTTTAAACTTTTAATATATTCAATTTTAAGCATAAAATTTTTGTTCAATAAAAATGAATTCTTGAGTCATCCACTATAATTTTGTGGCTTAAAAGTATCGGTTCAGGCACCGTTTTGGCACTGGTACCGTTTTCAAAGTATCGATTTGGCACCGGTATCGAAAAAAACCCAAACGATACCCAACCCTACCTATACCCAGAGCTCTTTCAGGTTTCTCAGCGGGTGCATCACTGAGGGGAGCAAACCTGTTGGACACGTGAAGCGCAGAGGTGTGCTCAGGTGGGCTAGCCTTAGCGTTAGCTTTGGCTGAACAAGTATGCCGCCGAATCGTCACCCACTCGCCCCGCTGTGAGGGCTCTAATGCCGGAATCAGGGGCTGTTTATCTCCGCCTGCGGCACCCAGACTGTCCGCTTCGGGAATAACGCTGCTCTCACACTCTCTAACCCTCTCTAAAGTCTGGATGCGCTCCTCTAACGCTGATATCTTCTCCGTCAGAGTGCTCACTAACACACACCTATCACAAATAAAATTATCACTAATGACGGAGGAAGAATGTCTAAACATCCTGCACTCTACACACTGCACGTGCTGAATGGTAGACATGATAACATACTCTTTGTCGGAGTTTTAGTTGTTTGGAGATGAATTCCGTTTGTTGTTCTTAGACGAGGAAACTCGTGTGTAAGAGCCATATCACACTCGTTATGTAAGATGGATCTGCAGAATTTGTTGTTGTTTATTTTATTTGTTTCAATTCATTTATTCTATCTTATTCTGTTCATTAGTTAAGCATTAAGTTTATTACATAAGCCATAAGCTCTGAATGTGTTGTCAAAATGGATTTTGACAATCGTGAGTTGGTCTGTGATGTCATTCTACTATTATATGTATTTGTATGACTATCGTATGATAGAAAGTTCAGTTTTAGATGCAGAAGGCTGCGGAAACACAAGCTTTTGACTGTGAGTTAAACGCAGTGAGATAGATATAACAAAGCTGTTCATAATATTAGGTAATATTGAACGATTCGATACAGCAACAGGTGTTGTAACCACAGTGGATTTACTCAAGACGACTGTATGAAGTGTTGAATCTTTGATGCTGAAAATAAAATACCAAGACAAAGAAATCATCGGACTTCAGTTCTTGTGAGTAAATGATCAAACCAAAGCTACGCGTCAAAACTAGTGAAATAACATGACCGCATCTACATTAAAGTCAAAAGCACACAAATGACGAGTATTCAATTCAATTCAATTTTATTTATATAGCGCTTTTAACAATGGTCATTGTCTCAAAGCAGCTTCACAAAAATTAAAGAAATTTAACAAAAAAAAAAAAAAAAAATTATATATTATATATATATATATATATATAGAATAATTATATATAAAGTAATAAATAAATAAATAAAATTATAATAGAAAATAAATAAATAAAAACAAATAATAATAATTATAGAAGAGAAAATAATTGGAAGTGTGGATGTGTGAGAAAAATGTGCAGATAATAATGAGACGAATGAATGAAATTTCTCTGATGAGCAAGCCAAGGGTGACGGCGACGGTGGCAAGGAAAAACTCCCTGAGATGGCATTAGGAAGAAACCTTGAGAGGAACCAGACTCAACAGGGAACCCATCCTCATTTGGGCGATAACAGATAGAAATGATATAACATCTTGTGTGTTGTGCAGGTGAAAATTCAATATGACAGAAATTATTTAAATTGTCATGAAGACCAGTTCAGCATAGGGACGAGTCAGTAGGTGCAGAGGGCAGATGAGGTCTGGATCACTGGAAGCACAGGAGCAGCATGTGTAGCTCCAACCATCATAAAGCTGAATCCAGTTGGAGCTGGTCCGTCTCTGGGTGCCTCAGGAATCTCGCAGGGTCGGCCTTTGTCTACTGAAGCTGGCAAAATCTCCCGATGCCTCGGGATGGGTAGAGAAATACAGAACAGATGGGGAGAATTAGCGTAGTTGCCATTCGGTATAGGTGTACTGGAGTATGAGTACTGGGATGAGTTATGTGTATGCCAGATTAAAAAGATGCGTACCCCGAAGAAATGTTCTACCCACAACATCGAACATCTATGGCTGGGTTACGATGCAGTACGGCGTCAAATGCAACACCAGGCAGTTCACTCAGGCGCGCTTGCAAGTATAAATCAGCAATCAATAAATTTACTCACTGCGTCTGTGCTTTCTGTAATGCTCATAATATTCACTGAAGTCAAAAGCTTTCTCCGTTGTTTAAGCGCGAAGATAGGCGACTGTTGAAATTGAAAGAGGATTTGAGTGCCCTGCGCTTCACTATGTCTGACGGCGAGAACGACACAGTTATAGCCGAGTCAGAGCGTGAGACGGCGCTCGAGGAAGAAGACCCAATAAGGAAGCTTCAAGAATTAATGTAAATTCGAGAAGAAAAGTGGAGTCAAGTAACTGTACTATCCAACGAAATAAGATCGCTCATGCACGACCTCTGTAACTTGTACAACGTTGAAATGAAGAACTATACAGACTACGAAGAGCTGCTAAAGAACTTTACTCGGAGCAATAGAGAAGTGCGATTGCGTTTAAACGAAAGCGAACGTGAACAGGACCAGCAGAATTGGCACAGGCACAAATCACTGCCCATTACAGAATTTAAGGAAAAGGTGGATCGCTGGATAGCGGACACGAAGGGCCACTCTATGACGTCGCGAAGACGATGTCTCGCCAGGCGACAGCGTGTGTCAGATAATGGCGGCGTCCAAGAGGGTCCTCCTCATCATCTACAGCATCATTAGCTCAGCTAAAAAGGGCAGAAGCCACCAGAGCAGCCCTGCTAGCTGAAGCAGCAGCCTTACACCAACGGCAGAAGCTGGAAGAGCAGGAAGAGCAACTAAAGGCGCAACTAGAAATGGAAAAGGCGCAACTAAAGGCTAAGGAAGAGCAACTAAAGGTAAAACTAAAGGCACAGAAGGAAAGGCTGAGACTTGATACGGAGCTCGCAAAGGCCGAAGCTGAAATAAGTGTTTACTCTAAATACGACAGATTTAGAGCAGAATAGAGCAGCGCGCGTCCGAGCAGCGCGCGTCCGAGCAGCGCGCGTCCGAGCAGCGCGCGTCCGAGCAGCGCGCCGTCCGAGCAGCGCGCGTCCGAGCAGCACGCACCCTCACCTTTCCAACTCAAAATGCAACAGCCGAGAGCAGCCTGCAAAGGAGAGCGCAGTCACTGAATCGAGCAACCTGCAACTAAGCAGCGCGCACTCTACAGACTTGGAACACAATGAACTTTATGAGCACAGCGTGCCCACGGAATATCACAAACATGCCTCGTGGCAGCCCGCTCGAGAGTCACGTTTCGAGGCAGCCCATTCAAGCGAGCCCATCAGTGTCAGACCTACAATAGCAAGCACTCAAAATTAATGTCCCATTCTAGACAATGACCAGTCATGTCAGAGCTTCGATACAGCACATTATCGAATGCCAACGCTTTACGGGGCAGCGCACCCAGGCATGCCCATAAGCTCAAACCCACAAATGACAAATACCCCGAAGAAACGTTCTACCCACAACAACGAACATCTATGGCAGGGTTACGATGCAGTACGGCGTCAAATGCAACGCCAGGCACTTCACTCAGGCGCGCTTGCAAGTATAAATCAGCAACCGATAAGCACCTTAAACCCATTTAGCATGACAGAATGCACCACTCAAGACAATGAACACTTACATCAGAGCCTCGACACAGTAGGGCTCCGGGTGCAACGTCAAGCAGAACTCACAGAAATGCTCGCGAGAAGCCACATGATATCCACCCTTCCACAGCGCAACATTCCTCCGTACAACGGGGACCCGTTTAAATTCTCGTCCTTCATGATATACTTTGAGCGTTTCGTTGAATCAAAAGCTGACAACGACGTTGAAAAGCTGTCCTATCTCGAACTGTTCACGACAGGCGAACCCAAGGACCTTGTAGCGAGCTGCATGAACATGACAGACGGCTACACAAGAGCAAAGAAATTGCTGCACAACAGGTTTGGTAACGAACTAAGAATTGCAGCAGCATATAAGCAAAAGGCAGCTAAGTGGCCAAAAATAAAGCCAGACGATGGAAGGGCGCTAAGTGCCCTCTCCTCGTTCCTGACAACCTGCCAAAACGCCATGGAGAACCGTGAATCCATGGACGAGTTGAATAGCAGCCAGTGCATGACTGACATTCTCACAAAGCTGCCCCACAAGCTGATCGACAGGTGGAAGCTTCGCTCACACCAGCCCTACGAGCTCCACGGAACAAGAGCCAAGTTCGCCCAGCTGGTGGACTTCATCGATCAACATGCTAGACTGTACTCCAACCCGTCCTTCTCTGACCTGGACGCCGCAACCAGCGACAGAAAACCCAGTCACACATCCCTTCAAGGACCCAAACAAAAGGGCCAAGGAAATTCCACAACAGCATGACCTCGATAAGTGGCCATACCTTAACGATATAAAACTGCCCCAGATTAATGCTGGAATCGAAATTCTCATAGGCAATAGAGAGTACGAGCTCTTAGAACCATCGCGAATCATTAATAGCAGGCACATGGGCCCATGCGCAGTACGGACCCCCCTCGGCTGGATCGTGAACGGGCCTCTCCAAGAACCCGTCGAGGACAGTCAGCCCAATAACGAACCAGCGAGCGTTACAGTTAACCGAACCTCTATTGAAAGTGTAGAACGAATGCTGATAGAGCAATATAAC
Organism: Channallabes apus; assembly: GCA_030522415.1. NCBI lineage: Eukaryota > Metazoa > Chordata > Actinopteri > Siluriformes > Clariidae > Channallabes > Channallabes apus. Next base: position 41,952,615 of record CM060115.1, on the reverse strand, counting down.
CATGATTTTCCCGAACGAAATTGCGATGACAAGGCAGAGATGTCGCAAGAAGATTCAGTTCTTAGATCTCGTTAATAACTCCCTGCAGTTTACAGAATATCACTTCTACATCGGCCTTCCGTTTAAGAAAGCATCCGTTCAAATGCCCAACAACCGAAATGAAGCTATGCAGCGCGTATTGAGTCACAAAAGAAAACTTACCAGCAATAGCTCCTTTCATGAGTAGTACACAAACTTCATGAATGATATGCTAAAAAAGGGTCATGCAGTCAGGGTCCCTACACATCACGTAAACCGCCAAGACGGTCATGTGTGGTACATACCGCATAATGGCGTCTATCATCCTCAAAAGAATAAACTGAGGGTGGTTTTTGACTGTGTTGCCAGTTATCAAGGAGTGTCACTAAATAATAGTGAGCTCCTACAATGACCAGACCTAACAAACTCACTCATTGGCGTGCTCACACGCTTTAGACAAGAAGAAATTGATGGCAGATGTAGAAGCCATGTACTATCAAGTGAGAGTCCCCGAGAAGGACACAGATCTGCTGCGCTTCCTATGTTGGCCGAATGGAGACGTGAACCAAGATTTAGTTGAGTATAAAATGGTAGTTCATTTGTTCGGTGCAAAATCGTCCCCAAGCGTTGCCAACTTCGCCCTTAGAAAGACAGCGGAAGAAAACCGCAGCAACGCACCTGCTGTGGCAGTCAATACAGTACTTAAAAACTTCTACGTAGACGTCATGATCAAGCAGTCGCCCTATACAACGATCTCACAAGTCTGTGCATGCGGAGGGTTTAACCTCACTAAGTGGGCAAGCAATAGCCGGCCCTACTGACTTTCATTCCCGAGAGCGAAAGGATCAAAGACATGAGAGACTTAGACCTGAGTAAAGATGCACTCCCGGTTGAGAGAGCTCTGGGGGTGCTGTGGTGCATTAACTCAGACATGTTCAAGTTCAAAATTAGTTTAAAAGAATGACCTGTGACAAGACGAGGAATCCTGTCAATCACCAGTTCGATTTATGACCCCTTAGGCTTTCTCGCACCTGTCATACTGCCAGCTAAAACTATAATGCAACAGTTATGTAAAGAAAAACTCGCATGGGATGACGATATTCCCGAGCAGTTTGCTAAAGCATGGAACACCTGGCTGCAAGAGCTGCCCCAACTGTCCGAGTTCAGCGTAGCCAGGTGCGTGAAACCAGCCGACTCTGGAGCCACAGTTACAGCGCAACTTCACTTTTCCGACGCGAGTGAAATGGGATACGGAGTTGTCTCATACCTCAGGTTAGTAAATGCTGATGGACTCACACATTGCGCACTCATGATGGGGAACTCCCGTGTAGCACCCCTGAAACAAACCACAATTCCACGAATGGAATTGACGTCGGCAGTGATCGCTGTAAAAAATGACAATGTTGAGAGAGCAACTAGAATTTGAAATTACTAGACTCGATGTTTTGGACTGACAGTACAACTGTTTTGAAATACATTGACAATAAAACACTTCGCTTTAAGACCTTTGTGGCCAACAGAATTGCCACTATAAGAGAGTCGACCAAGACAAAGCAATGGAGGTACGTCAATACCTCAAAAAACTCAGCTGATTCTGCGTCCAGGGGGGTTTCCTGTGAAAAGTTTATGAAAAACTTCACCTGGATTCACGGCCCTTCCTTTCTCAAAGAAGCAGAGTGTAATTGGCCTGAAAATATTTGACACGTCCGTGAAAGAAAATTACAACGAAATTAAGCTCTCAGCTTTAGTGAATATTATGAGCATTACAGAAAACACAGACGCAGTGAGTAAATTAATTATCACTCCGACTTGCACAAGTTAAAAAGATCCGTTGCCTGGATCGTTCGCATCAGAGACATGCTCAAACAAGAAACAGAAAAGGTCAAAACAAAAGTACAGTAGATAACCCAAAGACAGAAAGTCACAAGTCGCTAACAGCTCGAGACCTAACAAAAGCAGAAAACAAAATCATTAAGTTCGCTCAAAGACAACATTTTAAGGAAGAAATTCCCACGTTGCAAAGGGGTAAAGCAGCAGCAGAATTCAAACATGGAATTCCCACACAGCAAAAACAAAAGGCATCTGTAAAAAGAAACAGCTGCTTGTCCAAACTGGACCCAGTACTACAGGATGGATTGCTGAGAGTCGGAGGACGTCTCGGCAGGTCCGCAATGCCAGAGCACGTTAAACACCCAGTCATTGTACCTAAAGACTCACATATTGTAACATTAATATTAAGAGAAGTTCATGAACAGATTGGACACAGTGGCAGAAATTACATGCTTTCAGAATTGCGGCAGAAATACTGGATTCCGACTGCTAACTAACTCACTTGTAAGACAGTTTCTCTCCAGGTGTGTGATATGCAGAAAGTCTAAGCTAAAACATGTGAGCAAAAAATGTCAGAACTACCAAATGATAGAACAACACCAGACCACCCACCCTTTACTAACGTGGGAGTAGACTACTTCGGACCCTTCGAGGTCAAATGTGGCAGAAGTAGCGTTAAAAGATATGGCGTACTTTTCACTTGTCTGACAACAAGAACCGTGCACATTGAAATCGCTCATTCGCTTGACACAGACTCTTGTGTGAATGCCATGCGACGCTTTATAAGCAGGAGAGGTCAGGTGTCAGTTATGAGAAGTCACAATGGAACAAACTTCATAGGCGCTGAGACTGAACTGCGCGAGGCTATTCAGCAATGGAATCAGTCACGAATTGAAAGCTTCCTCACTCAAAGAAACATACAGTGGACATTCAATCCACCTTCTGGATCTCACTTTGGTGGAATATGGGAAAGACAGATCAGGTCAGTTAGAAAAATCTTGAGATCAGTACTGAAAGAACAAACATTAACTGATCAGAGTCTGCATACATTCATGTGTGAGGTAGAAGTGATAATGAATAACCGACCCCTTACTACTGTCTCGGAAGATCCCACAGATCTGGAACCTCTGACACCAAACCACCTGCTGCTGATGAAAAAAACAGCCAAACCTGCCCCCTGGACTTTTCAAAAAGGAAGACATCTATGCACGTCGCAGGTGGAAGCAAATTCAGTATCTATCAGATCTGTTTTGGAAGCAGATGGGTGCTTGAATACTTGCCCTTGCTCCAGGAACATAAAAAATGGGTTTCAAGAGAGAAAAAACCTTTCGATTGGAGACATAGACACAGAAATTCATGGGTTATCGGACGAATCACGAAAGTGCTCCCCGACAAAGGGGGACTTGTGAGACGTGTGTTAGTCAAAACTAAGAGCAACACCCTGGAAAGACCCATTGTCAAGCTGTGCCTCATATGTGAAACGGACTGTTAAATGTGTTGTTATCTGTTATGAAATTTGAAACACCTGAGATAAATATTACAGATCAAAAAAAAAATTTTTTTTTTATGTTTCTGAAGGTTAAGAATGTTTAATTTCATGTCGTTACATCGCGCGTTCTCCAAAAGTCGCAGAAAAAAAGGCGAGGCCGAATAGTATGAAGATGTAAAAGCTAGTTGCTATTAATATTGTTATTGTATAAAGCTATGTAATTTAAACGCTGATACAAACGCGAAACTTTCGCGGCAACGATATAAAAACAGGAAGCTACGTCACCAACAGGAAGTTGTGAGGTATAATTATTGTGTGGTATGTTAGCCACTGGGCAAACGGCCCTGAATCATGGGGTGAAGTTGGCTCAACATATTGTTGGAACAGAGCTCCTAAGTTTGGACAGCATATATGCTAGGTAACCACCGGGGAAAAATTCAAGTCAAATAGATTCCACACACAAACCCCCCCCCCCCCACTAAGGACCAGTTTCACACCTAACCACATACAAACTGCATCTATAACCAAGCTTTGCATTATGTTCATTACATCCCTTCTTGTTCAACATTCGAATATGCATTTTTTAAACTAGTGTCTAGAGCACATGCCTAAATGCTACTCCTTGTCTGTCTATTTTTTTCTGTCTATTTTATTTCTATTTGTTTTATTTCTTCTTTTGATTTCATTAGACAGATGGCATATAAGATTTTACCCAGTATAATGTCAATAAAAATATTCTTATCCTGGGTATATTTCAGGAAGTGTGGCTTTGAATGATTTTAAAATTTCTCGTCCAATATGTTTGAGACCTAGACCATCAACAATTCATCTTAAGAATTGTTGAAAGGTTTTGAGATGAAGCCCGATCTCAAGTGTAACCCATCTCCCCACTCTCTCTCTCTCTCTCTCTCTCTCGTGCTGGATTTAAAGTAAAAAGTCCTTCAAAAGTACTCAAGTACACTAACCATATTTACTTGTAAACTTCTAGAGACCTATTTGAGTGTCTGAAATCTTTCACGTGTCCTAACACATTTAAAGGAAAATGAGAATGCCTTCTGCTATCTCACAAATGTCCCTGATTAGTTGTTGGTGCTGTGATTGAAAGAGATGAGAGTATGTCTTTCAACCCAGAGAGCAAGGAGAATTTTGCTGTCTTGAACTCTGGGTATGCATGGCTGGTTTGTACTATGTGAATTCTTGGTGGCCCGTTATGGTTTACCACTTTCAGTGCTGAATTTAAGACTAAATTATTAGTTTGAGATATAAACAAAACCAGAGGTCACGAATGTAGTTATAAGCTGTTGATCATATTGAAGTTGGCATTGTATAAGAATTTGTCAAAGTAAAATTAGCATATTCTTGAATGCTAACTCAGATGCAGGAATTCTGGAAATCAGGCACACTGACTGCAAAGACTCGGTGCTGGGCTCAGGGCATGGATGGTTGGCGCCCCCTTCAGGCCATTCCACAGCTAAAGTGGTGCACACTGGCCAGTGGACAGGCTGCAATGAATGAAACCGACCTGGCCACGCTGATCCTCAATATGCTCATCACCATGTGCTCGTACTTCCCTAGCAGGTGCAACACATACATACACTCATTTATGCATAGTTCTTTGCTTGTTTCGAACTATCATAGGCCTGCCTATTTGATATGATGTATAAACACCTTTTTTGGTTGAGTTTTTGTTTAAATTTATCTAATGATTAATGTTAGTGTTAATGATACTGTGTGTGTGTATGTGTGTGTCTTTCTGTCTGTTTCTTTAGAGATCAGGACAATGCCATTATCAGACCTTTACCCAAAGTGAAGAGGCTAATTAGTGACAACACCTGCCTTCCCCACATTGTTCAGGTATTCAGTTTACCTCAACATGGACTATGAATAAGGTCTAAAAATTGATGGGGGAATGCTTTTATAAGATATATTAAATAAATAACAAATGATAGTTATGATGTAGATTAAGGATCCTAAATTACTAAAACCAATTTGTTTGGTTTGCCAGTGGTTACAGTTTTAAATTTACTAATGGATCACATGCCATGCATTTTGTCTATTTATTATTAGAATTCATGTTACAGATGATGCCGTTATAGATGTTATTCTACTCTAAAGATTTACCCATTGCAGAAACCTTGCTGACTGCAAAAAAAAATCTGAGACTTCATGGCTGAAATGGAAACAACTATGATGTTTTTTTTTTTTTTTTTAGGTTTAGTTCATTCTGCGATTATGATGAGCATTTTCAATACATAGCTGAAGTATGTTGATTCTATAGAAACAATATTAAATTATAATGAGGACATATTTTCCCCAAAATATTTCAATTGAACAATTACAGTACGAGTTTATCGAACAAGAAAAAAAAAAAAAACATAAACACACAAAGGTCCTTGAGTATGAGTAAAATATGATATACCCTATTGTCATTTGTAAACCAACTTCCCAGTAGCACATCTCAGTATATATTATACACTACTAGGCCTAATGATTTGTTAGATTACCTTATCCTTTGATTATGGCAGCCATTCGCTGTTTCATTGTTTTGATAAACTTATTTAATGTCGCAACATTTCCAGAGTTGCACTCTCTCCAAGATCTTTTATTTATGATGGGAGAGTGGGACTGCTGCATAAAGTCATCTGCAGAATATCTCACAGATGAGATGGGCTTAAGAACTCTGTGGTGGCCAATCCATGGACGAAAATTTTGTTATTTGTTAGTTACAACATGCACAAAACAAACTCAATTTAAAAGCTGACGGCAAAATAAGAGGCATTAATTAATAGTGACAGCTGTAATCCGCTTGATTGCTTAATCATTCCAGTAATCAATAGATGATTTGATTATCAAAGTAATCATTGTAGTAAAAGTTGCAGCCCTAATGGTCATAACATTGTGTTTTAAAAGATAAGTGTCTATTAAAAGACATGTAATCAGACATTACAATCCTTAAGTAATCTGAATAATTAAGGATACTATCAATAGAAATTAGAATACGGATGATGAATGGGATAAAAAAAGATAATACTTTAGCTGAAGGACTATGGAAACTCCTTCTCTAGAAGGCCTTTCTGTAACATGCAATCAGAAAATGGAAGTTTGTGATCACGTAGCAAAATAACTGGTTAGATAAACAAACATATATATTGATGATAAATTGTATTTATGTAATTGTTGTATAAAAGCAATATCACACTTGAGGCTGTGCTGTTTTTTTTCCCCCCAGGGTGACCATGTCACACTTTTTGATGATGATTTTTGTTATTTTTCTTTTAAAAATAACAATCTACAACATATGTTAAAATGTACATTTTCTTTAACCATTGTGTGCTTAACTTTGCTGGATCTTTTGTGTTTGTAGCTGTTGCTGACGTTTGACCCCATCCTAGTAGAGAAAGTGGCCATCTTGTTGTACCTGGTGATGCAGGACAACCCCAACTTGCCACGTCTCTACCTCACCGGTGTTTTCTTTTTCATTATGATGTATACAGGCTCTAATGTTCTTCCAGTGGCACGGTATTACACATGCATTCACCCGCTTCTGTTTAGTCGGTTACATTCCAAATGAACACAAAACTGCAGGTGGCATGGGAATACATAGTTCTGAATCCTGACATTGACAGTTTTGTTTCTGTTAATAGCATTAGGGACGTGTCTGAAAAAATGTAGTACGTGGTTCTAAAAAAAAGTTTTACAACTGCTGTCCATCATGTCTGTGATCTTTGAATTCACCCTTAAATAAATTTTGAAGAATTAAAAATACCTTACTAGCATTAGGCAGACTGTTCCTGATTTATACATTTAAAATTAAAATTTTCTTTGCTATAGGTTTCTGAAGTACACTCACCTAAAACAGGCCTTCAAATCAGAAGAGGTAAATCCTCACAGTGATTCCAACTCTCATGGTAAAGGTAGTAGTAGTAGTAGTAGTAGTAGTATAGGAAGCTATTGAAACATTAAGATAAAAATATTTTCAAAAATATAATATTTAGTTAACGTTTTTCTTGTGTTTGTGTGTGGAAGGCTAAAGGTCAGGACATTGTGCAGAGGAGTGTATTAGGATCAGTGTTACCTGAGGCAATGGTGTGTTACCTGGAAAATTACGAGGCTGAGCACTTCTCAGAGATCTTCCTAGGAGAATTTGACACTCCTGAAGCAATCTGGAGCAGTGAGATGAGGTACATCAGTGCAAACCAGATGTTGATCATCATAATTAAATCGTCAGTTCTCTAAATCTGGGCATGTGTTTGTGTGCATGCAAATGCAGGCGTAAGATGATTGAAAAAATCGCAGCTCATCTGGCTGATTTCACTCCTCGGCTCCAGAGCAATACTCGTGCTCTATATCAGTACTGCCCCATCCCAGTAATTAGCTTTCCTCAGCTGGAATATGAGCTGTTCTGCAACATCTACTACCTCCGTCACCTTTGTGACTCTAATCGCTTCCCTGATTGGCCTATACGGGATCCGGTAAGTCAACATACAATGCTAGCTACAGATTTCATAGTCTAAATATTAATTTTGTGATTTCAAATTTTGATTTTTATATATGGAAAAGTATAGTGGGTGTACAATACATCTTTGTAGCTCTGTTTACAAATAAATTCTCTTCATATTTTTAAATAAATACTGACCACCATATATATCGTTACATTCGGAACTGTACATGTATTCATCATGAACATGTATGTCAAGGCAGTATTGGGTTTTAAATGATAACTTTGTACTAGACTTTTTCTGGGTCTGAATTATTTATTTAGCCTACCGGGTTTGATTCCTGCTTGTATGCATGGAGTTTGCATGTTCTACCTGTGCTTGGTGGATTTCCTCCGGGTACTCCGGTTTCCTCCCACAGTCCAAGATTATGAAGAAGCAGGTTAGGCTAATTGCTGTTCCCAAATTGCCCGCAGTGTGTGAGTGAGCATGTACCCTTGATTGGATTGGCACCCTTTCCAGAGTGTACCCGCCTTGTGCCCTAAGTCTCCAGGGATAGGCTCCGGGCCCCCTGTGTACAGAATAAAGCATTATAGACAATGAGTGAGTGAGTGAGGTTGGGGATCAAATACTTTTTACTCACTGCAATGGAACTCAATTTATAACATTTATAAAATGCGTCTCTTTTGTAGGTTTTTGATATTCTTGTCTCTATTCTTTAAGTTTAAACCTATGGTAAAAAATTTATTATAGACCCTTCATTTCTTTGTAAGTGGGCAAACTTACAAAATCTACAGTACAGGGGATCAAATAATTATTTTCCACACCGTATATACACAATGGTTATTGGTCAAAACATGGGACTAAGAAACATGTTATAGCCGTCACCTGCTTGGTGTGCTAGCTTAAAGGATTTATCTGAAGTATTATCTGATAATTGTAATTACAATATCTTGATTATTTTTTGGAAACCTATTAACATCTTGAAAAAGGTTCTCCTTCACACTGTTTGTTAAATGTTTTAATGCATACACAGGTGAAGCTATTAAAGGACACTTTGGAAACCTGGAAAAAAGAGGTGGAGAAAAAACCTCCCTCCATGTCGGTGGACGATGCCTATGAGACGCTGAACCTTCCTGTCGGACAGGGCCAGTAAGTCTTTTTTGCTTTATCACACTTAATTAAAAAAAATTCTAGGTCCGAGAATTGTAGAGGCACAAATGCAACAGATCTGAGAACAGCTTTAGAATTGCAGAACTACTGTCTGATGAGCCATGTCTGATTTGTAGAACTGTTTCCGTTTGCATTTTTAACTTTTCTTTACAGAATATGTTCGATTGAATCTGCCCTGCATATTGATGGAGTACAGACCCATTTGTAACCTTGCTTGTTGGAAAATTCAATTAAAAGTAAAATCATATTTTCCAAATAAATGCGAAGGTGTGTGCACACACTTCAATGCTGAATTTGATGTACCATCTAAATGCCAAGATATTACACATTAGCTTTTGCTAATTCAGACTAGGCTAACTAACTAATGCCAACGCAAAGTGGATTGCCTTGGACTGTCAGTCTGTCAACATTCTGTCAGCGAAGACCAGGGCTATAAAGGTTTCATCTGGATTTCCACATATGAACCATCTTATAAGCTACTATGAACAACTACAATCATCAGTAAAGTACAGCGCATTTCATTTATGAAATTGGCACATGCATTTATCTGCATTAACCGCTACAAATGTAGGAAAGGCATTTTGTTGATGCTTGGTTCAATGTATGTGCTAACACGGTTATTTCACAACAATATAGAACAAACACCTGACAATCCTATGACAACCTTGGTATATGTGCATTTTTTTCCTGAGGGCCTTAATTAAAATTAAAGTAAAAACAATGGTTGATTAATTGTTGATTAATGGACACTGATTGGTCTGTGTGTCATTAACAGGCATGAGGAGAGCAAAATCAGGAAAGCATATTTCAGATTGGCTCAAAAATACCATCCAGACAAAAATCCAGAGGGCAGGGTAGGTGCACATATATCCTTCACACACATATCTTCTCAAAGATTTTTCAGAAGATTGTTTTTCTATAAACATTCTTGCATATACACACAACAAATATAGTATTGCCAGATATTTTATTACAAAGGAAATACACTGCATGGCAAAAAAAGTTGCATTTTCTCTGACCGCTTTAACATGGCTTGCTGTGCACAATGTGGTGGCCAGTTGATGATTTGAATCCAGGAATATGCCTATGCCATCAGGGAAGAAAAAAAAAATCTACTGATAGGAAGCCCTGGCCATTTAGTGATCTATTCAGTTTTATTCATATTGATCACCTGAAGGCATTACTGCATTCAGGCATTTAGATTTTTTTTTTGGCCACATAATATTGCTGAGCCTAGACCTGACCAACTAAAGCAACCCCAGATCATTACACTGTCTCCAGAGGCTTGTACAGTGCACAGTATGCATGATGGGGTCCATCGCTTTATGCGCTTCTCTTCTTACTTTGGGATACCCATTTCTCTGGGGTATGGTCTATCTGGTCTCTTCAGGCCTCATGATCATTTTCTGTTCTATTTTTTATGCGCCTTTGCAAATTAACATCTTTTTTCTTATTACACCCACTAACAAGTGTTTTCTTATGGCCACATAGCAGTTTAGTCAGAATCCTGCGAGTTGTGAAATGAGTGAGTGTGAGATTTTTCTTACTTAAACTATTCAACATAGCTCTGATTTCTGCTGCTGTTTTCTTTAAATGCAGCTTCTCTAAGCACTTACAGTAAGTGCTCTTCCATTCTTTTTTTAACTTGCAGTTCCAGCATTGTTTGCTTGATGCATGCCATTGATTTGACCTTTTTGCCAGGCAGGGTATTTTAGTAGTAAAGGTGTAGCCATACAGTAGTAGTAGTAAACATACTGTGTTCATAACTGTGCAAGCACATATTTGTGTGTACAGGACACATTTGAAAAGGTAAACAAAGCATATGAGTTTCTGTGCACTAAATCTGCAAGACTCATAGATGGTCCGGACCCTGAAAACATCATCCTTATCCTCAAGGCCCAGAGCATTCTCTTCAACCGACACAAGCAAGGTACATATGTGAAAGACACAGTTATCCTGCAAACACACCTAATCATAAAGTATTTTATTTATGTTCATTCTTTCGTTAACATGTACTGTAGTTTTTAACATACTGCATATTAAACTACAGTGTAAATATGGGAATAAATGTGATGTGTAATGTGAAATGTAATTCCGTTAAGAAGTTTTGCAAAAAACTGTTCTAAATATATGACCGAAAAAACCTGTTGCAAAGCTTTTAAAGGTTTTTGTGACATTTTCTTACCTTTGAGCTCATGTATATTATTCATATTTAGTATAATTGTTTGTCATTGTTTAAACATTTATGTATCTGAATTAGGGCTGCACGATATATCGAAAAAATATCGTTATCGTGATAATGGCATGCGCGATAACCATATCGCAAAGAGTTGCGATAAATACTTTATTTGCCAAGCATTTGTGTGTCCAAATTTGACCAATCAGATGGGCCCTTACTATGTTTATACCCGCTTATATATATATATATATATATATATACATATATATATATATATATATATATATATATATACATACAGTGGGTGCACAGGCAGTATGCGACTTCTACCGTCGCCGGTGTATGGCGTCAGCATTTGGGTTTGTGCGTTTGCTGGCTTTTACCACTGAGTGGCGCTATATAACTATAGACTGACGCCTCAGGCATCAGTTCGTTCTCTCCAGGCTTAATGAGGCGCAGGTCGTCCACAGCTGCACGTCGTTGCAGATAAAATAAAGTGAAACATTGTAAATAAACGAATTCATAATCACAGTAGTAACATTACAGTACAAATTTATAATTAAAATTAAATTCAGTTTTTTAGGATCGAATTTAAGCAACGTAAACGTAAACTGTTTAATTACAGTAGAAAGGCTACACGTGTAGGGTCTTGTGTCATCTTATATTTTGTGTTCTTTAAATTTGTAGCTTTTATAAGACTCTACTTTTATTTAGGTGCACACACAATGACGAAAAAACTTTATGATTTTGTTAAATAAATAAAGTAAACGGGGTTCTGTATTGATTTTGGTGAACTTGAGCGCGTCAGAAAATGAACCCAAACTCCGTGTATACTCGCCTCACAGACGTGAAAAATATATACTTATAGAAAGAGTAATATCTGCTTTAATATAAACTAATGGAAAAAAAATATTAGATTATGTAATTCGTATGAGAAGTGAATTATAGGCGCGCTGACTGACGACGAGATGACATGATCAGCACAGCCGTAACCAAAGGAATCACTAACTTATCAATGAATTATTAAAATGGTCAGAGTGAGTTTCCTGGCTGTTTTAACAAATATTTGAAGTAGATAACAGTAGCCCACATTTATAAAAGCATTTTTATTTATATAAAACTATAAATTAAAAAAATAATAATAATAATCCGGCATTTATTATTAGGTGTGCCCGCTGCCACAGTTCTTCAGTAACAAACCTATAAAACATGTACATCTGTATGAATAAATTGTTTAAATGTGATAAGTGATTTATGTAAATGACTCAGTTTAGATGTAAGTAAATGCTCCTTGCTATAGGGACTGACATCGGCGTGCTGAAAGATCTAATGTCTCATATCGGCGCGCGCGTTCATCTGACTTTAGATCAAAGTTAAAGGCGCACACGCGGGATCATGCAAACGTTTCCCCTTCTACTCTCCTCTTTCATAAAAAATGAACAATCCGACACGAGCAGATTTGTTTCAGTCAGAATATTTATCAATCATAAAGAGAGGCGACATACTTGCTGATTAAACACTGCATTTTTAAAGTGAAAGCGCGCGATGTGAGCAGCTTTAATTATTGATAATTAAATCATTATTAAATGGTGGTCATAAAAAGCAAAAAGAATAATAATATTATTTTGATTATTATTATCATGTTCTTTTGCTGTTTGAGCGTCTGTGGATTCCAAAATTGACATTTTTACCGTTTTTTTATCACTGAAATGGAAGAGATACTGTACTGTAGAAAGGTTCCTTATCATAACGTGCCTTGTATTGTTTTTTAATCGCTCGATACACGACCCATCATTTTTAATGCTATTTTACAAAGGGTAAATACACATGGAATAATTTTATTTGGTTTGTTTATTTATAAATAAAATTAAAAGTAATTAGAAACAGTGTAGAGTGATTAATAACACTACATGTTATGGTAAGAAAAATCTCATTCCAGGGATTCTAGTTTCTCCGAGTGTATACTGTAGGTGAGAACAGCTATTCACAGGTTATTTGCATTTGTACAGTACTGTATGTGTCTGACCTCGCAAAGCACACCTGTAAAACCTGTTTAAATGTAAATGCTCCTCGCTGCGCTGTTTGGGGGAGGGGCACGCTAATGACGATTTGGTCAACTGTGTGAACGCTCGCCCGTTAGATGTTGCGCGCGCACTACACGGCAAAAATGTTAGTATATCATGACTGAAATCATGACTGAAATATATGTTAGTATATCATGACTTAAAAAAGGTTATGTAATTTGTATAAAACGTGGATTACTACAGCGCATCCACTCACAGCCGAAACCAAAGACATCAACGGCTCTGCCTATTCAGAGGCTCTGCCTATTCAGTAAAGAAAAACACTATTGTTATTATTTCAATTCATACTGTACAGCTGTGAGAATTGGGGCAGGGATATTATGCCAATATTAAATATTATATACGATATTAAATTTCAAGCCCTGGTCAACAGAATTCTGTGAAGGAAGGAAACAGACAGAGGCAGAGATTGGTACCCTTCGTTGGGAGTTTGCAAGGCAGAGAAGGATGCTCTTCGGAGTGAGTTGCGAGTTTGATGAGACGGCATAAATATTTAATACAGCAAATTAAATATTTTGGTTTATATTATATGGTTAATGTATTTTGGTTTATATTGCAAACGAATAACGAATCAAGAGCCTGTGATTATATTGCATAAATATTATTTTGTACAGACAAATATCTGAATTTTTATTTATTTATTTTTTTTTAGATTTTTTTAAAAACAAATCTCTCAAAAATAGTAAGATGTGTTTTGGTTTTATACTGCAAACGAAAAACGAATCCAGGGTCTTGTCATCTCATATTTTGTGTTCTTTAAATTTGTAGTAGATTTATTAAATGAAATAAATTACACTAAACGGGGTTCTGTATTGTTTTCGGTGAACTTGAGCGCGTCAGAAAATGAACCCAAACTCTGTGTATACTCGCCTCACAGACGTGAAAAATATATACTTATAGAAAGAGAAATATCCGCTTTAATATAAACTAATGAAAAAAAATTATTACATTATGAAGTACTGTAGATAACAGTAGCCCACATTTATATAAAAAAGCATTTTTTATTTATATAAAACTATAAAAAAAAATAATCCTGCGTTTATTTTTAGGTGTGCCCGCTGCCACAGTTCTTCAGTAACAAACCTATAAAACATGTACATCTGTATGAATAAATTGTTTAAATGTGATCAGTAAATGCTCCTTGCTAGTGACTGACATCGGCGTGCTGAAAGATCTAATCTCTCATATCGGCACGCGCGTTCATCTGACTTTATATAATCATAAAGAATATTATATAAAAGGTTTTATACTGCAAACGAAAAACGAATCCAGAGACTGTAATTATATTGCATAACTATTATTTTGCACAAATACTGTAAATCTCTGAATAAAACAATGATATTTTATTCACAAATGTAAGACAATATATTTTGGTTCAGTGCCAGACGAAGTGCGAGCAAATAATGTAATGAGAGGCCCCGATTATACTGCATACATCTTTTTTATTGATTTATTTTTTTATTATATATTCTGGAAGTTTGCTCTATTTGTTTTAGTTATTTCTATATTTAAATCTTGATGTCTTAAACTCTAACAACTGTAAGTATTGTCGAAAAAAATTTTTTTAAAGCCCTAGTGCTGTTGTTTGTGCTGTTTTCTTTAATAATAACACTAAACAGATAAAAACAGAGTCTGTCTAAACAAAATAAAACCAATGTTTTCTAACTCATATTTTTTATATTTATAGTTTTTCATGTTTGTTGGATGTATCAATTATCATAATTGTAGTATTACTTCGCTACAACATATTGTTTTGACTTTATGACTTATATTTATATTTATATATATATTTAAAAACCGATACGACGGAAAATGTCAATTTGCGCCACCTGGCGGTCATTTCACGAATTATTTTGAAATGCTCCTGGTTTATTTTGGCCGCTGCCGCTTTCCACGGCGGTGAGTGCGACGGTAATGAGCAGTCTGGTTGTCACACCACTGTATATAAAATTTTTCTTTATACTTCATTCTGTCGCGAACTAAGCCCGGATGATCAGAAGACTTAGCGATTAGCCGTTAGCCCGACTTAGCGATTAGCCGTTAGCCCGACTTAGCGATTAGCCGTTAGCCCTTTGTAGCGTGGACGGTAAACCCAAACGCGGAAGCAAGCGAGTAGGCAGGATAACCACGCGAATTAGTCCAAGGACTCTCACAGAAGGGGAGCAAGAGAACAACACACATTTAACCCGCGTCCTATAAACACACTCTCATAACCAGAAAGTAAACAATCTGAACCGACATGGCGAACTCAGTGACTAAGCAGTATGCAATGGTTTGTTTACTCCTCTTATACTTCCGGGTTCGCGCCCGCATTACTTCCGGGTCCTAGTGTCGGTCGCGGAGCGTGTGCGTGCGTGCGTGCAACAAATAGTATTTTTTAAATGTCATTTTTGTTTAATAATTTTTATTTAAAAAAAACAGGCAAGCCAAAGAGAATATTTTGTTTAAAAGATGCTCTTGTTTTAAGACACTATTGATGAGTGTATGGTTACATGTAAATAAAAAGTAATGTTTGAAAGTAATTCATATTGTGTTGGCAGGTCTATAGTAACAGCAAACCAGAAATCAGAATATCTGCTGAGGGTTTTAAGTTATTCATAGTGTTTTGAAGTCTAAATATTTGCAACTTTTTAGCCTGAATTAGATTTAATTACATCAGACGAATATCTATTACCTGTTTTAGTATGATCATTACATATAAATAAATAATAAAAAAATAGGCAATAATAATAAAAAAATTCATTTCTCTAGGGAAATGTTATATTGCAAGAAATATCGTTATCGCAGTATTCAACAATATCGCATATTGCATATTTTCCTAATATCGTGCAGCCCTACTCTGAATAGTTGAATCAAATGATGACTTTATTGCATTGAATATAGATGTAAGATAATACCTTGGTCTTCGTGCTTAATAAAAGAAATAGACAGAAAATAAATCAGCAATGGAAATTATATTAAATGAATCTCTCTTTTTTTTTTTTCTTTTTTTTTTTTTTTAGAACTGGAGCCATATAAATATGCAGGCTACCCCATGCTTATTAAAACCATTACCATGGAGACCAATGATAAGCAGCTTTTCTCCAAAGTCTCTCCACTCTTACCATCAGCATCTGAGCTCACCTTCCATACAGTCAACTGCTCAGCACTCAATGCTGAAGAACTGCGACGAGAAAATGGCGTTGAAGTCTGAAACTTTATTATAATTAATTCTAAAAATAGTTTCCTGGAGTTGTGCTTCTGCCCAGGTTAACATAATGGGTATGTGTTTCCTTACAGATTTTACTTGAAGCACTGTCCCGCTGTGTGGATGTGCTTACAGCTTCCAGCAAAATGGAGGACATGGCAGTACAGGTAGATTTTAAGCATTCTTAATTCATAATTCATCAAGATTTGTCTTGAGATTATATTGAACGCTGTTTGATCAAAATCTATAAATCTTCTAAGAGGACTATATAAAAATTCCAATGGGTAGTGAAAATAGTGAAAATTGTTTAGCTCAATGAGCTTTAGAAGTGTACCGAGGTTTACATGCAAGTGTGTAAGAGCTACTGTATGCAGCAAAATATTGTGTAACTGCCATTGACCATGCCTGGGGCCCAATCTCTCAGGCATCTTAATGGCAGCAGATTCAAACCTTTTGGTTTCTGAGAATGTTAAGACCCCCAAAACGCCCCGAATCATGGAGGGAGGAAAGAAATATATATCACCATGCGCCATCGTCCGCAGGGGGCAATTAACCGCTGGTCCCTCACCGATCGTCGTAGACCCTTGAATGAGGTGTCATATCGTGCGTCTTGTCCGGGAGGGGTGTGCAGTGACCTCTCTGATGGGCTAGGCTGTTAATTGCCCCAGCAGGGGGCAATTAACCGCTAGTCCAGCCCCATTTGTCGTAGACCCTTGAATGTGGTGTCAAACCGTTCGCCTCCTTCGGGCATGGGGTGCTATGGCGTTACTGAGGGTCGTGCGGTTAATTGCCCCCGCAGGGGGCAATTAACCGCTAGAACAACACCGTATGTCGTAGGCCCATGAATGAGGTGTCATATCGAGCGTCTTATCCGGGAGGGGTGTGGAGTGATGTCTCTGAGGGGCTGGGCTGAACCGCTAGTCCAGCACCATTTGTCGTAGACCCTTGAATGTGGTGTCAAACCGTTCGCCTCCTTCGGGCATGGGGTGCTATGGTGTTACTGAGGGTCGGGCGGTTAATTGCCCCCACGGGGGGCAATTGACCACTCATAGACTTAACGTCGAGATCAGCTTTGCCTGAGTTTGTCGTAGACCCTTGAATGAGGTGACAAACCCCCCTCAAACATGCCTCATTCGGGCATGGGGTTATATGATACGACTGAGGGCGGGCGGTTAATTGCCCCCGCAGGGGGCAATTAACCGCAATTAACCGCTCATGGACTTGACATTGATTAAACTGTGCTTTGCGCACTTAACATGATTACCATGTCCCTATCATGGAGTTAAGCTGATTAGCTAGCCTCATGTTAACTTGCCACGTCAAGCACCACTCACATTTTCTTCAGGAAAAGTACCTCTCTAGTTATTATTATTAGTGTGTGAGAGACATGAGTGTTAGTGCATGAGAGAGGGGTGTGTGTGTTATGAGTGAATGTGTTTGTGATGTGTGTGCGAGATATGACTTGTTAGTGTGTATGAGTGTGTTTGTGCCTGTGTGTGTGAGAGAGAGGTGTGTTACATTTGTAATGTGTGACTGTGAATAGAATAGGAGGATATTTAAGTTAAGACCTCCAAAAAGCTGCGGATGCTGGAAAAAAACAGCACGCTATGATGTCACTAAATATGATGTCACTTCCCCAATTTTGCATCCTCAATGTCTCAAGATCACATAGGCCTGGTTTGGTGGTGATGTCCTTAGGAAGAGTGTATTCAAGTCCTTTGGGTGCATCTTTCAAGCAGCCCAAAATAACTCATCCCCCCAAAAAGCCCCCATATAGCACTTTCTGCTCCGTGGATGTGCTTATGGCTTCCAGCAAAATGGAGGACATGGCAGTACTGTATAGCATGAGGCACTAAATTTTGAGCATTCTAAGTGCAGAACATTTAGATAAAAATAAAATTGCAAGCAACAATGAGCATGCCCAAGCACCCAATGCCATCGTGACCTGGGCGTACAAGAAAGAAAGTAGGTACAATGGGCACATGCATTTAAAGGGGCAATGCTGAAAAAGGGGTCATACCAATACCATTAGAACTGTATGACATCAACACTCTGTCATCGGCACTATAATAGCAATGACGATGGTGTAATAGGAAATAAAATAACTACTATGTACATAATAATTAAGAAATGTACTCACTATTCATATTATTGTCTTATGTGCTGTTTGTAAAAAGCTCTTGTAGAGATTTATGGAGTTGTTTTGTTTTACAGGTGTGTGGCCACATCTGTAGGTGCTTCAGTGTAGCTGCTCAGTTTGAGGAATGCAGAGAGAAAATCATTGAGCTTCCAAATATCATCAGAAATGTTTGTCACATACTTTACTATGGCAAGGTGAGTAAACGTTTCTTTTTATCTGTATTTGCCTTTCTTATCAGAATTTGAGCTTGAAGTGTTTTTTCTAACTCTGGGACTGAATGGTGTGGACATAATGTTTTCAGTGTTTACCCAAGATTACCCTTGAAATGTATCTAAACAGGATCAAGCTCAAAGAAAGTCAATAGTCAAAACGAGTTTTTCATTAGCAACTTTCTATCATAGAGATTTTTTAAGTTCCTGTTCAGGAAATCACAGGCCATTTTTGCCTTGTGTCTCTTGTTAGTCTCACAGGACAAACTGTTCCATATGAGTAACTCCAGAAATATCTAATTCGAATCACCATCTCTCTCCTGTTTATTGAAATAAAAAACGTTTACACTTTATTGTAGCTTACATTTTTTAAGTTAATGTCAGACCTGCACTGGATCTTGTCCTGTGTGTTATTAATTCAAAGGCACCAGCAGTATGTATACATGTATCTGTCTATATATTAGGGCTAAAACCATACACATATTGTGTAATATATCATTTAATACCAATGAGTGTCTGTAACAAACAATAATGGCCCTAAAGGTTATTATCCTTCTCCCCCAGGCTCTTCCTCGTCTGGCCTCACTAGCTGTGGAGAGTGTGAGCTCATTCTCTGTAGACTTCTTTCTTCAGACACGTGTATATCAAGCTGGTGCACTCTGGCCACTGCTTCTTAACCTTTTCAGTTATGACTTCACATTGGAGGAGAGTGGGGTCCAGGCCAGCCAGGAAACCAATCAACAGCATGTGGCCAACAGCCTTGCAAAAATCAGTCTGTTGGCTCTTGGCCGCCTTAGAGGCTATAGTGCTGGAGGAGATTTTGATGGAACAAAGCAGAATGGGGGTGGGCCAGAGCCACCTCCAGAAAACCCTGCAGTCAGGAAAAGTCTGGCAGCTATGCTCACACCATACATTGCCCGTAAACTTGGCACCAACTCACCTGCTGAGGTAGGAACCAGAGAAATTAGGTTAATTGATGTTCTTTATAATATATAATTATATATATTATAAAGGACATCAATATAATTTTTTTTTATTAATTTTTATATGTATTTTATAATTTGTTGGATGTTCAAAAGAGTAATGATTACTGTCATGTTGTGAGTAGATTGGTGCATTTTATTTATTTGGTATTTATTAGTCTTTGTGGAGAGAGACCCTATTTTTAAGACTTGCACATGTATTGACCTGGAAACATTTGCAAAAGAAATGTAAGCAATTTACTAAGAGCAAATTAGCATTTTTCCATAATTAATATGCAATTTAAGCCAAGTTGAAGGATAGTGTCTTCAAACTGAGGGATTTTGCCCCTACACAATGTAATAAGATTTATTGACTTTTAACCCGCAAGTTTATTAAGATGGGTAATAAATCTACTGAATTCTATTTTCCAAAAGCCATGTCATGAGCAACTGAGCATCCCAAGTACCTGAGAGCACATTTTTGTCTCAGTCCTGCTCTCCCACATTTTCTCCCTAATTTTAGGGATATGCGATTCCCTGCAATAGTTTTGTGTATATGAGCTTTAAATATACACTAAACAATAAACATTGCCTTTTGCAAAGCGAAAGTGAGTTGCGCGTGCATGCTTTTTGATCAAAAAGCTGATAAATGTGTGCGCAGATATGAGCAGATTTATCGATAAAACAACAGACATGAAATGAAAAAAAAAAAAAAACACAAAAATATGTACTACTCTCTGAATACAATGCGACAGCACGCAGAATCCCCGGGCTTTGACTGCACTTTCTCCATTCGTTAGTACTGTAGTAGTACACTAAAAAAATTGCTGGGTTTCTGTAAACACATCGTTGGGTTGTTTATACTGGGTCAAAATTCTGTGTTATTTCGGGTACTTTAATCACACTGTTGGGTTGCTTTTGCTATGAATACTAAAAGTGCTGCATGATTAAACTCAATGCAAAAAAAAAAAAAAAAACGAAACAAGAAACTCCTCCATTTTGTCCCTAGACCTTTTGTTCTGGTGTTTATGCAGTAAACCCGTGGGTGAACACGATGATTTAAGAATTCAATTAAACACGAATGTATATATGTGGCATTTTAATTAAAATCCAACATTTTAATGGTTATTGACCGGTGCAAGGGTGTCAACTCGCACGTTATGCGATATTCCATCGTTATTCATACTGCCGTAGTTTTAGAGCCCTAAAAAAAGCATTCGCTAGTAAATAAGTAATATGTATACAGAGGTGTCAAGTAACGAAGTACAAATACTTTGCTACCTTACTTTAAGTAGAAATTTTGGGTATCTATACTTTACTGGAGAAATTATTTTTCAGCCGACTTTTTACTTCTACTCCTTACATTTTCACGCAATTATCTGTATTTTCTACTCCTTACATTTTAGAAATAGCCCAGTTACTCCTATTTTATTTCAGCTTGTCATTCAAAAAACAAACAAACAAAAAAAAGCTTTGAGCTTTGCCCTCAAAGGTCTTCCAATTGTCTATGAAGCCCACATTATTTTCGGAGCACCACCTGGACATTCAGCGGTTCAGCGACCATAATTTGTTTGCCGCCGAGTCGTCACCCACTCGCCCCGCTATGAGGGCTCTAATGCCGGAGTTGCTGGTTATCTCCCCCTGCAGCTCCCAGACTGTCCACTACGGGAATAAAACTGCTCTCGCGCTCTCTAACCCTCTCTAAAGTCTGGATGTGCTCCTCTAACCCTAATATCTTCTCCGTCAGAGTGCTAACTAACACACACCTATCACAAATAAAATTATCACTAATGACTGAGGAAGAATGTCTAAACATCCTGCACTCCACACACTGGACAAGCTGAATGGTAGACATTTTAACGTACCTGAGTCGGAGTTTAGTTGTTTGGAGCTGAATTCCGTTTGTTGTTCTTAGACGAGGAAACTCCCGCCTTCTCCAAAACGTGCAGAAAAAGGCGAAGCCAAATAGTATGAAGATGTAAAAACTAATTGCTATTAGTATTATTATTGTATAAATGAAAAAAAGCTATGTAATTTAAACGCTAATACAAACGCGAAACTTTCGTGGCAACGATACAAAAACAGGAAGCTACGTCACAGGAAGCTCAATCTACTATGTTGTGCTATATAGTATACAATAGCACGGACTTTGGACTTTCATGCATGCGTACACACTCACATTCTTTATATTTGTCTATATTTTATAAATATTGATTTGTGGTGCACCTGGTTTGTTTTTGTCACTCAATATACTTTGAGTTTGTTTTGGAATTGTTGTTGTGCATCTTTCCTTGTTCCATAAAGCTGATACTACACCGGAAGTGAATTTTATTAGCCCCTATTTAGATTCTCAACCCCGTAGCATTGTAACTAGCTTCGTTTTCATAGCCGAGCGTTACATAGTAAGGCCAGAGACTCACCGCTAACCTCAACAGCAGATAACCTCCTTCACAGTACTATGTTCCGGGTTGCACCATCTGATGTTAATATACACAGCGAGTCTTCCATCCTTGTGCTTGCCGCTCTTCTTAGCGTCTCTGCGTAATGTCCTCAATGTCACTATTATGGGGCTCCTGCAGCACACCCCAATCAGTACATTTAAAACAGTCCTTCAGTGCAGTCTGCTCTCACTGCATTGAAACCAGGGATCTCCACGTTAGCATCTGGTGTGTTGCCGGTTAGGCATGTCTCAATAAAATCATGCTGCACTCCTGGTTTATCTCCTTACATTCCTTAATTCCTCCAGACAGAGAAAGTAGTAGGGGTGTGACTCTTTTGTCTGAGAGCCAGAAGTTCTTCTTTTGAATAAATGATTATGATTAGATTATGCAGAGTTGGGTTCCATATCCGTAGGATAGACTATTAAAAACTAGAATGGTGGGAAAAAGTTATACCCAATAGTAGAAACCAAAAGAAATGTAGAAAGAAAAGACACACAGACAGAGCTACTGAATGGGCTGGCATTTGCACCGGCGCCCGTAAAGTAGTGCAGAGTGTAGGCAGGGAATCTGGCAGGACTACTGTAACTATGACTGCATAACTAAAAGGGAGAGCCAGAAGGAAAGACAGACAGGACGGCTTCCTGGGATGTAAAGCAACTAATCACTTCACCATCAACAAACCTGAGAGATCAGTGAGAGTGGGGAAGACCGCATCCAATTATACCAGTTCACCATAATACTCCATGAGTCTCCCAGATCTGCTTCTTTACCTAAGGCAAATCTATTTACAAAAATGCTTGGTCAGTCCTGAGTCCCGAGCATTAATTTGAAGGCTATTTCATAACTTTGGGGCTTTGTAAGGTAAAAGTTCTGCCCCCTTCTGTAGTTTTCATAATATGCATAGTGGATCATGAGAAACTAGTACAGGGGTCGGCAATGCTCAGGTGCTGCATATGGCTCAGGTGCTGCATGTGGCTCTTTCATCCTCCTGCTATATAAATGAGTATATAATACTCGTATAATAAATGAGTATTTAATTTAAATTTTTTATTTTTGTTGATTAGCTTTTTCAAATGTAATTCTAAATTTGAATATTATGGTGATCTTGTAATAAAACGTTTTTTGTTTTTTATTGCTCAAAATATGCATCACAACCGCCGATGTGCAACACCCGCCGGCATGTGATTTATTTAACTTTTCGAGCTCCAAGCTGCGTTCCATTCCGAAGTGTACTTCACAAGGTGCTCCCCACTCCCTGCTCCGTTTGCAGTGAATGTCGGTGAAGGGAACTTCCCTCGACAAAACTCCACCATTCGGAACACTCTAATAATAATTGATTAAAGATGTACCGAGATTTTATATATATATTTTTTACGGATTACTATCCTATATTTTACTAATGATTTCTTGATTTAATCAAAGTTATTGTCATATTAATATGATATTAAATAATAATAATAGTGATCAATTATTTTTTTGGGTTGACAGCGCTCCAGTACACACAGGATGAGAATTTTTTTTTTATACATAGCATAAAGGTAAAAAACAATATACAGTGGAACCTCGGATTGCGAGTAACGCAGTTTGCGAGTGTTCCGCAAGGTGAGCAAATATTTTAAATACATTTTGACTTGAAAAACAAGCAAGTCTTGGTTTATGAGTACCGAGTATCATGTAGCACGCATGCGCTTCTTGCTTCGACACCGAGCGTCACGTGATCACAACACAATGTTTTTTTTCTCTCTTGTGCTGCAGAATTGTGGGTAAACGTCTCCCCTGCTCTGTCTTAGTTCACGACTCTCACTGGTATAATCAACATCCATGCTCGCATGTACTGTTTACTAATAACAGTGACCACGTGTGTGCGTAAAACATATTTTATTTTGTGCTTGTAAGCGTGTGTATCGTTGTTTGTGTGTGTACAGTGCGCGTGTATCGTTTCTTATAACACACGTGCCCGAGTGAAAATCAAAAGAAAGTCTCATTAAATTGAACAATGCAAAATTTCACTAGGAGCCAATGCAGTGTGCACAAGATAGGGGTGATGTACTCATATCTACTGGTTCTAGTGAGGACTCTTGTTGCTGAATTCTGAACTAACTGAAGCTTGTTTATGCACCTAGTTGAACAACCAGACAGTAATGCGTTAAAATAGTCCAACCGAGAGGTAATAAAAGCATGAACAAATTTTTCTGCATCATTTAGTGACAATATATTCCTTATCTTGGCAATATTTCTGAGATGAAGGAATACTATCGTGGTAATATCTACATGAGCTTTAAATGAAAAACTGGAATCTATAATCACACCGATATTTTTTACTGTTGCACTTGATAGAGCAGAAAGGCCATTTAAAATTAGTGTGATCAGAAAGCTTGCTTCTAACCGCATATGGTCCTATGATTAGAACTTCTGTCTTGTCAGGTTTAAGCAGAAAGTTAATTAACATCCATCATAAAATTATACTTTCCTGGATGATGACATGCCCAACATCGGTCTGGAAATGCATGCCGGAGGATGAACAAGAAATTTTGCCGTCGGCCTAGAGCTCCGGTGCTATTGCATTGGCTGCTCCGGATGACACTTAATTTATCGTTCTCTAGCGACGAGCGGCAAAGAAACTGGAGTGGCCCTCCTCACAACAGGCTCAGAAGCCGTTGAGGTTCTCAGTATTTTTTCTCCCTCTTGAACTGGCAACTGTTAAAAACTGCTTGCCCATGTTCTCAGACTTTCAGTGAGCTAACATCGTCATGGGGCAAGTCCCTGGTGTCTCTTGTAACAGTGCTGCAGTGGACAGTATTCAGGATTGGACAGAGCTGAAAAAGTGGACTGGTTAGCTCGCTGCCAATGGAGCAGTCTTTGGCTGCTTATCTTACACCCTTGCATAACCATGGAGTATCTGGTCCTACTTTTGACTTAGGATCAGGGTTCAAATTATTTTACAATGGTGTGGATAGGAAAGGAAATGGAGTAGAAGTTATCCTGAAAGAGGAATTTGTTAGGAATGTTCTAGAGGTGAAAAGAGTATCAGACAGGTTGATGAGTCTAAAGCTGGATATTGAATGGGTGATGTTCAATGTTGTTAGTGGCTATGCCCCACAGGTAGAATGTGAGTTAGAAGAAAAGGAGACATTCTGGAGTGGGTTAGATGAAGTGATGCAGAGCATCCCCAGAGGTGAGAGAGTGGTGATTGGTGCAGACTTCAATGGACATGTTGGGGTAGGGAACAGAGGTGATGAAAATGTGATGGGCCAGTTTGGTCTTCAGGACAGGAATGTAGGAGGACAGATGGTGGTGGACTTTGCAAAGAGGATGGAAATGGCAGTAGTAAATACTTTCTTCCAGAAGAGGCAGGAACATAGGGTGACATATAAGAGTGGAGGCAGAAGCACTCAGGTAGACTACATCTTGTGTCGACGTTGTAATCTGAAAGAGATTACTGACTGCAAAGTGTTGATAGGGGAGAGTGTAGCCAGACAACACAGGATGGTGCTGTGTAAAATAACCCTGGTGGTGAGGAAGGTGAAGAGGACAAAAGCAGAGCAGAGGACAAAGTGGTGGTAGCTGAGAAAGGAAGAATGTTGTGTAGTCTTTAGGGAGGAGTTGAGACAGGCTATGGGTGGTCAGGAGGTCCTTTCAGTTGACTGGACAACTACAGCCAATGTGATCAGGGAGACAGGAAGGAGGGTACTTGGTGTATAATCAGGTAAGGCAAAAGTGGACAAGGAGACTTGGTGGTGGAACGAGGAAGTCCAGGAGTGTATACAGGGAAAGAGGCTAGCTAAGAAGAAGTGGGACTCTGAGAGGACTGAAGAGAGCAGACAGGAGTACGGGGAGATGCAGCGTAAGGTGAAGGTAGAGGTGGCAAAGGCCAAACAAAGAGCATACGAGGACTTGTATGCTAGGCTGGACAGTAAGGAGGGAGAGATGGATCTGTACAGGTTGGCGAGGCAGAGAGATGGAGATGGGAAGGATGTGCAGCAGGTTAGAGTGATTAAAGATAGAGATAGAATTGTACTGACAGATGCCAGGAGGGTGATGGGAAGATGGAAGGAGTACTTTGAATGAGGAAAACGAAAGAGTAGAAGAGGTGACTATTGTGGAGCAGGAAGTAGCAAATATTAGTAAAAGTGAGGTGAGAAGAGCGATGAAGAGTGGAAAGGCTGTTGGTCCTGATGACATACCTGTGGAGGTATGGAAGTGCTTAGGAGAGGTGGCAGCAGAGTTTCTAACTAGTTTGTTTAACAAGATCTTGGAGAGTGAGAGGATTCCAGAAGAATGGAGAAGTGTATTGGTGCCGATTTTTAAGGACAAGGGAGATGGGCAGAGCTGTGGCAATTACAGAGGCATAAAGCTAATGAGTCATACAATGAAGCTGTGGGAAAGAGTAGTGGAAGCTAGGTTAAGGGCAGAGGTGAGCATTTGTGAGCAGCAATATGGTTTCATGCCTAGAAAGAGTACATCAGATGCAGTATTTGCTTTGCGAATGCTGGTGGAGAAGTAAAGAGAAGGTAATAAAGAGTTGCATTGTGCCTTTGAAGTTTAGAGAAGGCG
Source organism: Channallabes apus (assembly GCA_030522415.1). NCBI lineage: Eukaryota > Metazoa > Chordata > Actinopteri > Siluriformes > Clariidae > Channallabes > Channallabes apus. The sequence goes on along the minus strand of CM060115.1, from coordinate 41,925,913 downwards.
TACGACAGGGTGCCGAGAGAGGAGCTGTGATGTTGTATGAGGAAGTCTGGAGTGTTATGTTAGAGTGGTGCAGGACATGTATGAGAGTTGTAAGACAGTGGTGAGATGTGCTGTAGGTGTGACAGAAGTCAGTGGTTGTGCAAATATGCATAAAAAGTGACTTATTAAAGTGTCTTGTGCAATGGTCTAGATATATAAATATGTAGTGCAAGTGTGTATGAATGTGTCCATGATTGTCTAGTCAATGATGCAAGTTTAAAAAGATGTTATTAATCCTGTGCGGTGTGGTGGTGTGATTGAGAGACCTTATTGCCTGCGGGAAGAAGCTCCTCCTCAGTCTCTCTGAATTGGCCTTCAGGGAGCGGAAACGCTTCCCAGACCGCAACAGAGAAAACAGTCCATTGTTGGGATGGCTGAGGTCCTTCACTATCTTCCTGGCTTTGGTCCAGCACCGCTTGCTGTAGATCGAGTGCAGGTCAGGGAGCTCGGTGCGGATGATGCGCTCAGCTGATCGCACCACCCTCTGTAGAGCTCGTCTGTCCTGCATGGTGCTGTTTCCAAACCAGGTCGTGATGTTACCCGTCAGGATGCTCTCTATGGTACAGGAGAAGAAATTCCGGAGCACCTTAGAGGGCAGTCTGAAGTCTCTCAAGCGTCTGAGGTGGTAGAGACGCTGTCGGGCCTTTTTCACCACGGTGGTGATGTGATAGGACCATGACAGGTCCTGCGTGATGTGAACACCGAGGTATCGGAAGCTGTCCACTCTCTCCACTGGGCTCTTGTTGATGACGGGGGGTCTGGTAGTTCCTCTCCTGCTTTGTACTAAAGTCCTTTGTCTTGCTGACGTTCAGGAGGAGATTGTTCCTCTGGCACCAGTTCTCCAGATTTCCAATCTCCTCTAGGTAGGCCGACTCATCATTGTTGTTCAGTTCGACCACGACAGTGTCGTCAGCAAACTTGATGGTGGTGGAGTTGGTAGTGGCCACGCAGTCGTGGGTGTACAGAGAGTACAGCAGGGTGCTCAGAACACAACCCTGGGGGGCTCCAGTGCTGAGAGTGAGTGAGGCTGAGACATGTCCGCCCATCATTACTGCCTGTGGTCTGCCAGTCAGAAAATTGGAGATCCACTGACACATAGATGAGCTGAGTCCCAGGTGCTCCAGCTTCGTGGTGAGTGTGGAGGGAATTATGGTATTAAATGCAGAGCTGTAGTTGATGAAGAGCATTTTAACATAATTCCCCTTCCTAGTGTCCAGGTGAGTGAGTGATGTATGGAGTAGATGAGAGATTGCATCGTCCGTGGAGTGGTCCTGACGGTATGCAAACTGCAGAGGGTCCAGTGTGTCGGGTAGTGAAGAAATGATGAAGTCTCTGACCAGGCGCTCAAAGCACTTCATCACTACTGATGTGAGGGCTACAGGGCGATAGTCATTGAGGAAAGCAGGATGAGGTTTCTTCGGGACAGGAACAATGATGGACTCTTTGAAGCATGTGGGGATCACCGACTGAGATGAAGAGATGTTGAATATCTCAGTGAACACAAGTGCTAGCTGGTCTGCGCAGGATCTGAGAATACGGCCTCAGATGCCATCTGGTTCTGCTGCTTTCCTGGTGTTGAAAGCACCACTCTCTGGTGTTGCTTCACTCTCTTGAAGGCTCTCCTCACGTCGTGCTCGATGATGATGAGCGCGTTCCCGGTGCTGGCAGTGTCTTCCTGTCTGCAGCCGTTAGCGCCGCTAGCATTAGCGCCGCTAGCATTAGCATCGCTAGCGTCCTTAGCTGCAGCCTCGAAGCGAGCGTAGAAAGTGTTCAGCTCGTCTGCCAGAGTCGCGTCCGCATTCGTCATACTGGATTGTTGGTGCTTTATAATCCGTGATTGTTCTCAGTCCCTGCCACAGGCTCCTAGAGTCACTCTGTTGAAGTTGTGACTCTAGTTGTGACTCTAGTTTTCTCCCGTAGCGCTGCTTCTCCTCTTTAACCGCCTTCGTTGTATGATGCAGCCTTGTATGGTTCCATGTCCCCCGACGCAAGTCCCACGTTGTAGGCAGCGGTGCGAGATCTCAGAGCGTCGCGGATGGTTTTTATCCACCCACGGCTTCTGGTTGGGAAACGTTCTGATAGTCTTTTTCTCCACGGTATCATCCACTAGCTTCCCAATGAATCCCACAATCGCTTCCGTAAACATGCTGACTTCATCGGAGCTGTTTCTGAACATGTCCCAGTCTGCGTCATATAGTGCATCCTGTAATGCGGTCACCGATTGGTCCGTCCAGCGCGCGACCTCCCTCTGAACCGGAACTTCCTGTTTCAGCCTTTGTTTGTATTTTGGCATGAGGAAGATGGCGGCATGGTCGGATTTTCCAAACGGTGGACGAGACTCCGCCTTGTAATCATCCTTGACTGTCGTGTAGCAGTGATCCAGTGTCCTTTCGCCCCTGGTGGGGCAGGTGATGTGCTGATAAAAGTTTGGCGCTGCACGTTTGAGGTTGGCACTATTAAAGTTGGCCCGCCACAATAAGTGCAGCGTCCCGGTGCTGTGTGAGCGCCTCATGCAGCTCGCATAAGGCAGTGTCTGTGTCCGCTTGTGGTGGAATATAAACGGCGCTTATTATGACCGAAGTGAACTCCCGGGGTAGATAAAAAGGACGACACATGATGGACAGTAGTTCCAGGTTTGGTGTGCAGGAGCGTGTAAGAGGAACAACGCTCGCGCTGTTGCACCAGCTGATTTTCACCATTAAACACACGCCGCCTCTCCTTGACTTTCCCCGAGTCCCTCGTCCTGTCCATGCGGTGAACCGAGAAGAACTCGGCTGGCTGGATGGCGTGCTACCGCTGGGTTCAGCCATGTCTCAGTGAAGCAGAGAAGGTTGCAGTCCCGAATGTCTCTCTGGAACTTTATCCTGGCCCTGAGGTCATCGAGTTGGAGACAGATGATTCGCTGTGGCGAGACCTGAAAGGGAACGGCCGAAAGAAGAAGAAGGACAAGGGTACCACCTCCACCCTGCTCGAAACTGAAGGTTCCTGAAGGGAGACAATTTCAAAAGGCAAAGCGAACACATCCCACCTTGTCTGTTTATATGCAACACAACTGTTGTCTGTTTTGATCAAAACATGATGGCCTGTCAAAATTTGTCTTAGGGCCAGATGGTTGATGCCTGTGTTGTTCCTGTTAACTCACCACGGAGCCGTTGCACAGAGTGCCCCACCCACTGATAGAGGCATATGTTGACACCACTTTCGACACCTTGCCTATCAGAGAGCACTGACGTAACAGCCCAGGTTTTTTCCTCCAGGGCAGAAGGAGATATGCATGACAAAGTCACCATCAGCCTCCTATTGAGGTGGCATGGCACACAAAGGCAGTGAGAGTGAGCTCAAAATTAAAAGGCTCGCATGTTCAACAGCCCAAGAGGTACCACAGTGATCGTAAACAGCATCCCCATTAACTGTAAAAAAAAAAAAAAAAAAACACTTAGTAGACTAAGTAGGCAGTGTTGAAATGTGGCTATTCTGTGCTCTGACAGACATGCTTGGCTGCTAATGGAGCATATTTCCAGACACAGGAATGTAAACTGTTGAGTCGCAAACTTTTCTGCATGTTTACTGAGAACCCTAGAGTCTGAATGTAAGACAGAACTAGTGTTGTCTGTCTCTCCGCCTGTTCTCAAGCTTGCTATTGATTGTAGTGAGAACAGTCAGAGAACAACCTCGTAGACAACACTGAGCTTTGTTGATTTGTAATGCTGTGAACTGAGCAATTATTTCTTCTTTGTCTTTCGGCTGTTCCCTTTCAGGGGTCGCCACAGCGAATCATCTGCCTCCATCTAACCCTATCCTCTGCATCCTCTTCTCTCACACCAACTAACTTCATGTCCTCTCTCACTGCATCCATGAATCTCCTCTTTGGTCTTCCTCTAGACCTCCTGCCTGGCAGTTCCAACCTCAGCATCCTTCTACCAATATATTCACAATCTCTCCTCTGAACATGTCCAAACCACCTCAATCTGGCCTCTCTGACTTTACCTCCAAAACATCTCACATGGGTTGTCCCTCTGATGAACTGATTCTTGATCCTATCCATCCTTGTCACTCCCAAAGAGAACCTCAACATCTTCAGCTCTGCTACCTCTAGCTCTGCCTCCTGTCTTTTCTTCAGTGCCACTGTCTCTAAGCCGTAGAGCATTGCTGGTCTCACCACTGTCCTGTACACCTTTCCTTTCATTCTCGCTGATACTCTTTTATCGCACAACACACCTGACTGGTTTTAATAAACTAGTCAGAAACTCTACTCCTAAGCACTTCCATACCTCCACAGGTATTTCATCAGGACCAACAGCCTTTCCACACTTCATTCTCTTCAACGCCCTTCTCACCTCACTTTTACTAATATTTGCTACTTCCACAACAGTCAACTCTTCTACTCTTTGTTCTCTTTCGTTTTCCTCATTCATCAACTCCTCAAAGTACTCCTTCCCTCTTCCCATTACCCTCCTGGCATCTGTCAGTACATTTCCATCTCTATCTTTTATCACTCTAACCTGCTGCACATCCTTCCCATCTCTATTTCTCTGCCACGCCAACCTGTACAGATCCACCTCTCCCTCCTTACTACTGTCCAGCCTAGCATACAAGTCCTCATATGCTCTGTGTTTGGCCTTTGCCACCTCTACCTTCACCTTATGCTGCATCTCCCTGTACTCCTGTCTACTCTCTTCAGTCCTCTCCGAGTCCCACTTCTTCTTAGCTAGTCTATTTCCCTGTATACACTCCTGGACTTCCTCGTTCCACCACCAAGTCTCCTTGTCCACTTTTCCCTTACCTGATGATACACCGAGTACCCTCCTACCGGTCTCCCTGATCACATTGACTGTACTTGTCCAGTCAACTGGCAGCACCTCCTGACCACCCATAGCCTGTCTCAACTCCTCCCTAAAGACTACACAACATTATTCCATTCTCAGCTTCCACCTCTTTGTCCTCTGCTCTGCGTTTGTTCTCTTCACCTTCCTCACCACCAGGGTTATTTTACACACCACCATTCTGTGTTGTCTGGCTACACTCTCCCCTACCACCACTTTGCCCAAGATGTAGTCCACCTGAGTGCTTTTGCCTCCACTCTTATATGTCACCCTATGTTCCTGCTTCTTCTGGAAGAAAGTATTTACTACTGCCATTTCCATCCTCTTTGAAAAGTCCACCACCATCTGTCCTTCTACATTTCTGTCCTGAAGTCCAAACCTGCCCATCACATTTTCATCACCTCTGTTCCCTTCCCCAACATGTCCATTGAAGTCTGCACCTATCACCACTCTCGCGCACACATGTGGTCCCAGTGTTATAGTAAACAGTACACACACGCATTGTTGGTTATACCAGTGAGAGACGCTCACTAAGACAGTGTATCTTGCAGTGGAGACGATTATCCACAATTCCACAGCACAAGAGAGAGAAAAACCATTGGCTCAGTTATGATCACGTGACGCTTGGCGTCAAAACAAGAAGTGCATGCGTGATACATGATACTCGTAAAAACAAGACTTATTCGTCAAAATTCAAAATTTATATAAAATCTTTGCTCATCTTGCAGAACGCTTGCAAACCATGTTTCTCCCAATCCGAGGTTCCACTGTACAACTGTGGAAACTCGGATTACGAGCATAATTCGTTCCGGAAGCGGGCTCCTATTCCTAAACACTCGTAAACCAAATTAAATTTTCCCATAAGAAATAATGCAAACTCAAATTATTTGTTCTACAGCCCCAAAAATTAAATACATAAAAATAATTAATACAAAATGTAAAGTAAAAATAAAACTAATTATATTATATGTAAATGACAGCAAGACCATCCCCTTTGCCATGTAGTCGAGGTTGGGTGATACTTATATCCATCAGGTGCAAGATGATTTAACTGAAGAAAATCAGCCGGAGCTTGCCAGGTTTCCGTGAGAAGGAAAATGTCAAGCTTATTGTCAGTGATAATTTTATTGAGATAAGGGGCTTTGTCCGATATTGACCGATAGTTCAGAAGTGCAAAGTGATGTACAGAATTCAGATTTGCAGTACTATGCTATACCAGTGAGATAAATTAGAGAGCGATGAACAGTACGGCCAGCAGGCAGCTGTTTGGAAGAGGACAATCTATGTTTAGTCCTGATGCACGGACGGGCTCCGGGCTTAGAGCAAAAGGTACTCCTGAACACACACCGTGAGCAATGGATGTACCATGGGCACCGGAGAATCCCTAAACTCGTGTTCATACGTCATCGAGTCATTCGACAGACGGCAGTTCAAGGCTTAGCTGTAATGGTAAGTATCCAATATCCAGTATGGAAGTGAGATGCAAAATGTGGTAAAAAAGAGAAGTGAAAAGAAAGAAAAAAAGAAAAAACTTTTGCCCAAGACATTATAGTACTGAGCAAGTGAGAGCCAGACACGTGCAAAAACAACGCTAGCCTGACCCTGAAATGCCACTTTACCAAAAACAGCAGACTAAATAGGAGACAGCATCCCCAAATAGCAAGCAGTAAACAAACAGCACAACCGACTGAGAGAGCGTTGACTCACTCATCAGAAGAGCTGAGCGAAGTGGAGACGCTAACAGGACAGAGGGCTGACAGTGGCCCGGTGGCAAACAAAAAGTTGATAGTTACAGTCCAGGTTAATTCAAGCATCAGCAATATGAAATGGAATAATCCAACCAGCCAATCAGAATGACAGAATGGCATGCAGCAGGAAAAAAACAAGCAGCTAGTGAACTTGATCGTCTGTCTTTTTTTTTTTTTTTTTTTGACTCATTGTTGTACAGTAAATATCAATAGGTCTGGTTCAGATTTTTCATATTTGTTGTATAAAGTACTCGTGGAAATTGCCATCACTATTGTATTTCTTCGATACAACATTTTTTATGACTTAATTGTTTTAAAAAATTTCAGCGAGTGAAAATGTCACTTTGCGCCACCTGGCGGTCATTTCATGAATGACTTTGAAATGCACCTGATTTATTTTGGCCACTGTTGTTTTGCTTCGGCGGTGAACGCGGTGGTAATAGGCATCTTTTACAGAATATAAATACAAATATGGAAATGAGAGTGAAATGTGTGAGGAAATTTGTATGAATCAAAATAATCAGGCTATCCCTTATGACCAAGCCGAGGGTGGGGGCGTCTCCTAGAGTCATCAATAAAGCCCATAGAGGACCGCGATTCAAGCTTCAACATATTTACACCAGAGAATTTCGCTGATAAAGGATGTTTTTTTTCTCAAACATGATGTTTCTAACTTGCCTTTTATTCAATTTAGGAATGCATCTATAGGACCGTAAAGCGCAAACACACACACACACACACACACACACACACACACACACTGCAACCAAAAAAGTCTTCGCTTTACGCAGCGTTTACATGTTACAAAAGGACTGGCAACACTGACTGCAGTCACTGTTTACTTCAAAACTGTCAGTAACATGTCACATGGTGATGTATAGGTTAATGCCTTCTTAAGAACAAAGCGCCATCTAATGGTGGCACCCTGCAAATGAATAAATGAGGACTTAATTGGTGTGTTTACTGTGAAGTATAGACATGCCTTCCTGGGAATAGGAGAGGGAGGGGTTCATGCCATTCAGCTGGCATCTGGCTGGGAACTGCATAGGAAACAGCTTGGAGAGGCTGTCTTAAGCGGCGTCTACTGTATTATAGGAAGATAAAATATTTAACTTGAAGTTGTCCTTCAGCATTGCTTTTCATCTTTTATGTAGATTGATGGACCTGAAGAGGCTGGGTCAAAACATAATTTGGTATATTAGTATTTAATGGATTGTTAAAGATTCATAAAACATATTGTGCATCAACCTATAGCTAAATTCTATATAATATTCATCAGTAGTATGTTAATACTAGATTGAACATGTTCTCATTTGTGAGTCATTGCTGATTGTAGGTGCTCAAGTTGGTTAATAGCAACTCAGAGACCCCATATCTTATATGGAACAACGGAACCAGAGCTGAGCTCCTTGAGTTTCTTGAGGCACAGCAAGAAGGAAACATAAAGAAGGTAAACATAGTTTTATTTGTTGCATTATGAACATGTTACTTAGTAATTACCTGCTCTACTCTGAATCACACATGGTTTAATTCATAATTGACTTAATAATTTGTTATTAAGTTGGGGCAGGAGTGTTGGAGCAAAACTGGGAAAGATGTTGTTTCTTAAATTCAGCACAGTTTTTTATGTTGCTTGTATAATTTTTTTTAGCTTTGAACATAATTTGACTGGAAATGTGTCTGTTTAAAGGGTGATTGTGACAAAAGCTTTGGAGCAGAGTTTTTCTTCAGTGAGCACAGTAAAGAACTCATTGTTGGAGAGATCTTTGTACGTGTTTATAATGAGCAACCTACCTTTCCTCTGGAGGTGAGAAACATTATTAACACATTATTCAACCAGGCACTTATTTTGGTTTAAAGAATTTTATACTGGATATCATTCTACCTAAAAATGAGGTTGGGGGTTCCCTCCATTTGGAAATTATGAAATCAGGGGGGACAACGGTGGGAAAACAATAATCTTATAACATTTCTGTCAATTTGTACAGAATATAGAATCTGTAAAATATAAAATGTATAGAAAATATAGAATTAGGGAGGGAAAATATATATATGTTTTGTTGATATTTATAAGATTAAACTGTCACCTGTTCTTTGAATAAATTAAGTTTGGTGACATTATTACATTTAAATATTTTAATTCAATTTATGAAGTACTCCTCCTTTTTATGTAAATGAATATAATAAAGTCTAAGCAAAACATTGGCTGAAATCTTCTTAAGACATGGAAGAAACTTTAAACACAACTTACCATACTATAAACATATTGTGCAACCAGTTTTTAAGAATTGTGCTTTTATTCCACTCTCTCTCTATCTCTATCCATCCACCCATGTTTCAGCATCCAAAGGTTTTTGCAGGAAGTCTTCTGGACTATGTGGGTTCTCAGGCACAGTACCTCCACACACTGCTGGCTATGACACAGACAAATAAAGTGGAGTCACAGCAGCATGCTCACAGATTACACCGAGCGGAGATGGCCTTGGAGGCACTGTGCAATGTTATCAGAAACAACCCAGGTAATGCTTATGGAACAGCTACAGAGGATAAATAAATCCTGAATGAATAAATCCATTAATTAGCCAGACTGTGGCAACTATTTTATTGTGGAAACTGTGGAAGGACAAAGGCTATAACCCTAACCCTGGCCTTTGTCCTTCCACAGTTTCACAATGAATCAAAAATATTTTAACAATGCTTAAAACAACATAACATTGTATTTTGCACCACTGTTTGGGCAAAGCACCTCTCACTTTGTCAGTCAGCTAACCCCGCCACCACCCCTTTCATCATACACAGTGGAATCTCTAGGATCTCTGCATCTGAGACACCAAAACATTATAATAAAACATTACAGTATCCACTGCAGTTATTCACTTATCTGAACATAATTTTACTACCTGCTATATGACAACAAATGCATTTAGTCATTTGGCAGACACTCTTATCCAAAGCGGCTTACATTTTTATCTCATTATACATATGAGCAGTTGAGGGTTAAGGGCCTTGCTCAAGGACCCAACAGTTGCAACTTAGTGGTTGTGGTGTTTGAACCTGGGATCTTCCGAACCGTAGTCCAATGCCTTAACCACTGAGCTACCCCTGGCTCAAATAGATACCAATACTTCAGAAGTATCTTTATCAAATGGTCAGAACCTTAGTTAACATGACTTCATGATGTTTGCAATCAGTCACCTTGCTTATGTTGACTGGCATATCCAGTTGTACAACATATAATGTATAAAATCAATATCACATGAGAGAGTGCTGATTTACTTAAATATCAGAATGGCTGTGATGTGCTCATAGACATGCGGTGAACAGCATTTCCTCTAGTATGATATTGATTTTATACAACAGTTCCAAAAACACCATTTAATAACACCATTCATTATCAATAGATTGATTTATTATTTGTTTGTTTTTTCAATCACTTATTTTTTCACTGCCAACACATCCTTCCATGGCTGGTGAAACTAATTAACAACAACTTGCAGAGCTGGTGACAGACAGTATAATTAATGAGTGAACGTAGTTTTAAATTCTTTTCAGTACAGGTAGTGGGGACGTTTAAGTACAAGTAGGGGTACTTACAAACAAGTTCCCGTCCAGGAGCAAATTTGTAAGTTGGGTTTGTTCTTAAGACAGATAAAGTAAGTCTTGTACGCTTTTGATACAAATATAAAAAAAAGTAAGGCATACCAATCCACTTCACTAAATCTCTGTCCCTTATCCCAAAACTGCCATCATGTGGCCAAAACAGTAACTGTGCCTAAGGAAGTGAATCTCATGTGAAATGTTTTGTCTCTGAGCCTTTCAATCGCAAGGGGAATCCCAGACGGCATTTTTTCAAAGAGAGAATTTCCCTGTAGGAAATAATAGAAACTCTGATGATTTGTTCAACAACCCAAAAACACAGATAGAAAAATTATGAAAAAATAGAAAGTAAAAATAAAACTAATTAGCTTTCACTAGAGACGAGAGCGAGGAAAGGAGAAGGAGGGGGGCAGTATTGGGTAGGACGACCTTTACACACACATGCACGCACAGCACAAGAGAGGAGAGGAGCCATAGACTCAGTTAGTAGTGCCATACCTCGCTCAGTTATCAAGTTAAAATTTATTTTAAAAATTGCTTGTCTTGCAAAACACTCACAAACTAAATTATTCTCAATCCAAGATTTTACTTGTATGTGAAATGTACCAGTGTTGTCTCTGCGCCTTTAAATCATGCTGGGAATCCTGGACGATTTTGTCAGCTGTTTTCCTTTGTATTGGACTATGAACTTTGTTTTGTTGAGGATTTTCTGAAATTAGGATTATCCACCATCAGGACATCTTTACAAGACAGCTATTTTCTATCATCTTGCTTCCAGACTGAGTCATTCAGTCCAGTAAGAGGGGTAGTGTGGAATCCACTAATTTCCCTGGTCACTAGTTAACTTTGTAGCTTTTGCCATAAATAAAACATCACAGAGGTATGGAACAACATAAAAGCAATTAGCTCAGGTATATTTTCTTGGTGAAAGTGCTTTTGTAACTGGTTTTGAATGTGGGTTTTTCCAGACCATGCTGACGTAATTTTCACCCATACTGGCAACCGACAGTTAGTGTAATTAATGATTGTTAGAATGCCTGTGCTGTGCTTATTGCTAGAGGCTAACAATGTACAGTAACTAATTTCGGTATCTTTGGAGCAAGTTTGACAAATGTGACAGACCTTTTATGTTAAGTTGAAGTAACACTCCTGTTTTAAGATTGCATACAGAATTGACTTTATTATGAGCATTTTTATATATTTTAAGAGAAAATCAATTACCAGATGAGAAAAAACAAGGTAGCTAGTGTAATTACTTGGCAGGTCAATAGTCAACTAGAAAATTAAGTTAGGAAAAAGTTTTTTTTTTTTGTTCAATTCCTCACCGTCACTAGGGACTCCACATTAAGGCTAGTAAGACCACTCAGTCAGGAGGTCCGCAGACTATCACGTGTTTCCTCCGACGTTACCAATCGCATCTTTCCAAACTGCTCACTCACGACCGTTGGGGCAGCATAACGCACTCTGAGAACAGTGCTATCTGCTCCTTCCGCTTGCGTGAGCTCAGATGTTCCTGACTGGCCATAGAGCTGTAATAAATGTGAGAGCACTACAGTAAGTGCCTCCCATCCCAACCCGCTGAGAGAACTCGGCCAATTTTACTTTCTCTAGGACATCGGCTCCGAGATGCTACCACATCACCCGAGGATCGAACCAGTGATCTCCAGATAATAGGGCGAGCACTTTACCACTGCACCACTCAAGGAATTGGAATACCAGTTTAATTGTTTCTTCTAACATCTTAATTTTCAGCAGAACTTTCACCATATTGGTTCATTTGACTTCATTAGTACAAAATTCTCTTTCGGGTCATTGTGCCACGAAGGGCCACCTGTCACAATTTCCTGTGGGAAAACTGGAATCTGTTTCTAGTTGCTGTTAATGGCATAAGTTGTATTTAACAAGTAATTATTATTCTCTTAAAATGTATAGCTTTAAAATGTTTAGTGTTAATTCTGCTCTTTTACAGGATCTGAAACAGAATGCATTGGCCATTTTAAACTGCTTTTTTCCCTGCTCAGAGTCCATGGGGCTGGAAAAGTTCAGCAACTAGTCCTGGAGGTAATTATGACACATTTGCACAAACGTGAATTGTTTGCATTTTATTTGGGTTATCCTTGTTATAGTCCATCAATGCATTTAAATATGGCTAAACCTTATAACGTGCAGATCACCAAATGATGGTTACATTTTCTATTAGTGTGACCTAAAATTGTGGTAACATTAAAAAAATGTAATTCATACAATATTTCGCTTTGATTATAGCACACAGTGTTACCAGATCATGCTCTCGGTACTTCCCTTTTACAATTTGAGTCCTGAAGTACACCTGTGCCATCAGGAAATAAAAGTTCCACTGATATGATAACCTGGTCATTCAGTACATTCATGTCAGCTGACTGCCACATAACATTGCTGCACCTAATGACCAAATGCAACCTCGCAACCTCATATCATAACACTGCTTCCAGAGGCTTGTACACATGATAGGTGCACAGTGCACCATTTCATGTGCTGCTTCTTTTACCCTGGTGCACTCATCACTCTAGACTAGAGTCATCAGGCCACATGACCTTATCCCTTTTTTCTAAGCCTTTTTTCTGATTAGCCACACCAAGAAGTTTTCTTCTCCACAGCGGTTTCATCCTAATCCTTTGAGATCTCATCACATTGTGTGCATATAAAATTTGCTTTTATTTTCTCTTTTAAATATAGACTCAGTCATGGTCAAATATGAGTATCCCCTCTTTTAATTCTGTGTGTAAGATCAGATGATTGTTTTTATGTGAAAACATAATCATCTGATCAGAGCTGGTCTTTCTATTAGACAAATACACCCTCGGATAAACAACTTTCTTTCACTGCGCCATTATTTATAATAATTAATTATTATTATTCTCTTATTCCAAAACACTCATAAACCAAATGTAATTTTCCCATAAGAAATAATGGAAACTTAAATTATTCGTTCTACAGCCCAAAAAAATTAATACATAAAAATAATTCAAACAAAATATAAAGTAAAAATAAAACAAATTAACCTGCACTTTACCTATAAAAAAAGTAAAAATAAATCCTGACAGATAGGTGCTTCTGTTTATGAGTGCAGGCACTGTGTTTGTGTGTTTGTGTGCGTGTGTGTATATTAACGGAAAGGCCACGTGAGCGCAAACTAACAATCACTGCTGTAAAGTAATAAACCAACAACAAATGAACCTGCACACTTTACCTTAGAAAAGAATCGCGACAGAGCAGAGTTTCTGTGTAGGGCAGAGTGTGTGCATCTGTATGTGTGTGGGAGGCTTTTATTTAAGCGCACTCACAGTGACGCAAAAACTTTGATTTTGTAAAATAATGAAAGCAAACTGGGTGGGCAATTCTGTATTGATTTCGGTGAACTTGAGCGCGTCAGAAAATTAACCGAAACTCTGTGTATACTCGCCTCACAGATGTGAAAAATGTATACTTACAGAAAGCAAAATATCTACTTTTAGATAAGCTCATGGAAAACAATTTTTGACGTCTGTTAGACGATGTAATCCATAATTTGAAAAGTAAGTTATAGGCGTGTCCAATGCTGCAGTGACGAGGAGATGACATGATCACCTTCATCACTACAGCCGAAACCAAAGACCGAAACCAAAGACCATTATCAATGACTTATTAAAATGGTCAGAGTCAGTCTCCTTGTTGTTTTTCCCAGACGCCTTCATAATCATTAGTCTACTTCTGCCGGTGCGCTCTGGAAAAATTTGTGTGCGGTTGGACGCTGATTAGACTACGTAAGAAATTGAAGAGGAGAATCACGGCACAACATCTCGAGCCCAAACCCCATTTAAATTAAATTAACAAATATTGTAAGTAAAAAAATAACCCACGTTTAGGAAAGCATTTTTATTTAGACATAAAAAATAATCCTGCATCTGTTTTAGATGTTCCAGCTGCCACTGTTCTTATGGCTCTGTCAGAGTAAATCATTCAGTAACGACCCTGTAAATTTCCATGTAAAACAGGTACATCTGTATGAATAAATTGATATGATGAGCTGTTGATCAGTGATTTATGTAAATGACTCAGTTCAGATGTAAGTAAATGCTCACTGCTGCACTGTTTGGGGGAGGGGTGTGCTAATGACATTTTGTCTGCTGTGTGTGTTTGGGGGGGGGGGGATATAAAGAGGTCTTGCATATTCATGAAAAGTTGTGGATTATTCAGTGCAACAGAGGCTCTGCTGAAAAAAGATAGGCACATCAGTCACTTTACCCCAAATAAAAGGTCTTTCTGAGTGTTGATATAGTTGATGATATAGTTGTAAAATAATAGATGTACAAACGGTGCGCACTGAATACTAAACCTAAACCAGTCACGAGGATTAATAAACCGAGATGCGTCATTCTTAGCCCCATCCCCGTTTTTAATTAATAGTTTTAGAATATTATTGTGCATAGTGATTAAAAACAATGCAATTAATGCTATCATAAGGAAAATCTAAAATTTTTTCCATTCCTGGGATTAAAAACGGTAACAATGTTAACTATAGAATCTAGAATCCAGAAGATAAAATTTAAAAAGAGGCCTGAATCTTCAGAATTTGTGAATTACACTGCGTTCCAAATTATTATGCAAATTATCTTTCTTTGATTTTCATAATTAGTAAATGCAAATGACAGTCAGTACAATTTTCTAGTCATCAACTATTAGGGTATAATTTGAATTTTATTGAACAAACCTCCTAATGATATTTATTTTAAAAATAAAAAACTGAAATCGCACTGTTCCAAATTATTATGCACAACAGAGTTAAAACATTTTATAGGTTGTAAAGAACTGAAAATAGGCTTTTGTTGAATTTGCAGCATTAGGAGGTCATATTTACTGAAATCAAAAACTATTTCAATCAAAAACATCCTAACTGGACATGTTACGTCTTAACAAAGGACCCCTTCTTTGATATCACCATGATCTGATTTGCATCCATTGAACTTGTGAGTTTTTGGAAAGTTTCAGATTTTCTTTGCGGGATGTCAGAATAGCCTTCCAGAGCTGCTGTTTTGAATCAAACTGTCTCCCACCCTCATAGATCTTTTGAGGATTCTCCAAAGGTTCTCAATGGGTTTGAGGTCAGGGGAGGATGGTGGCCACACGATGAGTTTCTCATCTTTTATTCCCATAGCAGCCAATGACACTGAGGTATTCTTTGCAGCATGAGATGGTGCATTGTCATGCATGAAGATGATTTTTTTTACGAAAGGCACGGTATAGTCAGTATATATGCAGTCAATATACTTTGCCGAGGGCATTTTCACACCAGACCCTACAGGGGACTACCAGCTCTCTCCCCAAGGTTCTGGCCCAAAACATGACTCTGGCACCTCCTTGTTGACATCGCAGCCTTGTTGGGACATGGTGGCCACCCACCAACCATCCACTACTCCATTCATCTGGACCATCCAGGGTTGCATGGCACTCATCAATAAACAAGACTGTTTGAAAATTAGTCTTCATGTATGCCTTGGCCCACTGCAACCATTTCTGCTTGTGAGCATTGATTATGGGTGGCGGAATAGTAGATTTATGCACAACCGCAAGCCTTTAAAGGATCCTACACCATGAGGTTCTCGGGACTCCAGAGGCACCAGCAGCTTCAAATACCTGTTTGCTTCTTTGTAATGGCATTTCAGCAGCTGCTCTCTTAATCCGATGAATTTGTCTGGCAGAAACCTTCCTCATTCTGCCTTCATCTGCACGAACCTGTTTGTGCTCTGAATCAGCCACGAATGTCTTCACAGTACGATGAGTTTTTCGTGAAATATCTAATGTTTTCATACCTTGTCCAATTTGATGCTTTTTCGTCAGCAGAGAGATCCTTTTTCTTTCCCATATTGCTTGAAACCTGTGGCCTGCTTAATAATGTGGAACAACCTTCTTCAGTACTTTTTCTTTAATTGGGCTCATCTGGCAAACTAATTATCACACGTGTCTGAGATTCATTTCAGTAATCCAAAGAGCCCTGAGATGCAATACCATCCATGAGTTTAATTTAAAAACTAAACATTTAATGTTAATAATTAAATGATTTGGAACACAGTATACAGTATTTGCATTTAAATGTTGTCAGACATTGTAAAGCACACACACAAAAAGAACAACCCAGGATAAATAGGAATAAGAGGCCGTGATTATACTGCATAAATATTATTTAGAACAACAAAATTCCTCCGGGCTCTGGAAAACTTGAAAAAGTGCGGTTGAGTGCTGATTAGACTATGTAAGAAATTAAAGAGGAGGAAGTAAACAATAGCCCACATTTAGAAAATAATTTTATTCAGACTATAAAAAAAAAAATCCTGCATCTATTAGGTGTGCCAGCTGCCACTTTTTAGATAGAAGTTATCAATACAAATCTTATAATGCCCACATGGCATCAAACATTCCCCTTGTTAATATGTTAACTATTTATTTTAACCATTTAAACCATTAAACTATTTATTTTACTGTTTTAGCTATTACTGTTTACTTACTTAAATAACCTTAAAACAAGAACAATAAAAGTTTGTAAATATCGTTGATTACATTTGGGCTGTGTAACGGGTTCGACCCTAAGTGCACGGGCGGCACCATGAAGCACGGACTCGAGGCCGAGGTCTTACGGGTAAAAAATAGGAAGGAAAGAGTTAAAGGAGGGAGGATGGAAAGGAAGGAATGTGTGCATGCAGTTCTGGTTGGCAGTGCCCCGCTGGCATGCGGGCACAGGCTGGTGAGCGGTGGGCAGCGGACAGAGTGGCTGCACCTGCCTCTTTCCGCTTGCGCTGACTCTGCTCTCCGCGGATGGCCGGACCGGACCATCCTAGCTCTCTCTGAGGGCGCGGCCTCAGACAGGCCGTGACGTGATGCTCCTTGCAGGTCACCGTAATCCGGCAGTGAGCATAATCCGGCAGGCTGTCCTCGTGGCGGCGATCAAAGGAATACTCGCTTCTTTGAAGTCCCTGGGGTGCGTTCCATTTGCCCCGCTGGCATGTCGCTCTTCTGCATTGTTGCGTGCGCGTCGCACTCACACCACATAGTAAAATCCACAGCAACCCAACAGACTCCGAGCTGCACTCCCCGCTGTATTTTATAGCGCGGGATACAAGCCCGGGATCATTAGCAAGGATAGCTCACCAGCCGTGCCAAATTCTGCGGCCCCGCTCCTTTGCATATCTGAAGGAGAGGCCGCCTAACTAATGAACTTGGGAGTGAGCAAGGAGCGATATTTATTTGGGCGCACGCCCATCACAGGCACACACCATGACAGGCTGAAAAAACTGTTGTCCTCAAAATTGTAACAGATGATGACTCATGTCCATCAATCTGATATACAGTATGCTGGAAAAACTTCCAGGTGGGACGACACTGCTTTGTGTAGTTCAAAGACAAGAAAACCTTTCAAACAAACATCAACGGCCTCCACTAAAGAGTCTGGAACGCAGAGTACAGGATGCTTCACACAGCCATGATACATTATACTATAAGCGTATTATACCAAAGAATACCATTCATGCATCTTCTATACCGCTTTATCCTGTATTTAGGGTCGCGGGGACCTGGAGCCTATCCCAGGAGACTCTGGGCACAAGGCAGGGTACACCCTGGACAGCATGCCAATCCATCCAAAGAATACCAGTTATACCCAAAATAAAATACCTCTGCTGTTTTAAGCATTACACAGAGACATCGCAGCCAGCGGTAATTTTCAGAAATTCTTTACAAGGTGAGGCTGTGTTGGGCCGGTGTTATGCGTAGAGCGCCTAAGAATTTCCTGAATTTCCCAGTAGCACCCCTGTTGTGCTGTACCACTGCCGCAAAAAAAGTTAAACATTAAACGAATTTACAATCACAGTACTAAAATTACAGTACAAATTTAGAATTTAAATTAAATATGAGCATCGAACTTAAGCAAAGTAAATGTATACCTTTATATCTAGCCTTTCAGAAAACTGACTCTGGGTGTGCATCAGAAAAAGTTTGCCAGATTATTGTGCAAAAACTATACAATAAAACTATGTAAGACTACATAGCCTTTACAAGACTCTACTTTTATTTAAACCCACTCACAATTACAAAATGTAATTCGTATGAAAAGGGGATTTTTTGGCGACATGATTACCTTCATCATCACAGCTCAAACCAAAGACATCACTAATTTATCAATTTTTTTTTTAAATGGTCAGTGCAAGTCTCCTTGCTGTTTTTCCTGACACATTCATAATCATTAGTCTACTTCTGCCGCTGAACTCTGGAAAACTTAATGCGTGCAGTTGAGCGCTGATTAGACTACATAGGAAATTTAAGAGAAGGATCACGATGCAGAATCGAAATCCCGAGCCCAATCCTCATTTAAATGAACAAACATTATAAGTAAAAAACAATAGCCAACGTTTAGAAAACGTTTATAAATTCTTTACGACATGAGTTGACCCGGTGTTGTCATGCACACTCAATCCGTGACCGGCACTAGGACCCGGAGGTAATGCGGTCGCGAACCAGGAAGTATAAGAGGAGTAAACAAACCACGGCACATCGCTCAGCCATTGAGTCTGCTCATGCCGCTTCGGATTCGTTCTCCGATTCGTGAGTACTCACTTTCTTGGGTTTGCTTTCAGATTGAGAGTGTGTTTATTGGACTTAGGGTAGATTGTGTCTTTCCCTTGCTCCCCATTTGTGAGAGTTCTTAGACTAAATCGCGTGATTATCCTGCCTATTCGTGTCACTCCGTGTTTGGGTTTACCATTCACGCTACAAAGGGCTAACCGCAAAAGCTACATCTTCTGGTGTCAAGAACTAACCTGAGGAGACCAGAAGACGTAGCTTTAGCGCCGGGAGATTTCCTGAAGCTCAAATCTCCGAAATTGTTGGGGCATTTTTTCTAAATAAGCGCCATCTTTAATAACTGATGGAGGTTTTGAGCTGTATACACATGCATTCTTGCCTAAACAATTCTTAAAACTACACCTATGACACAATAACAGTAATATTTCAAACATTTTGCAGGCTGCCAACCAGATGTTCATTTGTAAGTGACACACTACATCTTGTATGACCCAACATGAACAACCCAACTATGTGTTTAAAGTACCCAAAATAACCCAGAAATTAAATAACAATAAACAGATACATTTATACTTTGTACAAATAAAATTGTCAGCTAGTGAACTTGATCTAAACAACATTTAACTAATGTTTTTTTGTACTCATTATTGTACAGTAAATATCAATAGCTCTGGTTCAGATTTTTTTTTTTCTCATGTGGAAATTACCATCACTATTGTATTTCTTCGATACAACATTTTTTTTATGACTAAATTATATTTTAAAACCAAGGCGAGTGAAAATGTCACTGTGCGCCACCTGGCGGTCATTTCACAAATGACTTTGAAATGCAACTGATTTTTTTTTGGCTACTGTCGTTTTAACGCGGTGGTGAGCCGCCAGTAATACCCATTCCGATTGGGTACCTACTGTGTATATATATAAATCACCCCTGTGATGTATAATCACAGATCCTTATAGAGCCACCCTTTGTAGCAATAATCGTTTTCTGTATGACTTTCTCAGTCTCTCACATCATTGTGGATGAATTTTGACTCTTTCTTCCAGTATTTAAAGTATTGCTTCAGTTCATTGAGGTTTTTGGGATTTCGCATATGCACAGCTTTAAGGTCCTGTCACCGCATTTCACTTGGGTTGAAGTCTGAACTTTGACTAGGCCATTATTTTTATGACCAAAAAAATTTCATGTACAGTCTTATGCAAATGTTTAGGCACAGACAAGAGCTAATGATGGAAGAATGAGCAGAAGAAAACATTACTTGCATCCCCATCATAAAATCCACCATCAGAAATATGCAAGAGAACATCTATAATGCATTTTGGAAACAATTGCTGTGGACTGATGAAGTTAAAATAGAACTCTTTGGCCACAATCAGCAAAGACATGTTTGGAGAAAAAAAGGAGCAGCATTTCATGAAAATAACCCCTTGCCAACTATTAAGCATGGGGGTGGATCTATCATGCATTGGGATTGTGTTGCAGCCAGTAGCACAAGAAACATTGCATGGGTGGAGTGAAGAATGGATTCCACTAAATACCAGCAAATTCCTAAAGTAAACATCACACCATCTGTAAAAAAGCTGAATTTGAAAAGAGGATGTCTTCTACAACAGGACAATGATCCTAAAGAAACCTCGGAATCCACAATGGAATACCTTGAGACGCAAGCTGAAGGTTTTGGGTAGATCTGAAAAGAGCTGTGCATGCAAGACGACCAAAAATATTACAGAACTAGGAGCCTTTTGCAAGGAAGAATGGGAGAAAATCCCAAGTACAAGAATTGAAAGACTTTTAGCTGGGTATAAAAAGCGTTTGCAAGCTGTGATATCTCCCAGAGGAGGTGTTACTACTGTAAGTACAGATTACGTAGGGTACCCAAACTTTGGTGCCACAATGATGTTTTTATTTTTTATCTTTGTTCAATTTATGACATAAAAAGTAACTATGCATCAATGTTTGCTGAAAATATTGTGCATTTTTTTCTATTTCCAAGAGAGACTGTGTTAACATCTTTTCGATAAAAAAAATCACCAAAATCTGTTATTTATCAAGGGATGCCTAAACTTTTACATAAGATGCATATTTTGAGAGTTCAACATTCCCATATTCTGGTAGTGGTGAAATCTACATGTTACAATGTAACACAGTGCCACTGTAGCACAATGAATACATAGTGTGATGTCTGAAGCCTCCCCATAAACACACTGGCAAACCTTTCATATAAACACTTTTTTTTTTTTTTTTTTTTTTATTGTCACTGACCGTTGCTGTAACGGCTGAGTTTGAACAAAGGCTTATGATTATCTGCACTTGGCTGTTTCTTACCCTCTTAAATCATGTGAAAGCAGTAAAGGGATTATATGTTACAGTGGTGTGAAAAACTATTTGCCCCCTTCCTGATTTCTTATTCTTTTGCATGTTTGTCACACTTAAATGTTTCTGCTCATCAAAAACCGTTAACTATTAGTCAAAGATAACATAATTGACCGAAAAAAGCCGGTTTTTAAATGAAGGTTTACGTTATTAAGGGAGAAAAAAAACTCCAAATCTACATGGCCCTGTGTGAAAAAGTGATTGCCCCCCTTGTTAAAAAATAACTTAACTGTGGTTTATCACACCTGAGTTCAATTTATGTAGTCACCCCCAGGCCTGATTACTGCCACACCTGTTTCAATCAAGAAATCACTTAAATAGGAGCTACCTGACACAGAGAAGTAGCACCTCAAAAGCTGACACAAAAGCACCTCAAAAGCTAGACATCATGCCAAGATCCAAAGAAATTCAGGAACAAATGAGAACAAAAGTACAGTAATTGAGATCTATCAGTCTGGTAAAGGTTATAAAGCCATTTCTAAAGCTTTGAGAATCCAGCGAACCATAGTGAGAGCCATTATCCACAAATGGCAAAAACATGGAACAGTGGTGAACCTTCCCAGGAGTGGCCGGCTGACCAAAATTACCCCAAGAGCGCAGACACAACTCATCCGAGAGGCCACAAGAGACCCCAGGACAACATCTAAAGAACTGCAGGCCTCACTTGCCTCAATTAAGGTCAGTGTTCACGACTCCACCATAAGAAAGAGACTGGGCAAAAACGGCCTGCATGGCAGATTTCCAAGGCGCAAACCACTTTTAAGCAAAAACATTAAGGCTCGTCTCAATTTTGCTAAAAAAACATCTCAATGATTGCCAAGACTTTTGGGAAAATACCTTGTGGACCAACGAGACAAAAGTTGAACTTTTTGGAAGGTGCGTGTCCCGTTACATCTGGCGTAAAAGTAACACGGCATTTCAGAAAAAGAACATCATACCAACAGTAAAATATATGGTGGTGGTAGTGTTGATGGTCTGGGGTTGTTTTGCTGCTTCAGGACCTGGAAGGCTTGCTGTGATAGATGGAACCATGAATTCTACTGTCTACTAAAAAATCCTGAAGGAGAATGTCCGGCCATCTGTTCGTCAACTCAAGCTGAAGCGATCTTGGGTGCTGCAGCAGGACAATGACCCAAAACACACCAGCAAATCCACCTCTGAATGGCTGAAGAAAAACAAAATGAAGACTTTGGAGTGGCCTAGTCAAAGTCCTGACCTGAATCCTATTGATGTGTTGTGGCATGACCTTAACAATAGAACCACCGAGCACTGTCATTTTGACCGCAAGGGAAAAAAAAAAAAAACTTCACACTCGATCAAAATCTAGGACCCTCCTTTCATGACTTTACCTAGATCTGTGAGCTTAATCACCCTGCATGCTTAAATTTTCTAAATCGCAACAGTAAAAGACAGTATAAAGCTATTTTGCTCTTATTTACGTGAAATCGCTGACAGCTGCGCGGCGGCGTGACGTTTCCTGCCTTTTCCAACCTGCGATTCTCATTTCTCTCAGCAGATGGCGCAAGTGCGTCTATCTCAGGTTTCATTCCATATATGCAGTTTATATATATATATATATATATCAATTATATCAATTTCACGGAAGCATATGCTTCGCCATATGACAATTCGCCATTCATTCCCGCATTGATAATCAGCGATATTTTATAAGGAGATTTAGGGATTTAGCTCTACTTAATTTTATAACGTTTTAAGAAAATTCATTAGTTCGTTCATTCTATTTGAAGCTTCTGACGCTTCGGATGTTTTTTGTTTTTTTTTGTTTAGATTAGTTCTGAACTCGCTTCCGTGAAATTATCGCTAAAACAATGTAATGAGCCCTCCCGATGATATAAAGCTTTATTATTGTGTTTGAATAAATAATCAGATCTACCACAGCAGATAATAATATGCTATGTCATAACCGAAGCAAACACCACGATTATGCCTCGTTTCGTTTGACGGGAACGTGGTTCACTTGGCCGCGGTGTATTATAAACCTGTGGAATGTTTCACTGTTCATGCTCACATAAGAGTAATAAAAGCGAGTGAAATGTGGAAATGATGTGTGGCAACTCAATGCACAACGATACATTTCACTGCGTGTTGTACTTGTATAACTATGCATGTGACAAAGAATCTTGAATCTTGAATCAATGAGAACTAAACCAAAGATTTCGGTAACTCCACTGAGTGTAACATCTGCATATTGACACTGAACATCTTCACTTTTCCGTTTACCTCTGAAAAAAAAGCTGTATTTTGTTTGTTTATATTTAGAATTTTTATAACAGTAGAAGTACGCGCTCGCACGCACACACATAGACACACACACTCCCCTGAGCCCTCGGGAAACATCCACTCACCGTCAGTATACTAATGAGTCAAGACGTAGCCTAATGTGGTGTCGTGTCGGATTTCAGCGGTCACGGAGTGGGAAGACTTTGAAGAAGCTGCAGTGACAGTAAACAGCTGAACAACTTCACTTTTCCGTTTATCTCTGAGAAAAAAAAAAGCTGTATTTTGTTTGTTAATATTTAGGATTTTTATAGTAGTACGAGAAAGTTACAGTTTGGTCTGTGTACTGTAGTTCGCACCCTTGTAGAGAATAAATAAATGAATAACACCTTCATATCCCCTCTCAAGAGAGTGCCATAGTCCATTGTTAGTTTTAATGATTTGGCTGAAACTAATCATCACTACACAAGTACCCTCACACCATTGATCATGAGTTTCAGCTCAAACTAAGTCTATACTTGTAACAGAAAATGTAGATGCAGATTCCAAATGTGTATTTATATAATAGACAGACAGACAGACAGACAGATAGATGTGTGTGTGTGTAGGCTCTACGCAGGGGCAAGAGAGGGCAGCGCACCCTCAAATAAATGTCTGCACATGTTAATATATTCCTAAAATGTATATATTACAAGTTGTGTGCGCGCGCGCACACACACACAGACACACCTCCCTTGAGCCCTGCGTCTGTCGGATTTCAGCGGTCACGGGGTGGAAAGACTTTGAAGCAGTTTATATATGAATCTAAGCTTGAACTTATCAGCATTGTAAATATATAATACTTTTCAAATAAACAGCTTAGTATGTGCGTCGAGATGCTGAAATCCCTTGCATGTTGCCGCTCCATTTTTTGCTTCCAAGTGGAAGTATTATCACCATTCAAAGGCTTACAATTCATTTAGCGTAAGTAAATGAATATAGTCAAATTTTGTTTTCTACTATAAGATTATCATAAACCAAATCTAAGCTAAACGTTACATTTTTAAGTTCTTGTCCAGTTGGCAGGAATCCCCTATAGTAAAAGCCTATAGTAAATTTGACTATATTCATCTACTTAGAGCTCCTCAATTACAATATATATATTTAAAGAAATATATATACTGTATATAATGTAGCCCATCTGCTTTAACTTAGTTTTTTTAGGATCCATAAGACAACCTTTCAGTTTTGTAAATATTCTAGTTACAGTGTGATAAGTCTTACTTTAGGTTCAATGTTTTTGAGAATTGGAACATCCAGCTAAGATAAATTTTATGTCGTTGCTTAATAAAACAGTGTCTACTTTATAAACAGCTTAGTATGTGCGTCGAGATGCTGAAATCCCTTGCATGTTGCCGTTCCATTTTTTGCTTCCAAATGGAAATATTATTACCATTCAAAGGCTTACAATTCATTTAGCCTAAGTAAATGAATATATTCAAATTTTGTTTTGTACTATAAGATTATCATAAACCAAATCTAAGCTAAACGTTACATTTTTAAGTTCTTGTCCAGTTGGCAGGAATCCCCTGTAGTAAAAGCCTATAGTAAATTTGACTATATTCATCTACTTAGAGCTGCTCAATTACTATATATATATTATATATATTTTATATATATATATATATATATATATATATATATATATATATATATATATATATATATATATAAAATGTAGCCCATCTGCTTTAACTTAGTTTTTTTAGTATTCATAAGACAACCTTTCAGTTTTGTAAATATTCTAGTTACAGTGTGATAAGTCTTACTTTAGGTTCAATGTTTTTGAGAATTAGA
This sequence comes from Channallabes apus, assembly GCA_030522415.1. Taxonomy (NCBI): domain Eukaryota; kingdom Metazoa; phylum Chordata; class Actinopteri; order Siluriformes; family Clariidae; genus Channallabes; species Channallabes apus. The sequence goes on along the minus strand of CM060115.1, from coordinate 41,900,669 downwards.
ACATTCAGTTAAGATAAATGTTATGTCGTTGCTTAATAAAAATCTGTAATAAGAATATTTCATTTTATTTTGTTCTATTTATTTCTGTTTCACTGTTTGACATAGTGACACTAAAGAGCTGAACACTTTATTGTTTACTGTATTATTTATATATTTACTCAGAGGTAAACAGAAAACACTGCCTTTTGCAAAGTGAAAGTGAGTGCCGATGGAGCAGGAGCAGCGATTTAGTTCTGAACACGCTTCCGTGAAATTATCGCTAAAACAATATTAAATTTGAATAAATCAGATAGCATAGTTTATCTATCTATAATAAACTATAATAAACTATGCTATGTCATAACTGAAGCAAACACCACGATTATGCCTCGTTTCGTTCAGTGTTGCTAGACAACGGACCATGCGCCAAATCGGCGGGAACGTGGTTCACTTTTTCGTTCACCTCTGAGGAAAAAAAAGCTGTATTTTGTTTGCTTACATTTTGAATTTTTATAACAGTACAAGAAGTACGTGCGCGCACGCACGCACACACACACCTCCACTTTTTTCAGTTACAACAAGCACAGCGATGAGTACACATCCGCTGAATTCGACAGACTGAAGACAAATTACCGTTGTCTGACAGACCCCAATACGTAAAGCCTATAGTAAATTAATATAGTCTAATTTACCTCGTGTTTTCTACTATAAGATTATCATAAACCAAATTTAAGCTAAACGTTACATTTTTAAGTTCTTGTCCTGTTGGCAGGAATTCACAATTGTAACAGCCTACAGTACATTTGACAATATCCATCTACTTAGAGCTGTTCATTTACGATAAAAATTTTTTTTAAATAAAAACAAAATCTAAATATCTGCTTTAACTTAGGTTTTTTTTTTTATTCATGAGACAATTTTTCAGTTTTGTAAATATTCTAGTTACAGTGTGACAAGTCTTACTTTAGGGTAAACGTTTTTAAATATTAGACCATCCAGCTAAGATAAATGTTATGTCGTTGATTGCTAAAATCTGGATTAAGGATGTTTTATTTTGTTTTATTTATGTTTCACTGTTTGACATAGTGACACTAAACAGCTGAACAACTTCCCTTTTTTGAGAATTGTTTTTCAACGTTTTTGAGAATTAGAACATCCAGGTTAGTTTTTTATTTTTTTATTTTATTAAACTAATTATTACAACATAACTAACCCAACAACATTGATCATTGATTCAGCTGAATTCTATACATACTAATTCTATACAAACAAAGTGTAGATGCAGATTTCGAATGTATAAATATGCATGCTACTGTATAATACTTGACCCTGAAGTTTAGTTTTGCACACACAAAGAACTGAAAAGTCATTTCTGGTAAATCAACTGCATTTGTAGTTTATTTACAGTAATTCATAAAAAAATGATATACATTGTACAGTACAAGGTAAACACGAGAAAGATTACAAAATGACAAAAAAAAGTGTCTACTGTAAAAACAGCTTCCATTTCAAGTGGAGAGATATTTGACCGACAGCCTAGAACAAAAGAACCGTAGGTGTGATCACAACCCCCTCCGATCGACTGTGCCATGAATCACTGACCACCTCAGAAGTTCCCTTCAATGCTAATGTTTTGCAAGTACTTTTATCACCATTCAAAGGCTTACAATTAATTTAAGGTTAAGATTTCTAGCAGAAGCCATAAGTTTTGTTCCCTGAATTAACATTCCAAGCACAGCTTTGTTGTGTTCTTTGTGCATTTGCCACAGACAAGCCACTTACAGGTCTGGCAGATATAAGAGGTTTTGTTCCCTGGACATCTGCCAATTTGACACTGCCTCCTTTTCGCAGGTGGAGAAGGAGTTTCACCTAAAGGTCCCTTGTGAGTTGTAGACGTAACTGTTGACTTATTTATAGGTCTCGCTGTATAGAAATGCTATTGATCATAATAGCTCCGCCCTATAGCTCAGCAGACATTGACGGGAACTTCTGAGGTGGTCGTTTGGAGGGGGTTGTGATCACACCTGTAGGTGGAAGGTGTTACTCATTTATTTGTTTATTTATTTCAACCACATAACATTTATCTTAGCTGGATTTTCTAATTCTCAACTCACACTATAACTATAATATATATATATATATATATATATATATATATATATATATATATATATGACATGTGCAGTCATTTAATTTAATTGAGGGGGCTTGGTATATATACATTTGGAATCTGCATCTACATTTTCCGTTACATAATGTTTTTTTTATATTTATTATTATTTTATATCGTAAATGAAAGTAAGTGGATATAGTCAAATTTACTGTAGGCTTTTACTATAGTGGATTCCTGTTAACAGGACAAGAACTTAAAAATTTAACGTTTAGCTTAGATTTTATATTTAGTTTGTGTATATTAACATGTGCAGTCATTTAATTGAGGGGGCGCTGCGTATTTATACATTTGGAATCTGCATCTACATTTTCCGTTGCATGTATAGAATTATGTTCAGCTGAAACTCATGATCAGTGGTGTTAGGGTACTTATGTAGTGATAATTAGTTTCAGCCAAATCACTAAAATTAACAATGGGCTATGGAATGTGTTACTCATTCATTTAATTCAACAACATAACATTTATCTTAGCTGGATGTTCTAATTCGCAATTCACACTGTAATATATATATATATATATATATATATATATATATAGAGAGAGAGAGAGAGAGAGAGAGAGAGAGAGAGAGAGAGAGAGAGAGATGTTCATTGGCAAAAAAAAATATGGGCTATAGAACAGATCATATGTTTTTTTAATTTATTAATTTTTTTATCGTAAATGAACAGCTCTAAGTAAATGGATATATAAAAAAACGGTTTGATAACTTCACACCTATTGTGAATGAAAGCATTACAGTAATGGGGGGCTGCTGGTGTTCGGCTCGCACTGTCGCATTGTATTCAGCGAATAGACTATATACTGTATTTGTTTGTTTGTTGCATTTCAGACGGTATGTTTGCAGTTTTATCGATAAATCTGCTCATATCTGCGCGCACGTTTATCAGCCTTTTGATCAACTGCACTCACTTTCACTTGCAAAAGGCAGTGTTTATCATACTAAGTATACTACAGTACTTACTGCTCAAACCACTACATATGAAATGCGCGTACATACACCAATGAGCTATACATACCCACTTCTTCGTGGACACACAACTGCACAGAGTAGCGAACTGTAGTGCTGTGAAAAAAATGTAACTTGAAAAATTATTTATATATTTATTATAATCATTATCGAGGACATCATATAAGTAGGACACAACAACTTACATTTCAACTTAATTTAGAAACGCTCAGCATTATCGTTGTTGGTCACTGGCTGGGAATCGAACCCGGGTTGCCCAGATGGCAGCCGAAACACATACCAATGAGCCACCAGCGACCCGAAAACACTTAGTATTATATAGCATACATGTAAATCAATCGAATCATTTTCGATAAGTTATAAACGTTTAAATAAGTTATATATTTTATAATGGTATTAGTTTTGTTTCAATAAATATTCTATATTTAATATCAGTAGCGTAATATTTCCACAGCAGCAGCGACAGGTATCCGAGGTGCTTATTCAATTGAATTCAATTTTATTTATATAGCGCTTTTAACAATGGTCATTGTCTCAAAGCAGCTTCACAAAAATGAAAGAAATTTAGCAAAAAAAAATTACATAAATAAATAAATCAAATAATAATAAAAAATAAAATAAAATAAATAAAATAAAATAAAGAAATAAAATAAAAATAATAATAATTATAGAAAAGAAAATAATTGGAAGTGTGGATGTGTGAGAAAAATGTGCAGATAGTAATAATGAGACGAATGAATGAAATTTCTATGATGAGCAAGCCAAGGGTGACGGCGACGGTGGCAAGGAAAAACTCCCCGAGATGGCATTAGGAAGAAACCTTGAGAGGAACCAGACTCAACAAGGAACCCATCCTCATTTGGGCGATAACAGATAGAAATGATATAACATCTTGTGTGTTGTGCAGGTGAAAATTCAATAAGACAGAAATTATTTAAATTGACATGACCAATTCAGCATAGGGACGAGTCGGTAGGTGCAGAGGGCAGATGAGATCTGGATCACTGGAAGCACAGGAGCAGCATGTGTAGCTCCAACCATCATAAAGCTGAATCCAGCTGGAGCTGGTCCTTCTCTGGATGCCTCAGGAACCCCGCAGGGTCAGCCTTTGTCTACTGAAGCTGGCAAAATCTCCCGATGCCTCGGGATGGGTAGAGAAATACAGAACAGATGGGGAGAATTAGCGTAGTTGCCATTTAGGGGTCTAATAAGAAATTGGGACAGATCCGGCAGATTACTTGTGAATCTGTCTTTAGTAGTGGGATTCATATTTCTAACAGATTGATAACGTGGGGAGACACAGCTAATCTGTTCTACGGGTAGAATATATGTCAGGAGGTGATGATCATCACTTTGAGGTATGATCTCTATATTAGAGACATCTATACCATGGGATATAATTAAATCTAGCGTATGATTAAAGCGGTGAGTTGCTCCAATTATATTTTGTTTAACCCCAAAGGAATTTAGTAAATCCATAAATGTGAGTGCTAAAGCGTCGTTAGCATCATCTACATGAATGTTAAAATCTCCTACTATCAACACTTTGTCAGAGTTAACCAATAGGTCTGATAGCAGATGTCCAAATTCTTTAAGAAAATCGCCATATGGCCCCGGGGGTCTGTACACGGTGGCCAGGGTAAAATATAGCAAGGGTTTATTACGTATTTCATTGAGTGCAACATTAATGATAAGCACTTCAAATGAATTAAACCTGGGCCTTATTTTCTGGGTAACAGTGAGTACATCATTGTAGATAGTGGCGACACCACCACCGCGACCAATTAGACGGGGCTCGTGCTTATAGAAATATCCTGACGGAGTAGACTCATTCAGACCAAAATATTCATTTGGTTTAAGCCAGGTTTCGGTGAGACAGAGTGCGTCAAGGCAATAATCTGAGATAATTTCATTAACAATAAGTGCTTTAGGCGCAAGGGATCTAATGTTGAGTAGTCCAAACTTTAGAGGTGGATTTTGACTACTTATTTTGCCTTTTTCTGGTTTTATGGTTATCAGATTGTTTCGGGCAAATTTAACAAATTTATTCTTTTTTCTCACTATTCGGGGAACAGACACAGTTTCTATAGGACAAGCTATGTGTGTGCGTCTATCACTACGGTGAGTTGTGATGTGGCTAATATGTTTGGAATTTACAGTATGACTTACCGCCAGTCAGATGGTTCGTAGTGTCCTGGAGATGTTGTCAGAGAGGACAGCTGCTCCAGCTCTGCTAGGGTGTAGGCCATCGGTGTGATAGAGCCTAGGACGCTCCCAGAAAACATTCCAGTTATCAAGAAAGCGTAATTTCTGTTGTCGACACCAAGATTGTAACCATTCATTAAAGGCAAATAATCTACTGAACTTCTCGATTCCTCGCTGAAATGTGGGAAGCGGTCCAGATACGATGATCCTTGTCGTGGGTGATGTGCTGCGGCTCTTCTCGACCAGGCTCCTGAAGTCCTTTAGGATCTCCGTCTGCCTCAGCCTGGAGTCGTTCGTGCCGGCATGAAGGACCACAACTCCAATGTTCTTCCTCAGGGCAGCAGGCACCTGTGCAGCAACATCAAGAACACGTGCACCAGGTAAACAGCGCGTGTGCACCTTACCTTTAGCCGTGGTAGCACGCACGTGCCGGACGATGGAGTCTCCAATGACCAGGACGTCGTGTGCCGTCTCGCGGAGAGTAGCGAAGCGGTTTCGGTTCGAGATGTCGAAGACGGGTGGTGGTGGAGGGGGAGAGGTCCTCACCCGGGGCTTGGCGTGCTTCTTCCGCTGCTGCTGTATCCAGGGTCCGTGGTATCCCGGCGCCGGGGTGTAGGAAAACTGGGCGGGCTGCGTCCTTGGTGTGTTGGACCTGGGCAGAGAAACACGCGGGGTTGAGGTTGTAGGAGAATTCTCACGCCGAGAATTTACCTGAGACAGGTGAGCGTCGGTCCGTGACGATTCCAGCGTGGCTTTCCGCTGCTGTAGCCGGGCCAGCTCACGGATCAGCTTCTCCACGGCCTCCAACTCCAAATCCACCGAGTGCAGCTCCAATGTCTCCTCACCTGCACTCAGAGGCAGAGTCACAACCGACATGGTGTCTAAACACGGAAAATAATCGGTGTGAAGAAGCGTAATCAAACTTTACAAACAAACGTCATAGCCGGGCTAACGGGCTAGCGATGCTAATGCCGGCTAAAAGCGGTGTGCTGCAAAACAATTAAAACTTAACGATATAACACACGTTTCGAGTAAATATATTATAAGATACTTATCCGTTTTATGTACATTCTTCGTAAGGGGACGAAAAAGTTAAAAAATTGGTCAGTATGGCGGAGCTCGGAAAAAAGCAGCGTCTCAGCGTCCTCGTACAAGGGTAATGTGAGTGAATTTGTGTAGTGAAGCAGAAGCAGATGTGTCCATAGAAGCTTATGTTACCATAACAGAAAAGTGAAGTTGTTTAGTTTGTGGTAGATCTGATTCATTCAAACACAATAATAAAGCTTTATATCCTCAGGAGGGTCATTACATTGTTTCCGATAATTTCACGGAAGTGAGTTCAGAACTAATCTATAGCACTGTCACACTAAAAAACATCCGAAAAGTTCAGAAGCTTCAAATATAATGAACAAACTAATTAATTTTCTTAAAATGTTATAAAATTAAGTAGAGACTTAGTGACTTAGAGACTCTGTAGTAGGTTTTCTCAGTTGAATATGAAAAAAAATATATCGCTGATTATCAACGCGGCAATGAATGGCGCATTGCCCAAGTGCAAGTTGATCTTGGAGCTAAACTATTTGCTTTGGGTGAAAGCGCCATCTAGCGATCATTGTGTGTCAGCAACAGCTTCCCATTCAAAACAATAGGCGGTCAAAACGACCGTGAACCGCGTTATAAGTAGGTCACACTGGCCTGGCGCTTCTAGTGTTAAAAAGGCGGTTCATGCTAGAAAACCCTCAAATAAAGCTGAATTACAACAATTCTGCAAAGATGAGTGAGCCAAAATTCCTCCAGAGCGCTGTAAAAGACTCGTTGCAAGTTATCGCAAACACTTGATTGCAGTTATTGCTGCTAAGGTTGGCCCAACCAGTTATTAGGTTCAGGGGGCAATTACTTTTTCACACAGGGCCAAATGTAGGTTTGGGGTTTTTTTTCTCCCTAAATAATAAAACTCCTCATTTAAAAACTGCATTTTGTGTTTACTTGTGTTATCTTTGACTAATAGTTAAATGTGTTTGATGATCAGAAACATTTTGTGTGACAAACATGCAAAAGAATAAGAAATCAGGAGGGTGCAAATAGTTTTTCACACCACTGTATTTGTCTAAGGTTCTATCTGCCTAATACTGAGACCCACTATAATCAGATGTTTTTACACACACAAAAAAAACTTTTTATTAAAAAGGGAGTACTAACTTTTGAACTTTTTACCATGCAAGTTTAAGTGTTTAAGGATCTCTGTTTGAGATTTTATTTTCCACTGCATTTCTACCACAAAGATCAGCATTATGCTTCCAGGTTTTCATAATGTGTTGATTGACCATCAGATGCCCACAGTTTAAAACACCTGTAGTTTTACCTTCTATCTCAAATTAATAGCCTTTGTCTTACTAAACATATTATTTTGATTTCAGGTTGTGAGCACTGTGACTTCAAACCAAGAATGTGTCAGCAACATAGCAGAGTCTATGGTGCTGGCCAACCTGCTATTGTTGCTGCACTCCTTACCATCCAGTAAGACAGTCTTTTTCATTACAATATTACACAAAGAACGATTTAAATAGTTCTCGACTATGTGTACCAGCCTCTTATCTTTTTGAACACGTCTTGCATTTGACATATTCGAATACTATTTTTAAATTGAAGATTCTAATTGTGTTTTTTAAATTGCTTTCCCCCCCCACCCCATATCACTGTTATAAACACATAGGCAGGCAGCTTGTCCTGGAGACTCTGTATGCCCTCACTTCTAACACCAAGATTGTCAAAGAGGCAATGACCAAAGGTAAATCTGTACCTGTTTACTTAATGCGCCAGGTTGTTGTCTGAATGTCTAATTTAATATCAACTGTTGGGATCCCTGGTGGTGTCACATGAAAGTTAGACTTGTCATCCGGAGCTGGGATCTCGATGATGGCGGAGACATATACTGTATGCCTGAGGCCAGAGTGCAAAATATACACATTTCTTTAGGAGAGGAGACATTACTTCTCTCTCCAAAATGCACTTTCCTCCAACTGTGTTGTGCCTCAGAGGAACAACCTGATTGTCTTTTTCTTCCAGGTTAATAGGTTTTGTATGTTTGGGCAAGGTTGTTGGGTGGAAATTAGATATCACTAAGTTAGGGTAAAAAGCTAGGAGGGGAAGCTGCAGTAGTGTTTTTAGTTGTAGAGAACCACCGCTCACTGTGCTGCTGTTATTTTCCAGGTGCACTGATCTACCTTTTGGATCTATTCTGTAATTCCACCCACCCTCAGGTGCGCACTCAGACTGCTGAGCTCTTCTCCAAGATGACTTCAGACAAACTTGTAGGCCCCAAGGTAAGAGTTTAAAAGGCATGGTAAATGGATTAATTTCTGCTAAATGAATTAATAAACAAAATAATAAGTGAATACAAGAAATGCATTTTATTTCTCAACAATATTTTTATTGATTTTAAACAGGCATATAACAGGGTAAACATGTAATGTTTCAATATAGATTTTATAATCCCCTTATAAACCCCTATAGCACCCACCCCACTCCTCCCTAACTCCAAGCCAGCTTACATGTATAAAAAAGGCTAGACGCCAGGCATAACAGAAAAGGAGAGAAACAGGGAAAAAAAAAAAGAACCTCCGAGTTGATGGACGTTTTTTAATGGAAGCTGGAAGTTTTTTGGTTCTGCATACAAAAAAAGGGGGATCAATTAAATAAAAAGGGAATCAAACTATAAATGTATATGAAAAAAAGCTAAGGGAGGGCCCCCACACCTGTTGAAATTTTAATCTTTTCCAGGGACAAACAGGACATAATATCTCTGAGCCACTGGGCGTGAGTGGGTGACGTGGCATCCTTCCACTTGAATAAAAGAGAAGGCCTGGCCAGGAAGTGTTGCAAGAGATAATAAACGCTGTTTAACTGGAGTCAGACGCTTATCCTTCTCTCCAGTGATACCAAAAAGAGCAATCAGAGGGTCTGGTTCAAGGTTGCAATTCAATATGTACGTCAAGGTTTTAAAAACATCCCTCCAGAATTTTTCCAAATTCGGGCATGTCCAGTACATATGAATAAGAGACGCCTCTCCACTTTTACATACATCAAAATAAGTATCAGCATCTGTGTAGAAACGAGAAAGTTTAAGTTTGGAGAAATGAGCCCTGTGTACAATCTTAAACTGTAATAAGGAGTGGCGGGCACATAAGGAGGTTGAGTTGACAAGTTTAAGAATTGAATTCCAAGTATCATCTGACAGTGACAAATTAAACATTTTTAGTTTTAATTTTACTTAAAGGGGTGTGACTCAGACCCATCAATCCACCATACTGTAAGTTTAAATAGTGAATATTAGGCCTTTACACAGCGGGGACAACCAGAGGAGATTATCTAGAATATTTGCACCTGGAGCTTCAGGGAAATTTGGTATTAAAGAGCGAATGAAATGTGTACAGGACATCCAAAAGTCGTGAAATGTTAAAGTAAGAAAAATGATTTTTGACAAAACCAGTCTGGTCCTCGGATATAATTGAGGGTAGAACATTCTAATCTATGAGCCAAGACTTTAGCAAGGATTTTAACATCCATATTAAGAAGAGAGATTGGTCTATATGAAGAGCACTCTGTTGGGTCCTTATCCCTCTTTGCTATGAGGGTGATGCGAGCCTCATTAAATGAAGCGGGCAGCTTACCTTGCTTAAAAGATTCAGATAAAACCAAAGCTAGTTGTGATGCAAGGTATGAGGAGAATGATTTAAAAAACTCTGCAGGGAACCCGTCAGGACCCGGGGACTTACCAGATTGCAATGATCAGTAGCTGAAATGATTTCTTCTTGTGATATGTGCCCTTCTAATCTTAATCTAGAATCAGGGGACAGTGTTGGGATATCTAGTTGATTCAAGAAATTCTCAACTGAATTATGGTATATAATCGAGAATAAAAACTCCTGAATGCATCATTAATATTAGAATGGTCGGTAGTGATGGTACCATCCTCCATCCGAATTTTTGTAATGTGTTGCTGTGCTCTAAATCCTCTTAACTGGTTAGCTAAAAGTTTCCTAGATTTGTCACCATGAATGTAAAATAATTGATGTTCAATTTCATGTGTTGTGATGAGTTCAAACTTAGTTTGCAATTCTGCATGTTTTTTATACAGATCAGGGTTTTTAAATAGTTGGTCAAATCTTTTCGTTCTTTATATGCCTTCCTTTTCATATTTGCAGTGTATGAAATTATCTGTCCCCTGAGGTAGGCTTTCAGAGCATCCCAAACAATTAAACGTGACACTTCAGGTGTTTAATTTGTGTTTAAGAAAAAAATCTGGTCTTCCATAAGTTTAGTAAAATCGTCCTCTATCATGGGAATGAATGTTGAATTAAAGCGCTAATGTTTTTTAATTTGAGGGAGATCTGGGAGCTTTATAGACATAACAGGAGCATGATCTAATATCACAATGCTCTGACAAGCATGAGAATTAACCATTGGGATCAGTTGATTATCTATAAAAAAAAATAAAAAAAATCCTGGAGAAAGTATGATGAACATGTGAGAAAAAAAAGTATTTTCTCTTTTTTGTATTAAGGAAGCGCCATATGTCAGAGATACCAAAGCTGCAGAGATAGAACTGAAGTAGCGTGGCGGATTTACTCAGAGGTATAGGATTGGGAGATGACCTGTCAAGTGATGGATCTAGACAACAGTTAAAGTCTCCCCCTAATATGAGAGAGTATGAGCTCAGATCTGGTAGAGCAGAAAAGAAATGTTCAAAGAAGGAAACATCATAATTAGGGACATATAAATTAGCCAACACTACATTAGTATTAAATAATTTCCTTGGAACAATGATATAATGACGATTTATATCCGTAATAACATTATGATGGTCAAAAGAGATGTTTGGATTAATGAGAATTGGGACACCCCTAGCATTGGCCTGAAAGGTCGAGTGGTCGAACATAAGGAGAGAATTATCAGAAATGCGAATGTGAGTTTCCTGTAAAAATGCGATTGTAGTATTAAGTTGTTTAAGGTGTGAGAGCATCTTCCTTCTCTTGACCAGATGGTTTAAACCCTTAAAGGGCCAGGGGTAGCTCAGTGGTTAAGGCATTGGACTACGGTTTGGAAGATCCCAGGTTCAAACCCCACAACCACCAAGTTGCCACTGTTGGGCCCTTGAGCAAGGCCCTTAACCCTCAACTGCTCAGATGTGTAATGAGATGAAAATGTAAGTCACTCTGGATAAGAGCATCTGCCAAATGCCTAAATGTTAATGTTAACATTCCAGCTCACAAAGTTTAAAGAACTATTCATTTTCCTTGAGAGAAGATTCAGGTACAGTAGATAATACTGAATTGCCTAGCGTCAGCCTTAAAATAAAATTGTAAAACACAAAGCAACCTATTAAAGATACACTGTGTACATTGTGCTTTGGAGATCAATAATAATCACTACACAAGTTTAACACAGTAAACATGAAAAAACGTAAAACATGGCGTTTTAGTTTTAAAAAATGGTACTTTCCTGAGAATTGTAGTTGCGTATTAAAAATGAAAACTATAGTGCACTACGGTGTTTTCGGCAAGCTGTCTATAAATTTTTGCGCCTCTTTTACCGAGCGTAGCCACTTCTTCTGTCCGGTAGAGAGAGTGATCCGGAGCCGTGCTTGATACAGGCGAGAAGGCTGGAGTCCACGGTGGTATAATTCAGTCATAACTTCTCTATACTCGGCTCGCTGGCTTAAAACTTCGGGAGCGTAGTCTTCCACAATACAAATCTGCTGACCGCGGTATTCCAGCTTCCCTCTCCGCCATGCCTCCTGAATCAGAAGGTCTTTACCCGGTGTACACGGAGAATGACCGGCCGAGGTCTCTGTCCTGAAGCGGGTTTGGATGCAGGTATATGGTGATCTCTATCACTCTCAGGCGGGGATGGCAGCGTTTCACTCCCAAACACCTCGCACAGAAAGAACACGGTTGGGAGTCCACCTTCAGTACCTTCTGTAAGACCCAGGACACACAGGTTTTGTCTCCTGCTCCGGCCTTCTAGGTCCATGACTTTGGTCGTTAACTTGGAGTTGTTTTCCCGAAGTCCGGAGCAGATGCTCTTCAACTCGGTAACACGCTCGCTCAGGTCATCCGTAGCAAGTTCGAATGAGGGTAAGCGCTGTCCATGGTCCTCTACTTGGGCTTGAATTTAGTCTAGATTACTTTCCTGTAAACTAATCAAGGATTTAAATTCAGCCGCTAACGCTTCACAGTGTTTGTCTAACAGCGCAGAAATAGCCTCGACTGTTAGAGCGGTCGCAGTGTCGTCTTTTTTTCCCGGTTTTAACACTCCTGGTAGCCATTATAAATGAAAAATAGATAACGTGGGGTAGAGTATAAAGTTATTGTATCCTAAAGATTTAATTTAACATTTAGAGACGAATAAGGGAGTGAAGAAATTCGAAGTACAGTAATATTTTACTTTGACAATTGAGACCAAGCTCCATGCATTTTGGATAATGCTCAAGGTACTCAATCTCATTGAGTACCCTGAATAACATTTCACATTACCATATTCATAAATTTTAAGTCTCACACTTGGACCTCCTTTTGCTTTGGTCTGAATGTGTATTTTTTTCAATAAACTTATGCAATGTACAACATTTCTTTCAGTCCAGAGTTGCCTTGATTAGCCTCACTGTTTTCTTTAAGCTACACTGCTGTTAGCGGTTAATACCCTTAAGGGTCTGAGGTCTTTCTGATTCAGCATTCTTTTAAATTTTCTGTAAATTTCAAATATTTACCAATATAGTAGATGATAATTTTATGTAAATAATACCTTATTTATGTAGAGCACAAACTGAGCTTTCATAATCTGGCTGATATAAATGTTAGATTCATGTCTTGTCTTGTCATTTGTATTTTTTGTTCTGGAAGCTCCGTCACTAAAACAAATTCCTTGTACGTGCAAGCGTACTTGGCAATAAAACTCTTTCTGATTCTGATTCTGATTCTGATGTGCGACATGGTTTCTACACAGCAAAATGTGTTAGTTTATTATGACTGAAATAAAGCGGCTCACATCACCGCGCATTTCGTGCAGCGCTGCAAAGCCAGCGTTTATTTAGCAAGTATATATTCATGTTTGTTGTATTTCTGGGGGTTATGTAAAGAGAAACTGCATTTTTTTTTTTAAATAAATAATATAAAAAAATATATATCAGCACGCATGTTCATCTGCCTCTTGATCAAAACATCAGCCATTCACAGACAACATGCATTGTGCTATATTGTTTGTGATCTGAGTATTTTATTACAGAAATAAAGCTGCTCACTTCATTGCACACTTTCACTTTGCACTTTTCATCTCCCCTTTGATCAAAGCTCTACCGATATGAGCAGCTTTATTTCAGTTATAATATACTCGGATCACAAAGAGAGGCAACTTTTGCAAGCAGACAAAATGTAAAACTACTAAAATAATATAGCATAAATATATACTTGCTAAATAAACGCTGCCTTTTTTTTTTAAAGGTTTTTTTTTTAAAGTTTTTTAAGTTAAGGCAGTTTTTTAAAGTTAATAGCTTTATTTGAGTCATATAATTCAAGATTTAAAGAACTTTATTAATCCCAGAGGGAAATTGTTGAAAGTTGTTGAAATCACAGCAACTTTCCATCCATTTGTGGTCAAATAATTATTCAACGCTGGACACAAACAGCAAAAAAGCATCATGATTACTATTATTTTAAATAACCGAAGCACTTCATGTGGTTTCATGCGATGAGTCATTTTCCCAGGGAAAGATTTTTAATGTGCATATACTATACTGTAAGGATATTTACATAAAAAAAAATTTTTTTTTTTTGTTTGTTTCTTCATTCAAGCCTTTCCTGTTTTGTTGGACATGGACATACATTAGCACATAACACAGCAATTAGCATCTCAATAGAGTCATGTACATAAATCCTGTATGTGAATGGAGCGCGCTAAGCGTGGTGACCGGGTCTCCAACGCATGTGGAGACAAGAATCTGACATACGTTTGTTTTTTATTTTTTAACATTAATTTAATAACAATTTTTTTGCCAATAAACAGTTTGGAAAAAAAATCTGTCTACTGTTTGTGTACATCTACATGTCTACTGTTTGTGTTCTGGGTTGCTACAATATACAGTGGAACCTCGGATTACGAGCATAATTCATTCCCGAAGCGGTTTCGTATTCCAAAACATTCGTAAACCAAATTAAATTTTCCCATAGGAAATATTTTACAAACTCAAACTCAAATTATTCGTTCTACAGCCCCAAAAAATAAATACATAAAAATAATTAACACAAAATATAAAGTAAAAATAAAACAAATTAATCTGCACTTTACCTTTAAAAATACGTAAAAATAAATCCTGACAGATAAGTGTTTCCGTTTGTGCACGCAGATGCTGTGTGTGTGTGTGTGTGTGTGTGTGTGTGTGTGTGTGTGTGTGTGTGTGTGTGTGTGTGTGTGTGTGTGTGTGTAAAATGTGCGACAGAGAAAAATTGCTGTGTGTTTGTTTGGGAACCTGAGAGAAGGGGGGCTGTAAACACACACTTACACGCACACAAACACACACGCACACTCAAAAACCTTGCAAGCACTAAGGCCCAGCAGGTGAGACGATAGGTCTCGGCTTTACAGCCTCCCCCCCCCCCCCCGGTTCCCAAACAAACACACAAACTCTGCTCTGTCGCGACTGTTTTCAAGGGTGAGGAGCTGATAATAATTTGTTGTTGTTGTTTTACTTTACACCAGTAAAAACAACCTTTGGCTCCATTCTGATGACGTCGCACTCTGCGTCAAAACAAGAAGCGCATGCGTGATACATGATACTCGGTGCTTGTAAACTAAGACAATGCTCGTTTTTCAATTCAAAATTTATTAACAATCTTTGCTCGTCTTGTGGAACACTCATAAACCGTTTAACTCGTAATCCGAGGTTCCACTGTAGTTTCACTGACAAAACGCTTGTAATGAGAAAAGTGAATTCCCTAAGGGTTAAGTTCCAATCCCTTGAGTTCTCTTCAGATTTTTGAGTGTGGAAAAACTCTTACTATCACTACTAGAGCCATGAGTTACTCTTGTACTGTTGTTTTTTTATGATTTAATTTCACTAAGTGATCTATCACGCTCTTTCAGAATGTTTTTCCAACCACATTTTTTCTTGAAGATGATGGTTCACCACTATCCTTCCAGGTTTTAAAAATCCACTTTATAGTTAACACAGTTTTAGTAGTTTCAGCAATCTCCTTAGTTGTTTTATTTTCTTTACATAGGCCAATAATTTGAACCTTCTGAAACCTTCTGAGTCACATCTTTGTCATGACCACAGAATTCAGCATTTATGCAGTGTGAATCCTGTATTAGTGCTGTGTACACCCTGTGGCACTTTTTCAAATAATCAGGCTTCATAAAAATGGGTCAACAGTGACATGATTTGAGGATGTTGGGTGCTTATTTTTGTTTCCCTCCTGTCTTCTGCGGCACACAGGTGCGCCTGATCCTAATGCGTTTTCTGCCAGGTGTGTTTATGGACGCCATGCGGGACAATGCTGAAGCTGCAGTGCATATATTTGAGGGCACTCATGAAAACCCAGAACTGATTTGGAATGATGCATCACGAGAGACTGTCTCCACGACTGTCCGGGAAATGATGCTTGAGTGAGTGGCTCGTTAATTTAGCTATTAATGATATTTCAGGTAAATGAAATATATATAAATGAAATGATCTAGGTAAATGGCTGATCTTTTTGTTTTCATTTATGGATTTATTTTGGATTGCCATCGTCATTGATATAAAACAATGAGTTTTATTATATCTTCATTAAGTTGATGTATATAATCAAAATAAATACACTTTTTAATTTGAAAGCAGAAACTGCATTTACAATTTTAATTAACCATACAGCTGTGGCCCAAAAGTTTTTAGAATGACAAATGTTAATTTTCAAAGTCTGCTGCTTCAGTGTTTTTAGATCTTTTTGTCAGATGATACTATGGTGTACTGAAGTATAACTACAAGCATTTGGCTTTGACAAGTGTCAAATGCTTTTATTGACAAATTATGTTTATGCAAAGAGTCGATATGTGCAGTGTTAACTAGTGCTGCACGATTAATCATATCGCAATCGCGATGTCAGCCTATGCGATTACATTACAGCAAATGTTGCGATTATATTAAATAAACAAATGCGTAGAGTTTATTGGCCTTGGACCAAAATTTCAATGTTTTGTTCGCCAAGCCACTTAGCTATCACTTTTGCCTTATGGCAAGGTGCTCCATCTTGCTGGAAAAGGCATTGTCACCAAACAGTAAAGCATTCTGAGACCATTTGTGCGTGGTGTTGCTTTTCAGGCACACTCACAATTTTTTTAAACATATCAAACGTATCTGTATGCTCCATAACTGCATTTTGACGTACACCTAATTTCTTGTATAAATCCTCCTTGTATAAATGCAAAGAATTTACACACAAATTTGTTCACATTCACCTTGATAGTTTATTATTAGTTTTTTTTCGCATAGTAATCCAAAAACTATTTTCTGTTCTTTTTCCTGCAGACACTTCAAGCAGCAGAAGGATAACCCTGATTTCAACTGGAAGGTGATAGTGCAAGAGGGTAGTTTTAATTCATGGGAGGAGGTGTAAATTTGTTACTATAGCTGATTGTGTGTGTTTGTCTAGCTTCCTGAGGACTTCACAATACCGTATGCAGCGGGGCATGGTGAGCTGGAGGTGGGTGGAGTGTTCTTACGGATGTTCATTGCTCAGCCAGGCTGGGTGCTGCGCAAGCCTCGAGATTTCCTTGTCTCCCTGTTCGAGACCCTCACTGAGCTGCTTGAGAAGAACCACCCTAATGTAAGCCTGGGCTCTACACATATTAATGATATCTAAAATGATGACAAAATATGGTGCTTCAATATGATTTGTTTTACTTTAAAATAATATTGTTCCATTTTTCTTTTTATCTTAAAAAAATCTTATCTTAATTTTTCATTGCCATCTCATGTTTCTCTTATTCTTCTCCTGTTTTGTCCTTATCCTTTTTTCTCATTCTCTTTTCTATTGTGTTTTCTCATTTTCACTCCTTTTTGTGCCCCTCTTCTCTTAATATTTCTGTGCCTCTCTTTTTCCACTCTTTACATTCTATATCTTAGGGTGAGGTATTGGAGACGATTACCACGGCAGCTGTCTGTTTGTTCAGTACTCAGACTCAGTTGGCTGATCAGGTTCCTCCTCTTGGTCACCTGCCTCGAATTTTAGCAGCCCTCAACCACAAGAACAGCGCTGTTCCTAAAAGCTCCATCCGCCTCATCCATGTCCTCTCAGAGAATGAGGTATACTTACAGACCCTTGCACCTGCCTGTAATATCTAGTGTTGGCGGACATTTACTTTTTAAAGTAACTAATTACATTACAAAATTACTGTCATTAAAAAGTAGTCAGTTACATTACAGCGTTACTTTCTGATAAAAGTAACTAGTTAGAGTACTTTTCCATTGCAGAAAATTAAAACTCCTTTGTGATTCCTCATGCATGTTGTTTTTGATGACATAATTATTCTACCATCATCACTCAGCGAAGTTTGGCCTACAGTAACATCCCTATCTCACCTGCGCGGTTTCGCGTGGTGGCCATAAGTACGATTCATCATGATTTTCCCGCGAGTTTTGGCGCTGTGATTACATTTCCATATTTCCGCGCATCGCTCCTCGCAGAAGTTGCAGAACTTCGCAGAACGTCGGGTGGTCACAGTGCCTAACACTGCTTCTCACTGCAAGTCTGCATAGGTGAGATAGGGGAATAACAGCAGAAATAACAGAAGGGGGCGGGTTATCGGGGGCGGGGCTTGTAGGAAGACTTTCACACACACACACATACAATAACAAAAGCACTGCTGTCTGGCTCACGGATTACATAAATTGTCTGAATAACGGATTACATTTTTGAAAATATAACTAAATAACTGAGTACTTAAATGGCGGACCTAACGCGTTAGATTGCTCGTTACATCCAAGTACTCAACACCCAACAATGGTAATATCTTAGCAGCCACTTAGTAACACTATAGCAACCTACAGATATAGCATATGAACCACCTAACAAAATCATAATAACCAGTTTAAACAAAGAAAGAAGTGACCTAGAAACACACTAGCAATCATCATGTACAGTTAAACCTTGGACTGCAAGCATCATTTGTTCCGGAAGCATGCTTGTATATCAAAGCACTTGTATAACAAAGCAAATTTCCCCATGAGAAATAATGGAGACTCCGATCATTCGTTCCACAGCCCAGAAATATTTATCTAAAAAGAATTCATACAAAATATGAAGTAAAAATAAAAGAAATTAACTTTACCTTTAAAAATAATCCAGACAGAGCAGTGTTTCCATTAGTGTTTGTGCGCGTGCGAATGACCATAGGAGACGATTACAGACAATCTCGCAGCACACGAGAGAGAACCACCACTGGTCACAGTTGTGATCACGTGAGGCTTGGCAGACAAATCGCATGCGTACTTACTCGTATGTCATGACCTTGTTCATTTATCAAGTTAAAATGTATTAAAACTTTTTGCTCATCTTGCAAAACGCTTGCAGACTAAGTTACTTGTAGTCCAAGGTCCCACTGTGTATCATCACAGCTACTTATAAACACCCTAGCATTTATGCAAAAATACCCGATCAGTTACCTCGAATGCCACCAAATGGAATATGATAGCAACCACCTAGCAACGTCTTTGTAGTCTGTTCAAATAGCATACTGTAGCAGCCATCGAGAAAAACCCTACCAAGCATCATAGTACAGTGACCATCTATCCATACCCTAACAACCACCTGGAATATCATAGAACCACCTTGGAACTTGAAGGCAACCACATATCACCCAAACACCCAGTGTGAATACCATTCCAACTAAATAGCATCATCATAATACACCCTATCAGCTAGCTGACATAGCATACCAATCATCTAACAATATTTAACAATATTTTAGACTTCCTGCACAGCCTTGGACATGCTGAAGTAGTGTTTTTCAGGAATCAAATTTACAATTTACCATTGTGTTTTAAATTGTTGTTAATAAATTGCATGTATTATTCAAAACTGTTATTAAGGGCGTTAGTGTTTAGTAATAAAGTAAAGTTTGTGATTTGTAATGCAGCCTTTTTAAAGAAATTGATCTGATGGTGTTTGGCAGAGCTTCTGCTATGCATGAAATTGCTAAACATTACTATTTGACTTGATGGAGAGAAATGTTTCGCCATGTACTGTAATAAATGTAGATTTTTACTCCTCTAAATGTAGACAACCTGCCAAAATGGTCGACACACCAACAATTATATGGTCTTTCCTGATTTTTCTTTCTCTCTACATTGTAAAGTAATGGTGCAGGCATCCAGAATATACAATAATCTCAGTTGATATTGAGATGTGTCTGCTACTTGCGCTCTGTACGCTTCATACTTACGCTCTGTACTCTGAGGTGCTGTTAATTATTTTGAGGCTTATAACTAAATTAACCTCTTCTCTGCAGCAGAGGTAAGTTTTGTTCTTGCTTTCCTGAGATGGTCTTTGTGAGAGCCATCATGGGGCATAACTGGGTTTTAAAAATGCACTTTTCTATTTCTAATCTAGAACAGCTGATATTCGTGCCAACCGACTACTGTTGTTACTTAATTACGTAATGCTTATACGTGTTATTTAATAGTTTTGAGAAAAAAAAGTGTAGTTCAGTATGCAGGCAAGCGTCTGAACAGAGTTGCTTGAGTTTCTCCCACTTTTACAGACACATGGTGTGCCCATCACGCCAGCTTAATTTTTTTTAAACATGCCCCTTGCAGGATATGATCAGTATACGTTTTCCTACCCATTAGATAGATAAGTCAAGAAACTGATTCTTCCTTTGGATGTGAGTGACATGTATCTGGGTCCAGACATATTTGTAAATACATATATTTTTAGCAAAAATGCGTATTTGCAAAAAAATATTGATTTAATTGTCAAACAGAGTACTGTGGCAAGAAAAAAATAAGTGAACCATTTGCAATTTTCTGGTTTTCTGCATAAATTAAATGCATGAAATGTCACATGTATAATCAAAAACAAAATTCCTTTGCTGATAAAAACATGAACAATCATGATCTTTTATGTCTTTATTGAACTCATCCATCAAACATGTTGGAAAAAGTAAATGAAATGATTCAGCAATGTCTGAATATTTGGTTAATACATTCGGCAGCAAATCACCCAAGCAATGTTCAGTAAGAATTTTGGACCGTTCCTCCTACATAACTGCTTCAGAAGGATGTCTTATTACAGTGGTTACCCAATTGGAATGGTTATTACCGTCACGCTCACCGCCGTGTAAAGACGACAGCGGCCAAAATAAATCAGTTGCATTTCAAAGTCATTCGTAAAATGGCCGCCAGGTGGCGCAAAGTGACATTTTCACTCGTCGCAGTAAATACAATAGTGATGGTAATTTCCACATGAGTACTTTACACAACAAACACAAAAAAATCTGAACCAGAGCTATTGATATGTACTTTACAGTAATGAGTAAAAAAAACATTGGTTAAATGTTGTTTAGATCAAGTTCACTAGCTGACAATTTTATTTGTACAAAGTATAAACTGTTATATAGCGTATCTCCATATCCGTTTATTGTTATTTAAGTTCTGGGTTATTTCAGGTACTTTAAACACATTGTTAGGTTGCTCATGGTGGGTCATATGAGATGTAGTGAGTCATTTACAAATGAACACCTGGTTGGGTTATTTTGACCAAACAACTGGTTTATTCATTATTCTTTCGTTTCTCCAAATGGCAGCCTGCAAAATGTTCGAAATATTACTTTTATTGTGTCACAGGTGTAGTTTTAAGAGTTGTTTAGGCAGGAATGCGTGTGTATACAGCTCAAAACCTCCATCAGTTATTAAAGATTGCATCTGTTTAGAAAACATGCCCCAGCGATTTCGGAGCTTCAGGAAATCTCCCGGCGCTCTGCGCATAACACCGGGGCAACTCATGTCAGAAAGAATTTATTAACGCTTTCTAAACATGGGCTGTTGTTTTTTTTACTTATAATATTTGATAGTTTAATTTAAATGAGGTTTGGGCTCAGGACTTCGATTCGGCATTGTGATCCCCTCTTTAATTTCCTACCTAGTCGAAATCAGCGCTAAACCGCATGCATGAAGCTTTCCAGAGTGCACCGGCAGAAGTAGACTAATGATTATGAATGCGTCAAGAAAAACAGCAAGCAGACTGACTCTAACCATTTAAAAAATCGTTTGCGTTCATTTTCTGACGTGCTCAAGTTCACCAAAAACAATACAGAACAGCGCACCTTATTTGTTTTCAAACATTTACAAAATAAAGTTTTTTCGTTATTGTGAGTGCACTTAAATAAAAGTTGAGTCTTATAAAGGCCATGTAGTCTTATATAGTTTTATTATATAGTTTTGCACATTAATCTGAGTCCTCATCTGTTACATTTTTGAGGACAATAATTTTTTCAGCCTGTCACGGCGTGCGCCCAATCCTCGCTCACTAGTTAGGCGTCCTCCCCTTCAGATATGCAAAGGAGCGGGGCCATGGAATTAGGCACGGCTGGTGAGCTATCCTTGCTAATGATCCCGGGCTTGCACCCCACGCAATAAAACACTCTGGGTTTGTTGGGTTACAGTGGATTTTACTACGCGTTGTGAGTGCGATGCGTGCGCAACAACGCAGAAGTGCGGAATGCAACGGGGCGAATGGAACGCGCCCCAGGGACTTCAAAGAAGCGAGAGGGGGGAGGGGTCGGTCCGGCCATCCGCGCAGAGCCATCACGAGCGGGCGGAGGCAGGAGCTGCTGTCCGCGGATGGCTGTCGCACTCACACCGCGTAGTAAAATCCACGGTAACCCAGGTATTTCATTGCATTTCATTTCACAAGCGGGGCTGAATGAGTGACATCTGCTGACGCAGTAGAACGTCCTGACAATGTTATAATTTTATGGTCATTTATTTCAGTTAATAAATCTACTATAAATTTAAAGAACACAAGAAATAAGATGACACAAAACCCAACACGCGTCTTTTCTAATTACACGTGATAAAATCTAAAGGCTCACTGTTTGGCAAATTTATTTTGCTTAAATTTGACTCTAATAAGATTTAATTTAATTTGAATTCTACATGTGTACTGCAGTGGCAAGCAGTCCAGTTCCAGAGGCAGCAAAATCCAGCTCCCTCCATCATACTTCAGTGTTGAGATGATGTCTTCATGTAGTTCCTTTTTATTTTCCCAGTAGTGATGTGGAGTGTCAAGGTGGTCTTCAGCAAACATCAGATGGGTTTTTTTTTTTTTTTTTTGGAGGGGAATAGCTTCCTCCATGGAGTTCTGGCATAGATACCACACCTGTTCAATGTTTTACTTATGGTTGACTCATAAACAGATGTTATCTAGCTCTAATGAATATTATGGTATTTAAGCTATTACTCTTGGGTTCTTTTTTTTTTTTTTTCAACTTTATTCAGCATTCTGTGTTGGGCCTATGGAGTGACCTTGGCCTGGACAGACATGTCAATTAAGAGTAGCCATGGGACCAAACAGTTTCCATTTATAGACAAATGTTCTCACTTTGGCCTCTTGTATATGTAAAACTTTTGACGTTTTAATAAATTTTATTTATTTATTTATTTATATTATTTATAAGAGACTTCTTATAAATAATATAAATTATAAATAAATTACTTCTTATAAATCTTATCAACTTGACTTCTTTCTATAGAGCCTCTTTCTGGTGCCATCTCATACCCAGGTTCCCATGAACAGCCACAGCAAATTCAACATTTTGAGTCAATGCCAGTTCTTTTAACTCTGGGAAAGGAGAGACTTTAAATGCTGTACAGTGCATCACAGCGCTTCACTTTTTCCATATTCTGCTATGTTACAGCCTTACAGCTCAAAATGGATTAAATTAATTGGCTTTTTTTTTCAAAATTCTACAAACAATACCTCATAATTACAACATGAAAAAAAAATCACATGTACCAAGTATTCACAACCTTTGCCATTACACTCAAAATTGCATCCTGTTTCCACTGATCATCCTTGAGATATTTCTACAACTCAATTGGAGTCCAACTGTGGTAAATTCAGTTGATTGAAAATTATTTCAAAAGACACACACCTGTCTATTAAAGGTCCCACAGTTAACAGTGGATGTCAGAGCACAAGCCAAGTCATGAAGTCCAAGGAAATGTTTGTAGACCTCCAAGATGGGATTGTGTCCGAGTGAAGCGCTGTGAATACTTTCCATACGCACTGTAATTCTTAAACGTTTAATGGTAAACCCCTCGAAATAAAGATAAGTCATCATTTTAAATCACACAAAATTTTCACTGTTCAAACTAAAGAAATTGAACATAAAATGTGCTGTAATTCCTACACCCAAATTAATTGTGTTTGTGAACCCGCTCTCTACAGTTGTGTGTGCGGTCCATGTCAGCCTTGGAGATCATTGGGCCATTGATGTGTGGGATGAAGGTCAGAGCTGATATGGCAGGACTAGGATGTGAAGCCCTCAACCGCATGTTCCAGCGAGAGCAAACTGATCTAGTTGCACAGGTAAACACCTCTTCACATCACAACATATTTCTCTCATATTAATTTTTAACGTTGACTTACAGTAGTGTAAAATCAACATGGTGCAATGGCAATTAATTTTGTTCCTACATGGAATGAGTTGCTTCTTTCTGCATCAGTCTGTGGATTATTTTATTGGCTGTGATTTGAAATGCCTGTATTAAAAAAAAAGTTTCATTGATCTTTGTCATTGCACAGTACTTTTGTATTGTATTGATTAGGGATGTAACGGTATCAAACTTGACGGTACGGTAATACCTCAGTATGAATGGCACGGTATTTATTGAATCATTTACAGGAAAAACAAAACTAATGAAGAGACTCGAAAAAAGTGCCAGAAGTGTTTATTAAACAGTATACATGAACACTGAACATATCAATGGCATACAAATTAGCCATCTATCTGTAAACTTTGAAACAGAAACTTAAATTTTTCAATTTTAATAACAAAACATTATTAAACCATGTAAAAAAAATTAAGTTTCAATTTAGTATTCTTGAAAACTAAAAAAATAAATAAAAATAGCAGACTACATATTGCAGCTGGCCCATGTGCTGAATGAGTATTTGAGAACACTCAATGTATTCACTCACTTATTCAGACAGAGACAGGATTTTTTTTTCCTTTCTCGTTTCTTTTCAGAGAGAAACCGAAATGACTCGATAAAACTATAGGTATTCCGAGAAAAGTTTGATCCAGTAATGCGGAAATAGCGGGTGCTGCTATTAGCGGCGAAGGAAAAGAGATGGAAAGAGTAATTAATCAATTCGGAGTAAGCGGGTTTTAAATCAGATGTGCGCATTACTGGATCTGTAGTGATAACAGACCGCAAAGGATGATGGCCACGCCTGGGCTGATGGGAATTGTAGTTCCGGCTACCTCCCGTTCGCTCCATTCGCCTGAGCAAACTTTTCTCAGAAAACCTATAGTTTTATCAAGTCATGCGACCACGGTATTATCGAAATAAATTGTTATTGCGGTATGACGGTATTTACAATACCTTTACATCCCTAGTACTGATGTTTAATCATTTGTAGCTGGTGTTATATGGCCAACAGTAGTGTTCCCTATCTATTAAAGTTGAATTGTTTAATATTAGTGCAAGGCATTCAGTATTTTATTATGACAGTGGAGCAGGATGTGAAAGAGCTTTGTAGTTTCATTGTTTCAAGTTACTTTCTTCAGGAAACTTATTTTTCTTTGTCTTTCGGCTGCTCCCTTTCAGGAGTTGCCACAGCGAATCATCTGCCTCCATCTAACCCTATCCTCTTCCTGCATCCTCTTCTCTCACACCAACTAACTTCATGTCCTCTCTCACTTCATCCATAAATCTCTTCTTTGGTCTTCCTCTAGACCTCCTGCCTGGCAGTTCCAACCTCAGCATCCTTCTACCGATATGCTCACAATCTCTCCTCTGAACATGTCCAAACCACCTCAGACTTTATCTCCAAAACATTTAACATGGGTTGTCCCTCTGATGAACTCATTCTTGATCCTATCCATCCTTGTCACTCCCAAAGTTGAGTCCCAGAGAGACTCCTCAACATCTTCATCTCTGCTACCTCTAGCTCTGCCTCCTGTCTTTTCTTCAGTGCCACTGTCTCTAAGCTGTAGAGCATCGCTCGTCTCACCACTGTCCTGTACACCTTTCCTTTCCTTCTTGCTGGTACTCTTTTATCGCACAACACACCTGACACTTTTCTCCACCCATTCCAACCTGCCTGTACCCGCCTCTTCACCTCCTCTGAATACTCTTCGTTGCTCTGCACCGTTGACCCTAATTACTTAAAATCCTGCACCTTCTTTACCTCTGCTCCCTGTAGCCTCACCGTTCCTCTTGGGCCCCTCTCATTCACACATGTATTCCGTCTTGCTGCGGCTAACCTTCATTCCTCTGCTTTCTAGCGCATACCTCCACCTCTCCAAATTTTTCTCCACCTGTTCCCTGCTCTTGCTACAAAGCACAATGACATCTGCAAACATCATAGCCCATGGAGTCTCCTGTCTTACCTCATCTGTCATCCTGCCCATCACCAGAGCAAACAAAAAGGGGCTTAGAGCCGATCCTTGATGCAGACCCACTTTCACCTTGAACTCTTACATGTCCTGTACCACTCTAACATACTTCTCTGCCACTCCAGACCTCTTCATACAACACCACAGCTCCTCTCTCGGCACCCTGTCATACGCTTTCTCTAAATCTACAAAGAAAGCTTAATTAAGCTAAAGTTAATTAAAGCAATAAAAAAAATTTTTTTTTATTAAATAAATAAAACTGTACAAACCTAGCCAAAAAAGTTGCAATTTGGATCTACAGTAACTAAGCCAGTGGAACCTCGGCATATAAATGCCTTGCCTTAAGAATTTTCACCTTAAGAACTGAAAATTCACTGGAAATTTGTCTCGTCATGCGAAGCATTTTCAGCATATGAGCGACCAAACTGAGTGTGACCACTGAGTCAAACCAAATGCCGGCTTGT
Organism: Channallabes apus; assembly: GCA_030522415.1. Classification (NCBI taxonomy): domain Eukaryota; kingdom Metazoa; phylum Chordata; class Actinopteri; order Siluriformes; family Clariidae; genus Channallabes; species Channallabes apus. The sequence continues at coordinate 41,874,223 of CM060115.1, read as the reverse complement.
GCCTACGTTGCACGAACGTCCAGCTTGTGCCAACGTTGTGCATCCACATACAGTAAGTTGCACGCATTTACATTATTTCCTATGGGAAGATAGGAAGATTATTTCCTAAAGAACTTGCCTCTGAAACAGATACATTTTGTATTCCATGGAACCACTGTACTAACTGCAGTGATTAATATTTTCAGCTGGTAAATTTTTTTTAACCCTAACAGTTGCAGTGAGTTGCTTGTATGTGAATTATCACATAACCATGGAAAAGATGCTACTATGTTACAGAAGGGTCAAATTATTGGTATGCATCAAGCAAAGACACAACGTACTGTAGGAAATTGTTGACATTACTGGATTGAGAAATGAAAAATGAGAAATGGTTGAGAAATGTTCAAAGCATTATTATACAACAGTTCTGACCAAGCAATATGATTGCTTCCAAGTTATTCCAAATGGCATCTGAACCACCAGTGTTTTTCTATTTACAAAGCTAACTAGCTCCTAACACGAAGCTGAATTCCAAATCCCCCTCCAACCTCTAATCAAGGGCGCTACTTGATGTGTGACAATGGATTGTATGCATTAGCACAATAGCTTTCCGTTTAACACTGCATTTGTATCACTATTTGTTTTAGTACCAATTGTTAGTGAGGGTAATCATAAAAAAGGCGTTTTTTTATTGCTAAAAAGCATTATGTTTGGACTTTATAGCAATAAAGTGCTAGAGTTACGAAAGTGCTTGAAACATTTCATCAATCATGTATAGTGCCCACTGTAAAAGTCTCTGGAGGCAGCGTTATGATCTGCGGTTACTTCAGTAGTAAGTCAGCAGTATCAGCATGTAGTGAATGACCAGGTTATTTCATCAATTACATTTTTTTTCTTCCCTAATGGCACACGCATATTCTAGGACAACAGTGTGATGATTTATCAGGCTCAGTTTGTGAGAGAGTTGTTCTGGAAACATAAAGATACATTCACACATGAATTGGCAACCACAGAGTCCTAACCTTAAACCAGTGCTGAAGATTTTAAGTGGTTCGACTTTCATCAATATAAGATCTCGCCTAAAATGAATGCATTTTTTGATGGAAATACATATTGTCAAAGCTAAATGTGGTCTAAAAAAATAATTCAGTTTTTATTAGTTTTATGTTTTGTTTTGGCTAGCCAATATATATCTTCTGTTTATACCACTGACCACAATGAAAATGTTTTAAATGCATTTTAACTCATTTTTGTTTTGAAGCAAATTTCAACTGTATAATGTTTGTGAAATGAAGTAATATATTTGTGTTTATATATGTACAGTGGTCCCACGGCATACAAATTTGATCAGTTCTGGAGGCTAGTTTGCAGCCCGAAATTTTGTATAGTGAACTGTAATTTTGTATAGTGAACAATCAATAAATTTGGAAAAGCCATATTAATTGCTAAATAAACATAAAATACTAAATAAACAGACATTAAACCTCACTTAACCTTTAATTATGATTGTTTTTTTTTCTTGCCATATGGAAACAACCCCATAAAACTACAGTATGACAAGTTCCAGACAATCAGAACACAGTGCAGAACACAGTATTACAAATTATTCCTTTTTAATTTCCACTGAAAGTGCCTCAAGTTTTTTCTTGGTACCATGCTTGTTAACTTTCTTTGGACCCATGCTGCTAAATCCTCACTAAATCCTGCACAAAAAGACTTTTCTCCGTTCATGCAAACAAGTTTTGACCGGCTACCGGAGATGCTAGAAAACGGAAGTGTGCGTGACTGGCTAAATAGTTTGTATGCTGAATCGCATACTGCATTGCATGCCAAAGCAAAATCCAGCCATTATTATGGCGAGGATCCACTGTACTTTTTTATAAATATACTGTGTTTTTGTGTGTGTGTGTGTGTGTGTGTGTGTGTGTGTGTGTGTGTGTGTGTGTGTGTGTGTGTGTGTATGTATGTGTGTGTATGTGTGTGTGTGTGTGGCGGGGGGGGGGGGTGTTTTCAGGCTCTCAGAGTAGAGCTGGTGCCTTATTTGCTGAAGCTTCTAGAGGGTGTGGGATTAGAGACCCTGGACAATCCCTCAGCAACCAAAGCCCAAATCGTCAAAGCTCTTAAATCCATGACTCGCAGTCTGCAGTACGGAGAACAGGTGAGAAACGCAAACGATTCAATAAATTATTTTTTTTATATAATGCATGTAACAATTGACATTTTAACAAAGTAGGATTACAGAAAAAAAAAAATTGGATATAATTAAAAGATATATAGATTTATTCATTTGTAGCTTTATTAGTTAATGCCATCAACCACCAAATAAAAGCACACAATTTAAACACACGCACACACAAACTAAATAAATCAGATATTTTTATCTGATACTAAAAGAAGTAGGGTTGTATTTTTAAGCAAAGAGATATATAAGCCTTTAAACAAATATATAAGGTGCTGAAGCATGCAATTTGAGATTTTAGTGTTGTTGCAGGTGAATGAAATCCTGTCTCGGTCCACTGTGTGGAGTGCCTTCAAAGATCAAAAACATGATCTCTTCATCTCGGAATCCCAAACTGCAGGTTTTCTGACAGGTATAACGTCCACACAAGCTTACAGGTTAAAATTACATGACTAAAACACAGGGTCTTTATTTTCTTTTCAAAATTTTTATATATTCTATTTTTATTGCAACACTTTACAGCAATCAAAGAGTGAAGGAAATATGGGAAAAATCATAAAATTTAGAAATCACATTTTTAGGCCTGGAAATGAAAAAATTCTAAAAGTTTTGGATTTTTTTAAATCACTGTGTTCATATAAAAATTTTGGGTTTTGATAACGACTGTTGTTTAAGTGTTTGTGTTGTAATGAGCTGCGTGTGAGCATGTGTATATGCTCATACCTGTATGTGTGTTTATAATGGAGGGTTATCCCTTAAAGTCTCAACAGTGTCATGGAATCATTTAAGCCCGCACTGTGCTGATTAATTCCATTAAATTTTATTTGTATAGCGCTTTTAACAATTGACATTGCAACTCAAAGCAGCTTTACACAATCAAAAGAATTATTTAAGTTTGTATGGAATGTGAATGTGTATGAATCAAAATGGTCAGATTGTCTATGATGTGTTGCATAGTAGGTATAAAAATGTCTGTGTCAAAAGTCTGGCTCTGCTTTATCATCCTTGATTTTATCAGCATATGATGCATTAACATTATATTAAACAATGACATTGCTGTCCAGACCGACAGCATGAACAAAATTGTAAAACACCTGAATGGTTGTGGAATTAATTTAAGAAACATTTACAACTGCAATAAACAGCCATCTTTCCCTCATCCTTCAAGTTTGTATAAAGGGATTACAAAACTCCCTTCAAAATCTGCAGCACCAGATTCCTCCCTGGTTTTAATAAGGGTGGTGCTATGACTGGCAGGTAAGGTTTGACCTTGATTTGACCATGTACATGGTTATTTATGGTACATGGTTAAGTGCTCCTGAAAGGCTGGTCCATCCGAAGCCAAGTGTGTGATCAGAAAGCTTACTTACAGTACAACTGTGCCTCATCAGCACATTAGTGGAAAATTCAAGTTCAGATTTTTTTTTAACCTTAATGTGACACACATTTGATTTTCTAGGGCTTTGTGAATGCACAGTTCTGATATTTTTCAGATCAGAGTCACTGTCTTATATTGTACTAGTCATGCAACTGAATTCTTGCAACTTTTTGCTTTTGCACATGCATGGGGTGCTTTCTGACATCAGCCAGCACCATGGGGATTTCATAGCAAGGGTAGCAATAGCTGATCATCTTCTTCTTTGTCTTTCGGCTGTTCATAAATCAGCTAATTGCTTGCCATCCTCCAGAGCAATAAGCGTAGTTGTTGCTAAAATTTCAACCAATGTTTGAAATTAGTGCTCGCACAAACCCATGACGTGTTTTAACCCAGATGGCACAAGTTAAGACATATTGATATGTGCATACATGCTGTTTCAGAGGAAAGATGCATCCAAATTTGATTCAGATAAAGGTCTGATAATGATTGTGAACGGACATGACATGCAGATCCAATCTGCCCCAAAAAAAAGAAAATTAATAGCTGAGCAATGTGGCTTGTAATGTGAGCATAGCTAAAGATAATGGGGCTCATGAAAATGTCTCATTTCTCGTCTGTATCATGGGTTGGGCAGATTGATTCAAATATTAATAGTATTGATGCCAGTATTGGTATTAGATCAATACTAGAGAGATAAAATTGATACTTTAGTTTGTTTCTCTCCTCTATGTTCAGAAAATTGCTCCGGTTTCATCAGAGTAAACAGGTCTGTGCTTACCCCGCTCCTTTCACATCTCCTATGATCATGTTGCTTCCCTGCTTTGCTGTTTTGTTGTCCTGCCATCATGTGATTCAGCGGCACTAAGCTGATGGCTGTAGTGAGTGAGAGATGGTAGAAAGAAAAAGGAGCGTTGTATGTAGTTATTTTAAGGCCAGCAGTCAAGGCAGCCCCATAGCATTATGGATCCTCTAACATGCTTAACTGTTGGTATGATGTTCTTTTCCTTGTAAGCTTCATTGCGCCATCTGTAAACAAATTGTTGGTGTGCATTGCCAAAAAGCAATAGGACATTTCTGATGTCCTCAGACAGCTAATTTGTCTTCACCTTTATGAATTCTTCACCTTTATGAAACAGGGAGTGTCATGTGACTTGAAACACTGAAGTCATCATTCAGTAGCTAATTTATATTACATGAGTGACTGACAATTTATAACCAGTGATTGTCATTTGTGAATTACCACTGGTGAATCAAAATGTATTTCCATTCTGATTTATAGTAACGGGCCCCAATACCAGTGCCACAGCAACCTTTAGGTTTTTTTCCCCAAAAAAAAAAAAAAGCTGTTTCACTTGATTCATTGTTTTAAATTATGTACTTAAACTTCATGGGTACCAATAATGTTGAGCAGGACTGTATGTAGGGTATGAGCAAAACTGTTAGGCTGCAACATTTTCTAGGATATTGGAGATAAATGGGAGATTTGATATTTACCATTGGACAGCTGATGGGTTTAGGTGAGGTTTCCTAAAGGGTTTGACAACTGCAAGATTTGGGTACATAGCCATTGATGAGCGAGGAACAGAGTATTTTTAAAAGGATAAGAAATTGGTGGGTCAGTGACCTCAGGAAGGCCCAGGTTCAATTCTCAGCCAATACCCCAGTCACTGGAAGCAATGCCGGTCCCAAGCCCGGATAAAACCTGTGCTAAATTGTCCCCTGCGGCGACTCCTCAACGGGAGCAGTTTTTTCACAACTATTCCTGGTATTATTTGTTTTAATAAGCAAAAACAAATAGTTGTTTTTTGTTTCTAGTGAAATTAGTCTCTTGAAAGGAAAACATTCTAATCACTAAATTGTTATTCTAAGAGTATCAAGCTGTCTGGCTTTAAAGTAAAAATAAAACAAATTAACCTGCACTTTACCTTTGAAAAGAATCCAGACAGAGCAGTGTTTTTGTTAGTATGTTTGTGCATGCATGCACATCAACAAATTATAAACATGTGTAATTACTAAGATCACAACGCACAACAGCATTCTTTGAATCTGATTTAGACTTTGCTTGGTTTCTCATCCTTGCTTTTCTCTCTCTTTCTGCTGTCTTTTGCTTGCTTTCTTATTCTCTTTAAGGTGTGTCCACTCCTTCTCTTCTGGCTGCCAGTAGTCCATTGCGGAGCGGCCTCTAGGGGGCTCTCCCCTTCCTCTTCTCTTTAACTTTTACACAGGTAGAGTTTCCTGTTTTTCCATGCTGACAGCATCTCTTTTTTCTTCTTTCCTATATTTCATACACCTTTTCAGTTTCTGCCTCATCAGAATTTGCTCCAAAAACCTAGGAATCATTGAACTGTTTGTAACTACTTTTCAGTAGAGTAAACGTTTTATCCTTTACTGTATATGGAAATAAAAACACATTTCCCAAGCCAAATGTGTTTTTATAAAGGGTTATGATGTGCAATTAGCAGGTAAAAAAAAAGCAAAGCATAAAAATAAAAAAACAATGCTGCTGTGTTTTGCAAAGAAAAAAAAACAGGTGTGACTGTTAGTCCTCAGAAGGACTGTAGCTTGTTCTTCAGGTTGCTCAGTAAACCTCATTGCACAAAACATATCTGAGATTATTTTTAAGTGAAGGTTCAATGCACCAAATATTTACGTTGCTAAACTATTCTATATTCTATATATAAATGTAGAAGCATTTTATTATTTTTAAAGGAATTCTTGAGCTACTCTACTTATTTGCATGTAAATAAGACTTTTTCACAGTACTGTAGCTAAGTTTTACTGAGCCTGCTGAGTACTTTGTTGCAGCTTCTTTTTCAACTTTTATCTTGTTTTTTGTATGTAAAATGTTCTCATATGATGCTTTTATCTGGAATACACATGGTTCTCTGTTTATATTAGGAAAGGAATGTTTTTGTGTGTGTGTATATATATATATATATATATATATATATATGTGTGTGTGTGTGTAACATTACAATGCAAAAGATACAACATTAAAACATAGCCACTATGTATGTTTCCCTTGTGCACTGGCAAGACATGACTCCACTGTATTATGTAATTAATGCTTGGTTTTAATGTGTTAATGGTGGTGGTAATATTTTGACTGATGTGTGTGTGCACTATATTGCCAAAAGTATTCACTCATCCAATCAGTCATTGAATTCAGGTGTTTCAGGTATATAAAATCAAGCACCTAGGCATGCAGACCACTTCTACAAAAAGTTATGAAAGAATGGGTCACTCTCAGGAGCTCAGTAAATTCCAGTGTGGTACCGTGATAGGATGCCACCTGTGCAGTATGTCCAGAAGTTTCTTCGCTACTAAATTCTCCACAGTCAATTGTTAGTGGTATTATAACAAAGTGGAAGCGATTGAGAATAACAGCAACTCAGGCAGAGGTCACAGAGTCAATAGCTGCAGACCTCCAAACTTTGTGGCCATCAGGTTAGCTCAAGAACTGTGTGTCGAGAGCTTCATTTCACATGGCCAAGCAGCTGCATCCAAGCCTTGCATCACCAAGTGCAAAGCATTGAATGCAGTAGTGTAAAGCATGCTGCCACTGGACTGGTTGCTAGGAGAACTGTACTTGTCTGGCTTCATTGTGCCAAGTGTAAAGTTTTGTGTATGGCAATTATGATGTGAATTTGTTTTTCAGGAGTTGGGCTCAGTCCCTAAGTTCCAGTGAAAGAAACTCTTAATGCTACTGTACAGCATACCAACATTTTGGACAATTCATGCTCCCAACTTTATGGGAACAGTTTGGGGATGGCCCCTTCCTGTTCCAACATACGTACCAGTGCACAAAGCAAGGTTCATTAAAACATGGATGAGCAAGTTTAGTGTGGAAGAACTTGAGTCCTGACCTTAACCCGAGGCTTTGGGATGAATTAGAGCGAAGACAGGCCTTTTTGTCCAACATCTTTGTCCGACCTCACAAATACGTTCTGGAGGAATGGTTGAAATTTACCATCAACACACTCCTAAACCTTGTGAAAAACCTTTGTTTGAAGTTGTTATAGTTGCTAAGGGTGGGCCAACATCATATATCAACTCCATGGATTAAGAACCAGAGGTTATTCAAGTTCATATGCATGTGAAGGCATGCAAGCAAATACTTTTGGCAATATAGTGTGTATATGAAAACACTCTTTGGCCAAAAATGACTCCGTTTAGAAGAGTTAAAGTATTGGGCTGCATTAAGCAGAGCAACTAAAAAAAAAAAAACAATAAAAAGATTTGTTGGAAATATATTACAAACCCTTCAACACCCTTCATGCATAGTGGCCACTGAACAAGGTGTACAGGTGCTGTGCAACGTTCTGGGGTTTTTCTGTTGGTCTCTTGGCTCAGCAAGATTATATAAATAAAATTAAGTCAATGAAAAAAGTTTTTCTTTCCTGATGGCACATTAAAGGACTTAAACTATGAAAGAGTAGTCTGGCCACCACACTGGCTGCTGTAATCGGAGCTAAAGGTGATAAATATTTGTTACATCAGTTTATTTGTAACTGTGGTGTGAGCAAAAATTTATGCCCCACTTGTGATTTGCACAAAAGAAGAGCATTGCAGGGTGCACTGATTTGTATTTTAAAGTCTTTTTAGATTGATCTTTGTAAATATTGCAAATATTTAGAGACACTTTTTTAATTAAATGAAAAAAAAGTCTAAAATATCCAAAAAAAATGTTTAATACTGGATACTGTGGATTTTGTGTGTGTGTGTGTGTGTGTGTTTCAGGTCCAGCAGTAGCAGGCTATCTAACTGCTGGCACAGGTGCTACAGTTCTGTCCAGCATCCCACCACCTGTAGACAATGATACGGGAGATCTGGGCTGAAAACCAAATCTGCGCAAACAGTTCAGAGAATTCACCGCTTTTCTAAGTGAAGCAGGATTAATTGGACTGTCAGATGAATGATTAAAGAAAGAGTAAATTGTTGGTTAATTTAGAGTCCTTGTGTAAACTTTCCCTTAAGTGTCTGCTGCCATGTCCTGTTCATTTTGTTCTCTTACAGTGCACTGCAATTAATCACCTCCTTTTTTTTTTTTTCTTTTAAATTTTTTTCACTCTTGTTCCTATTATATTACAAGAAGAAGGAAATGTTTACTTTTGTATGTTTTTTTTCCCCCTGGAATGAGGAAAGATCCCTTTAGAGAACCAGCCCATACTTTTCTTTTCCCTTCAACTTAATTTCCATGTCATGCCTTTAGTGCACCGACATGTTCTGTACATTAACTACATCTTGGTCTATAAAGAGTTTTCAGATCTGCATCTTTGTAATACCATACCATGATTCCTTACCCATGTGTTTTATTTTAACCCTAAAATAAATTAATACTTGATCAATTTGAAGGACAAATTAAGAACTGCTCCTGCACATTACACTCACACACCACCATCTTCAAGTTCCTCTTAGGTCTTAACAGACGTTGTGCTTCTTTTTTTTTTTTTTTTTTTTTTACCTTTTTCACCCAGAATGCAAAGAAATCGCTTAAATATTTATAACTGCCTGAGTACTTAAGTGAAGAATGATTTTCATAACCTGAAAGAATGAGGTTCAGTAAAAGTTCCTAGGAGAAATGACACTGACTGATGAAAATATGTGAACTATTATTGCGGTTATCAAACTGTATGTAATGTGACATATATAAACTTTCTATATTGAATGTACAATTAAAAAAAAATCAGTCACACTTGTACATAAAATTTTAAGAATAAAAGGGAATCCTCAGTGCTTTCGTTTGACTATTTTGTCATTGGCTGTGCCAACAGCTACTGAACATTAAACTCGTCTATTAAATACTGCACAATTCCTTAAGTGTAGAGCAATGGTCCCGAAAATGTTTGTCAGGCACACATATCTACATCCTGATCTTTTGGCAGACTCTTTGACAGATTCCTGCTGTATTTTTGTCTAATGTAATAGATCAACCTGTACTTAACAAATTTGAACCAGCCAGAGCAATAGCCCTTGCACTAGTTTGGAAACACGTTTTTATTAGATTTTTCTACATTGTAAAATTAGGTAATTAACAACACTAGTCGGTTGTTTATTCCAGAACAGCTGACCTTGGTGTCTTAAATTGAGCACTTTATACAACAAACATGAAAAATCTGAACCAGATCTATTGATATTTACTGTAACTCACTCATCGTCTATACCGCTTTATCCTGTATTCAGGACCAAGCATGAGGAGACCATGCAAACTCAATGCACACAGAGATGGGAATCGAGCCTGGCCAGGAAGCAAATCCCGACCATGGAGAGGGCAAGGCAACAGTGCTAACTACTACACCACTGTGCCGCCACTTCTTCTTCTTCTTTGTCTTTCGGCTGTTCCCTTTCAGGGGTCGCCACAGCGAATCATTTGCCTCCATCGAACCCTATCCTCTGCATCCTCTTCTCTCACACCAACTAACTTCATGTCCTCTCTCACTGCATCCATAAATCTCCTCTTTGGTCTTCCTTTAGACCTCCTGCCTGGCAGTTCCAACCTTTGCATCTTTCTACCGATATATTAACACTCTCTCCTCTGAACATGTCCAAACCACCTCAATCTGGCCTTTCTGACATTATCTCCAAAACATCTAACATGGGTTGTCCCTCTGATGAACTCATTCTTGATCCTATCCATCCTTGTCACTCCCAAAGAGAACCTCAACATCTTCAGCTCTGCTACCTCTAGCTCTGCCTCCTGTCTTTTCTTCAGTGCCACTGTCTCCAAGCTGTAGAGCATTGCTGGTCTCACCACTGTCCTGTACACCTTTCCTTTCATTCTTGCTGATACTCTTTAATCGCACAACACACCTGACACTTTTCTCCACCCATTCCAACCTACCTGTACTCGTCTCTACACCTCCTTTGAACACTCTCCGTTGCTCTCAACCGTTGACCCTAAGTACTTAAAATCCTGCACCTTCTTTACCTCTGCTCCCTGTAGCCTCACTGTTACTCTTGGATCCCTCTCATTCACACACATGTATTCCGTCTTGATGCGGCTAACCTTCACTCCTCTGCTTACCTCCACTTTTCCAAATTTTCCTCCACCTGTTCCCTGCTCTCGCTACAAAGCACAATGTCATCTGCAAACATCATAGTCCATGGAGACTCCTGTCTAACTTCATCTGTCATCCTGTCCATCACTAGAGTAAACAAAAAGGGGCTTAGAGCCGATCCTTGATGCAGACCCACATCCACCTTGAACTCTTCTGTCACACCTTCAGCACATCTGACCACTGTCTTACAGCTCTCATACATGTCCTGCACCACTCTAACATACTTCTCTGCCACTCCAGACTTCCTTATACACCACAGCTCCTCTCTTGGCAACCTGTACACAATGCAACTCTTTATTACCTTCTCTGTACTTCTCCACCAGCATCCTCAAACCAAATACTGCATCTGATGTACTCTTTCTAGGCATAAAACCATATTGCTGCTCACAAATTCTCACCTCTGCCCTTAACCTAGCTTCCACTGCTCTTTCCCACAGCTTCATTGTATGGCTCATTAGCTTTATGCCTCTGTAATTGCCACAGCTCTGCACATCTCCCTTGTTCTTAAAAATCGGCACCAATACACTTCTTCTCCATTCCGCTGGAATCCTCTCACTCTCCAAGATCTCGTTAAACAAACTAGTCAGAAACTCTACTGCCACCTCTCCTAAGCACTTCCATACCTCCACAGGTATGTCATCAGGACCAACAGCCTTTCCACTCTTCATCCTCTTCAACGCCCTTCTCACCTCACTTTTACTAATATTTGCTACTTCCTTCTCCACAACAGTCACCTCTTCTACTCTTTGTTCTCTTTCGTTTTCCTCATTCATCAACTCCTCAAAGTACTCCTTCCATCTTCCCATCACCCTCCTGGCATCTGTCAGTACATTTCCATCTCTATCTTTTATCACTCTAACCTGCTGCACATCCTTCCCATCTCTATCTCTTTGCCTCGCCAACCTGTACAGATCCACCTCTCCCTCCTTACTGTCCAGCCTAGCATACAAGTTCTCATATGCTCTTTGTTTGGCCTTTGCCACCTCTACCTTCACATTACGGTGCATCTCCCTGTACTCCTGTCTACTCTCTTCAGTCCTCTGTGTCCCACTTCTTCTTAGCTAGCCTCTTTCCATGTATACACTCCTGGACTTCCTCATTCCACCACGAAGTCTCCTTGTCCCCTTTTCCCTTACCTGATGATAAACCAAGTACCCTCTTACCTGTCTCCCTGATCACATTGGCTGTAGTTGTCCAGTCAACTGAAAGCACCTCCTGACCACCCATAGCTTGTCTCAACTCCTCCCTAAAGACTACACAACATTCTTCCTTTCTCAGCTTCCACCACTTTGTCCTCTGCTCTGCCTTTGTCCTCTTCACCTTCCTCACCACCAGGGTTATTTTACACACCACCATTCTGTGTTGTCTGGCTACACTCTCCCCTACCAACACCTTGCAGTCACTGATCTCTTTCAGATTACAGATGTCGCCATTAAAAACCTGCGTTTCGAGAAAAGGGATCCCGTGACTTGCCGCGGCTTTGCGCGGCTGCGTGCGGGAAGCTGTGAACATGCCCTTCATTACCTGTAGGGGGCAGTCGTGTTTCAGTCTGAAGTATTGTGTGTCTACTGAAGCCGAAAATGTGTGCAAATTAAACTGCGCATGCGTGTTTGGAGTCGCTGTGTATCAGTCGGTTGGGAATCATCACGGAGGTTACAACACGGTGTGGCTGCAGCTGGAGTTTGTCGTGTTCGAGGTAAGTTTAGCTTTCTTTTTTGGATGTGATTCTCGCTTTCATGACTCCCAATTAATGTTCATCTTAATCTCAGGACGTACAATTAGCAATTTCAGTTTTTAATAGTGTGGAGATTCACAAAACACCGTTTTCGTGTAAAAACCTGAACCTACGGAGCCCCCATGGGTCCTGTGGTAAATAAATAAATAAATAAAATAATAACGAACCGAGCGCGCGGATTAATACACCGAGATGTGTGTTTCTTACCCCCAACCCGAGTGAAAACGGCGTCTTCAGACAAAGCCTCGCCAGTTAGATGCCATTTCTGAACAAACTGAGTCGTGTGTGTTAAAGCATTAAATGGTAAAAGAGCACTAGCAATAAACGTTTTTTTTTTTCTGAAGCCGAACTTTATTAATGAGTTACGAGTAAAGAACCTGTACATATGTTCATACAGTATTGACAGCAGCTCTAATTTACTGCGGTAAAGCCAGCCGCGGTTCAGAAAAACACGGTCAAGCCAGCCGCGATTGATTTTAGTGCGCGCGCATATTACAGCGATTACGGTAGTTTCATGAACAACACAGAGAGAATGCCCCATATCTGAAAAATGCTGCAGTAAAATAGTTTCATATGTGGTGTGTATATAGTATGGGACGTCCTGAATAAGAACTGATCATTGTTTTTTTTCTGTTTCAGTCTGAAGTATTGTGTGTCTACTGAAGCCGAAAATGTGTGCACATTAAACTGCGCATGCGTGTTTGGAGTCGCTGTGTGTGCCCGCGCTGTGTACAGTATCAGTCGGTTGGGAATCATCACGGAGGTTACAACACGGCGTGGCTGCAGCTGGAGTTTGTCGTGTTCGAGGTAAGTTTAGCTTTTACACTTATTAGAAATGGGGTCTTTATACCCCTTTGAAATGTAATAATGCCCCATATCTGAAAAATGCTGCAGTAAAATAGTTTCATATGTGGTGTGTATATAGTATGGGACGTCCTGAATAAGAACTGATCATTGTTTTTTTCTACTTTTTTTTTTATCATATAATGTGTGTACATTATATGGGATAAAAACTGACCATGGCGTTTTATACTTACTAGAATTAATTTTTTCATAGGTCTCTGAAGTGAAATAAAGGCATTTTATTTAACTTTTTTTCCCCATTGTGAACATTTGTTTATTTGACCTCTCTTCCAAAGCAGACGTTAATCCTCTTTATAGAAAACATTCATTGAAGAATAACTGCTACTTTTGAACAGTAAAACAAAATAAAAATCAATTCTGGTATTTAGAAAGACTAAATACATTATTTTGTCTGTTTTCTACGAATTCTGCTGTAACTTATCTACATAAAACAATTATTTGAATGGTGAATATTTAAGAAAAATATTGTAACAGACAACCATCAAAGTCACCAATAAATAACACGGATATTAAAGCAGAAATGCAAATATCTGTTTCTAACGGTGTCAGAAACTTTGTGTTAGTAGCACTGCTTGACATGCTTGATGCCTTCCTCTTTTGTAATTTGCTTTGGATAAAGGCCTAAATGTAGTTGTACGAATAAAAGATTATGTAATGATACAATGTAAATATTTTCACAGAAACAAAGCGTAAAGATGAGACGTGAATCTGAAGAGGATCTCTTTGATGATTGCCTGGTAAAGCATTGTTTTCTTATTAATTATACAATTTATTAATACCTTGAATATAGTGTTTGTTGTATTGGACAGAAGCATATAAATGCAAATGAATATATAAATATGAGTAATTATTGAACGAATTTTCATGTTTGGACTAACCCTTTTAAATACAAACTCAGCATTCATCATAGGATTTCCTGACACTGTAAAGCCATCTCATGCCATGTTTTACTGATGCAAGATAAAGCAATTTAACCCAAGTTTAACAATATGAAGTATATGAAGTGATGGTAATTTTTTTATTATCATTTATTTTTATTTTATTTTTTTCTCAATGAAGTCAGCACAGGTTGAAGCAATTCAGATTTTTTTTGCTTCTCAAAATAAATGATTTATTTTCTTGTAAATTTTATGCAGGGGGACAGACGAAGTGACACCTTCTTAAAATCCTTGTCGTCCGTGCTGTTGAAGGGGAAGAACCGGTTGGTGTATCCATAATCCTTGAAGGAGAGGCTATTTTCAGAAAGTTCTTCTAGAACTTGATGGGATTAAGCTATCACCAAAAGTGCAAGCTTTAAAGATGAAGTTATCATCTTAAAACATTTGATTTGGCTTGACTACAAGTGTTTACATGTTGTGTTTACATGTTCAGCTTAAAATGTTTTCATGCATTAAGGTTTCAATGGCATACTTTTAAGTGCACTAGTCCAGAGTGCTGATTTGAAAGTTGCAACTTCACTGCTTCAGAGGGCTATTACGTTTTAACGTTTATTCTACAGTTTGTTTAAAGTATTTTCTGCTGCATTTTATTTCTAAATGAATGCTGTATTTTATTTATTTATTATTTTACACAATTTTGTTTAAAACAAGTATTTCAGGCCCTGGTGCCGTGCAGTTTTTTTCTATGGATGCAAAATTTAGCTGAATGCACTTTTATTAAAAAGACAACTTGGATCTAGACTGTGAATGTCACAAATATTTGGTAATGTTGGTGAATAAACTGTTTAATTATATTTTAGTTGTGATTTATGAAAGATATAGATGAAATAATTACTTAAGTTTCTTTCCAAAACATAAATTAGCAATGTTTACATTATTATAGGGAGTAATATAAATTGATAAAACCAAGTAAGGGAAAATCTCACAAAACATGTGTGTGTGTATATATATATATATATATATATATATATATATATATATATATATATATATATATATATATTAGTTAATTCAGGGCTATTTATGATGGAGACACCTTTTTACGTTTTAAATATGTAAAACCTCCGCTGCGTGTATTCATTCACAGGCTGCAGCGCGCGCACAGAGAAATAGGAGACTGTGGTGTATGAGTGGATTGGAGAGAAGAGAGCTGTTCAGTTACTATAAAATATATATATATAAACATAATATGATCTTTTTGAGTTATAATGTTTTTTTTTATTATTCATAAGAAAACCTTTCAGTTTTGTAAATATTCTAGTTATAGTGTGTTATGTTTTTCTTTAGGTTAAACGGTTTTGAGAATTAGACCATCCAGCTAAGATAAATATTATGTCGTTGATTGATAAAATCTGGATTAAGGATAATTTATTTAATTTAATTTGTATTTTTCACCTCCCCCCCCTGAGGGATTGCCACCTTATTGTGGTCAGGGGGTTTGCGTGCCACAGTGACCTTAAGAGCTATACCAACAGGAGCTTAGTCTTTGGAGGTGGGGGATGCATGTTGAAATGCAGACTTTTTAACCCAAGACTATATAAGTTTTTACAGTACTTAGATAAGGGGGAATCAAAAACTGCCCCCAAAAATGTTTTACTGCAAGTTTGAAAAACCCACTCTATTGGGGGAAAAAAGGGGATTGGGGGATGGGGTATTAGTTGGAGTCATAGGTAGCAAACCTACGCCCTTGTGTGTGTGTGTGTGTGTGTATGTATATATATGGAAATATAATTAATATTTTCGTGTTTAATTACAAAAAAAAAACATTTTAATGGTTAGTGATTGTTGCAGACATTTACACTATTTTTGAGAACTATTAAGTTCTCCTTCAACGTGTCATAGCCGATAACTGCCCCTTTGAAGCCTTTGAATGGTGTTAAAAATACTTGCAAAACAAGTATTGCAGCCATACATTGGAGGGAACTTCTGAGGTGGTCAGTGATTGATGGCACGGTCGGTCGGAGGGGGTTGTGATCACACCTATAGATCTTTTGTTCTAGGCTATCGGTCAAATATCTCTCCACTTGGAAGCAAAAACATGCAAGGGATTTCAGCATCTCGACGCACATACTAAGCTGTTTATAAAGTAGACACTGTTTGTTTTTTCATTTTGTAATCTTTCCCGTGTTTACCGTGTACTGTACAATGTATATTCATTTTTTAATGAATTACTGTAAATAAACTACACATTCCGTTGATTTACCAGAAATGACTTTTGTTTTTTTGTGTGTGCTAAACTAAACTTCAGGGTCAAAGTAATAGCGATTTTATTTGAAAAGTATTATATATTTACAATGCTGATAAGTTCAAGCTTAGATTCATATATAAACTGCTTCAAAGTCTTTCCGTGACCGCTGAAATCCGACAGACGCAGGGCTCAAGGGAGGTGTGTCTGTGTGTGTGTGTGCGCGTGCGTGTGTCTGTGTGTGTGTGCGGGTTAGTGTGCCTGTCCTATTTCAGCGGATTTTTCCGCTACCGCAGATCAGTTTATCAACTTGTAATATATACATTTTAGGAATATATTAACATGTGCAGACATTTAAGGGTGCGCTGCCCTCTCTTGCCCCTGCGTAGAGCCTACACACACACACATATCTATCTATCTATCTATCTATCTATCTATCTATCTATCTATTATATAAATACACATTTGGAATCTGCATCTACATTTTCTGTTACAAGTATAGAATTAGGTTCAGCTGAGACTCATGATCAATGGTGTTAGGGTACTTATGTAGTGATAATTAGTTTCAGCCAGATCATTAAAACTAACAATGGACTATGACACTCTTGAGAGGGGATATGAAGGTGTTATTCATTTATTTATTCTCTACAAGGGTGCGAACAACAGTACAGACCAAACTATAACTCTCTCTTACTACTATAAAAATTCTAGATATAAACAAACAAAATACAGCTTTTTTTCCTCAGAGGTAAACGGAAAAGTGAAGTTGTTCAGCTGTTCACTGTCACTGCAGCTTCTTCAAAGTCTTCCCACTCCGTGACCACTGAAATCCGACACGACACCACGTTAGGCTACGTCTTGACTCATTTGTATACCGACGGTGATTGGATGTTTCCCGAGGGCTCAGGGGAGTGTGTGTGTCTGTGTGTGTGTGTCTATGTGTGTGCGTGCGCGCGGGTACTTGTTCTACTGTTATAAAAACTCTAAATATAAACAAACAAAATACAGCTTTTTTTTCAGAGGTAAACGGAAAAGTGAAGATGTTCAGTGTCACTATGCAGATGTTACACTCAGTGGAGAAAAGATATCTGAAGTCACAGACAGATCCTGCTCTGTAGAAGCTGCCTCAGTCTATTTGTGCAATTACTCCATCCCGCCCTTATCAATGATAGTATAGTAATGATGTCGCTGTTGATTATCTGTTCTTGTGCTTTTGAAAAATAAATATTTTTTTCTAAGAACATGTAATAGGATGGTGTTTATTGCATATATGTATGTTTTTTTGTAATAGGCAAGTATATCAAAATAATTTAACTGTTTAATAGACATGGGTGTTTTTTTTACAGATTCACTGTAAAACATGAAAATAATAATAACCTATTTGTGAGGTAGAATTAACCCAACATTCCAGTTAAAATGAACCAACAAACCCCAAACATATGGGTAGAACATTTGAACCATTTATGTGGTAGAATTAACCCAGCATTATAGTTAAATATGACCTAGCATTTGGATTGAATATTTAACCCATCTTGCTGGGTTAAATTAACCCAGCATTTAGTTAGTCCTATATTTACCCAGCAGCTGGGTTAAAAACAACCCAGATTGTTTTTAACCCAGCATTTTTTAGGGTATATATATATATTTTTTATATATATATATATATATATATATATATATATACACACACACAGACATGCGTGTGTCATTTTAATTCAAATGAACATTTTAATCTGTGCATGGGCGTCAACTCGCACGTTCTGTAATGTTCCATTGTCTTTTAGAGCCCATTACTAAAACAGGTTACTAAAACCTGGCTTACTACCTATAAAAAATATTTCAATTTAACTCATGGGTCTCAATCACAGATGACACGACAAATTATATACTCTGAAACGTTCATTTGAACATTTAAAATGTTAATACAAAAATACAAAAACATGAATACTAATGTTATCATGGTGTAAATTATTAACATTAGGTTAGGTCCTGCCCTTAATTAATTCATATTATAATTACTTTTACATAGTATAGTTACTGGACTGACATTACCAAAACTAGCTATTTGATTTAGCCTTTCTAAAATCAACCCATATATCATTTATAATCAGAAAACATAAAACATATTATGATCTGTTCAACAGCCCATCTGTTTTAATTTAGTTTGTATTTTTTATTATTCATAAGACAACCTTTCAGTTTTGTAAATATTTTAGTTATAGTGTGTTAAGTCTTACTTTAGGTTAAACGTTTTTGAGAATTTGACCATCCAGCTTAGATAAATGTTATGTCATTGATAAAATCTGGATTAAGGATATTTTATTATATAATTATATATATATTTATTTTTTAGTTTCCCCCTGAGGGATTGCCACCTTATTGTGGTCTGGGGGTTTGCGTGCCTCAACACAATTCAGCAAATACAATACTGTTACTATACAGTAAGGCCAGGTAAAAACAGTGCTCGAACATGATGCCCCCTCCCCCCACCCAGTGTTGTCTGGTCTAGAACGGCGCTGCCTCTGACCGTCTTTTGTCTTGTAAATGAGTATTCTCACTCACCTTCCAATCCCCCCAGCGCACACACTCTGTTTGTACTGTAAACTGTACTGTAACTGTGTTTGCTAGGGCACTTGGTTATACACAGTACTTTAATGTATGGAACACTTACTTAACTTACTGGTTTGGTTTAAATATCGCTTATTACCTTATTCAACAAAATAAATTCATTATTAACGTATTGAAGTATTTTAGTTAAGGACAAAAACTGTGCTTGTGTTTAGAACTGCTGAACAGCCGAAAACACACACACACCCATCCCCCCGCCAAAAACACACACGCACACACAGAGCAATTAACACCATGTCATACTCAGGAGTGGAAGGTGAGAAACCTCAATGGAGAATACCAAGTTTGTCGTTGCTCTTTTGGAGTTCTTAAAACCCAAAACATTTATTTATACTGAGAAAAAATTATTATGGGTCACAATCACAAACACAAATACATATAATCAAGTGTTTAACTGGTTTCATTTGTTTCTATGATCAATAATTATTATTATTATTTTCAGCCCAACTCTTTGACTATTTAAAACAAAGTTGTGTCCCATTTTTTGCCCATTGAAGTTGTTGGTTCAACTAAACAATTTTTAAATACCCAAACAATCCCCCAAAATTAAAACACGCAAAACATGACTTTAACAGTTCAATTTATTCTTCCAAAACTAGTCAAAGTTAAAACAGTAATTTATATAAAACAGATGAATACATGTTGTCTTTTTGCTTAAAGTTCATTAAACAACCCGGATACACCAGCTGCTTATAAGTCTCTATCTATAGTCCTTTTACATTAAAATAAAAAATTTTCAAATATCAAAACTATTACATATTTGTTATTAATAATGTTATTACTTAACAGTTTAAGTCTTTGTTTCCCCCAAAGTACTGTATCAGACATTTTGCAGTTCTATGTTCAGAATATACAGTAGACCTGATCAAACATCATTCTAAAGCTGTCAGACTGTGACGTCATCGCTACCGCAGATCAGTTTATCAACTTGTAATATATACATTTTAGGAATATATTAACATGTGCAGACATTTAAGGGTGCGCTGCCCTCTCTTGCCCCTGCGTAGAGCCTACACACACACACACACACATCTATCTATCTATCTATTATATAAATACACATTTGGAATCTGCATCTACATTTTCTGTTACAAGTATAGAATTAGGTTCAGCTGAGACTCATGATCAATGGTGTTAGGGTACTTATGTAGTGATAATTAGTTTCAGCCAGATCATTAAAACTAACAATGGACTATGACACTCTTGAGAGGGGATATGAAGGTGTTATTCATTTATTTATTCTCTACAAGGGTGCGAACTACAGTACAGACCAAACTATAACTCTCTCTTACTACTATAAAAATTCTAGATATAAACAAACAAAATACAGCTTTTTTTCCTCAGAGGTAAACGGAAAAGTGAAGTTGTTCAGCTGTTCACTGTCACTGCAGCTTCTTCAAAGTCTTCCCACTCCGTGACCACTGAAATCCGACACGACACCACGTTAGGCTACGTCTTGACTCATTTGTATACCGACGGTGATTGGATGTTTCCCGAGGGCTCAGGGGAGTGTGTGTGTGTCTGTCTGTGTGTGTCTGTGTCTATGTGTTTGTCTCTATGTGTGTGTCTGTGTGTGTGTGTCTATGTGTGTGCGTGTCCTCATTGAGCTTTTGTTCCTCTTATGTGAGCATAAACAGTGAAACATTCCACAGGTTTATAATACACCGCGGCCAAGTGAACCACGTTCCCGTCGAACGAAACGAGGCATAATCGTGGTGTTTGCTTCGGTTATGACACACCATAGTTTATTACCTGCTGTGGTAGATCTGAATATTTATTCAAACACAATAATAAAGCTTTATATCCTCAGGAGGGCTCAGTACATTGTTTTAGCGATAGTTTCACGGAAGCGAGTTCAGAACTAATCTAACCAAACCAAAAAAAAAAAACCATCCGAAGCTTCAAATAGAATGAACGAACTAATGAAATTGATATACAGTGGTGTGAAAAACTATTTGCCCCCTTTCTGATTTCTTATTCTTTTGCATGTTTGTCACACTTAAATGTTTCTGCTCATCAAAAACCGTTAACTATTAGTCAAAGATAACATAATTGAACACAAAATGCAGTTTTTAAATGAAGGTTTACGTTATTAAGGGAGAAAAAAAACTCCAAATCTATATGGCCCTGTGTGAAAAAGTGATTGCCCCCCTTGTTAAAAAATAACTTAACTGTGGTTTATCACACCTGAGTTCAATTTCTGTAGTCACCCCCAGGCCTGATTACTGCCACACCTGTTTCAATCAAGAAATCACTTAAATAGGAGCTACCTGACACAGAGAAGTAGACCAAAAGCACCTCAAAAGCTAGACATCATGCCAAGATCCAAAGAAATTCGAGAACAAATGTAATTGAGATCTGTCAGTCTGGTAAAGGTTATAAAGCCATTTCTAAAAGCTTTGGGACTCCAGCGAACCACAGTGAGAGCCATTATCCACAAATGGCCAAAACATGGAACAGTGGTGAACCTTCCCAGGAGTGGCCGGCCGACCAAAATTACCCCAAGAGCGCAGAGACAACTCATCCGAGAGGCCACAAAAGACCCCAGGACAACATCTAAAGAACTGCAGGCCTCACTTGCCTCAATTAAGGTCAGTGTTCACGACTCCACCATAAGAAACAGACTGGGCAAAAACAGCCTGCATGGCAGATTTCCAAGGCACAAACCACTTTTAAGCAAAAAGAACATTAAGGCATGTCTCAATTTTGCTAAAAAACATCTCAATTATTGCCAAGACTTTTGGGAAAATACCTTGTGGACCGACGAGACAAAAGTTGAACTTTTTGGAAGGTGCGTGTCCCGTTACATCTGGCGTAAAAGTAACACAGCATTTCAGAAAAAGAACATCATGCCAACAGTAAAATATGGTGGTGGTAGTGTGATGGTCTGGGGTTGTTTTGCTGCTTCAGGACCTGG
Source organism: Channallabes apus (assembly GCA_030522415.1). NCBI lineage: Eukaryota > Metazoa > Chordata > Actinopteri > Siluriformes > Clariidae > Channallabes > Channallabes apus. The sequence continues at coordinate 41,852,362 of CM060115.1, read as the reverse complement.
AAGGCTTGCTGTGATAGATGGAACCATGAATTCTACTGTCTAACAAAAAATCCTGAAGGAGAATGTCCGGCCATCTGTTCGTCAACTCAAGCTGAAGCGATCTTGGGTGCTGCAGCAGGACAATGACCCAAAACACACCAGCAAATCCACCTCTGAATGGCTGAAGAAAAACAAAATGAAGACTTTGGAGTGGCCTAGTCAAAGTCCTGACCTGAATCCTATTGAGATGTTGTGGTATGACCTTAAAAAGGCGGTTCATGCTAGAAAACCCTCAAATAAAGCTGAATTACAACAATTCTGCAAAGATGAGTGGGCCAAAATTCCTCCAGAGCGCTGTAAAAGACTCGTTGCAAGTTATCGCAAACGCTTGATTGCAGTTATTGCTGCTAAGGGTGGCCCAACCAGTTATTAGGTTCAGGGGGCAATTACTTTTTCACACAGGGCCATGTAGGTTTGGATTTTTTTTTCTCCATAAATAATAAAACCCCTCATTTAAAAACTGCATTTTGTGTTTACTTGTGTTATCTTTGACTAATAGTTAAATGTGTCTGATGATCAGAAACATTTTGTGTGACAAATATGCAAAAGAATAAGAAATCAGGAGGGGGGCAAATAGTTTTTCACACCACTGTATATGTAATTGATATACTGTATATACAGACGTGTGTGTGTCATTTTAATTCAAATGAACATTTTAATGCTTTCTGATACACTTATCAACTTATCCACATAAACTTATCAACACATACTCTCCGTGCACGCACATACAATCTCTAAAAAAGTAAAATTAATAACATACATATACAAATAAACAAAAATATAAACGTCTATGTATATTGAAGTTTACGGTGAACGCAGAGTCGGGTAAGCACATGTGATGACGCGCGCGCCCTCACCTCTTGTTACGGCTGCCTATTTGGCCAAAAAATAATTGAACGATATGCCTGGTCCTGGAAAGAGACAATAAATATATATATTTTTTTATACATTTATTGCATTGTTTGTTGTTTACAGTCAAGCCATCAACATACAATAAAATGTAAACATGAGATCTAAACTAAAAACTGTGCTCCCTGTGCTGGTGCTGGCAATATCATCTCTTTGTTCTGCTGTCTCTGGCTCCCTCCCTGGTCCTGAACCGTACCATACATACCAGATCAAGAACTTGAAGATGAAGATTATATCTCTCTGGTCTTCTCTCTCTGACGGGTTCCTCCCTAGTTTCTGATGATCTCAATTAGTTTGTAGTGTTGCTTGTCCAAGGAAACCAGTAATCTTGCTTGAAGTGGAGCAGATATAATTCTCAGAAACTCATTACTGATCTTTAAAAAAAAAAAAAAAAAGGTAAAAACAAAAACTGGACTGGCTCAAGTTCTTATGTTAGCAAATCTTAATTACAGTGTGTATAAAGTATAGAAAGCAGTACACTACAAACAGCACTCACTCCAAATTAGCTTGTTCTATGTTTACGTCACTTTCCTATTAATTTTTACATCGTTAACCAACGGTACTTAAATATAATTATTTTCTTCGGCGCCGCTGACTTACTGTATAAACTCCGGTGTTTTTGAAAATCACCACGTTAGTTAGCTAATGCTAATGCAGGTAATATAGGTGGTTTTAGCTACAGTAGCAAACACGGACACAAAACTCAATCTACAAAGTAGTTGTTCCTGACATAAATCATGAATTTGCTCATAGAAGAGATACATTTAACATAGAAATGACATGAGTTTGCTTTCTTACCTGGTTTAAATGAGTTTTCTTTGAGAATCTCCACCCGCATGTGATTCAGTCCGTGAAAATGCTGCGTCATGAGACACGGTTTGATGCAGACATGTCCTTTGTGAATGGATTAGATTTAAGTTTAATCAGGGGCTTTAACTAACAGTAACTGAAATACAGGTTCTGATATCCTTCCTTACTTGTTTCAACGTCATGCTCCGGTTTGAGGCGGAAATAAAATTATACCGGCAAAACTATGGTCTAAAGACTGCGCATGCGCAAATCACACTCAACCTAATAAGAGTACCTTGATCAAAATGAAATATTTCACTTTTGTTTCCTGCTGTAAACAGCATTATACTTAAAAAAAAAAAAAAAAAAAAAGATTGACCCATAAACATAAATTAGACACTTCAGTTAAAAAGAGCAAATTATTTTTTTTACTAATGGAATGAGAAAAAAAACACATTAAACTAGGTTTACTTTTTTCAGTGGATCCCTCAATAATTTCTGTCTCCTTTGCCTGTGTTTGATAATGTGAAGCACATATACACTCATTCATCATGAAAGATCTATTATAAAACAAAATAAAATTCATGTTCGCTTCAGCACTGTTCATCCGCGTCCTTACATTCATTGTTGTACTTGGTCCGGCTTTTAGATAAAGTCCTTCCATGCGCCATCTGGCGGATATTCAGTGAAGCGCAACACATTTATTTAAACGTCGACACAAGATGTAGTCCAAGATGTAGGAGCTTCTGCCTCCGCTCTTATAGGTCACCCTATGTTCCTGCCTCTTCTGGAAGAAAGTATTTACTACTGCCATTTCCATCCTCTTTGCAAAGTCCACCACCATCTGTCCTTCTACATTCCTGTCCTGAAGACCAAACCTGCCCATCACATTTTCATCCCCTCTGTTCCCTTCCCCAACATGTCCATTGAAGTCTGCACCAATCACAACTCTCTCACCTCTGGGGATGCTCTGCATCACTTCATCTAACTCACTCCAGAATTTCTCCTTCTCTTCTAGCACAACTTCTAACTTCTTCTAACCACTGTGCCGCCACTCACACTCATTAATACACTACGGGCAATTTGGGAATGCCAATTAGCCTAATCTGCAGATCTTTGGGCTGTGGGAGGAAACCAGAGTACCTGGAGGAAACTACAATAAAGTAAAAAAAAAAAAAAAACAATGGTTAAATATTGAAATATTGTTCCGACAGATGATAAAGTTAACTAGCTGACAATTTTATTTGTACAAAGAATGAACTGATATATGAACTTGTATAACCTATCTCTGTTTATAGATATTTAAAAAAATATTGCATATAAAGACATCAAACTTTTAATATAAAATATAGTTGCAAGCAACTATAGTATGATCAGGCTCAAGCACCCTGTGTGTGTGTGTGTGTGTGTGTATGTGTGTGTGTGTGTGTGTGTGTGTGTGTGTGTGTGTGTGTGTGTGTGTGAGCTGACGAGTAAATGTTTATGCATGTTTGTGTGTGTGGTGTAGTTTGTGTATTAACATTTGTGATGTTAATGCGTGTTAGTATGTGAAGTGTGTGTATGTGTGAGATGAGTGTTTGTGCATGTGTCTGTGTGAGTGTTAACATTTCTCTTATGTTTGTTAAAAAAATGTTTACATTTGTGGTGTGTGTGTGTGTGTGTGTGTGTGAGAGAGAGAGAGAGAGAGAGAGACATATGTGTGATATGAGTGTGTGCGTGAGAGATTTGTGTGTCTGTGCTAACATTTGTGATGTGTATGAATGTAGAATATGCCAAATATGGAAATGCTAAAAAAAATCTTTTTAAAAAGCAACACAATATGATGTTACTTAGTGTGATGTCACTGAGCATGTCACTGAATATAAGGCCACTAAAAGTTAACCATTTTTCAGTGTTTAAGGCATTGTCACATCTGACCCATTTGAAGTATCAAAAATCCCTCTACAATTTTGTATCCTCAATGTCTTTAGATCACACAGGCCCGGATTGGTGGCGAACGTATAAATTCCCTAGGAGTTGTATATCAAAATTCATCAGGTGTGTTTTGGCCAATCGCCCAAAATAACTGACTTCCTGTTGAGTGCAGTGCGAAAGTTGTTTGGCTCAATGAGCTCTAAATGACTAAATACTGAGTTTCATGTGCATATGAAACTCATGTTCATGTGTATGAGCTATCCAGCAAAATCTCATCTTAGTGCCCTGGGCCATGCGACTTTCAGGCATCCTAATGGCAGCATATTCCAACCTGTCTGCCAATTTTCAATAGTTTTTGTGCATGCTAAGACCCCCAAAAAAACTAAAGTGTGGTAAAAAAATCCTTAGGAAAACAAGAGGGTCCTGTGCACCCTATCGTGCTTGGGCCATCATAAGAATATATACAGTGGAACCTCGGATTGCGAGTAACGCGGTTTACGAGTGTAAATTTTTACTTGAAAAACGAACATTGTCTTGGTTTATGAGTACCGAGTATCATGTGCAGTATCACCCATGCGCTTCTTATTTTGACGCTAAGCATCACGTGATCACAACTGAGCCAACGGTTTTTCTCTCTTTTGCGCTGCGGAATTGTGGGTAATCGTCTCCCCTGCTGGGTCTTAGTGTCTCTTACTGGTATAATCAACATCCGTGCACGCGTGTACTGTTTACTAGAACACTATGACCGTGTGTGTGTGAAACATTTTATTCTGTGTTTTTAAATGTATTTGTACACATTGCTTACTAACGGAATCACTGCTGTAAAGTAACAACAAAAAAAATAAATTAACCTGCACTTTACCTTTGAAAAGAATCACGACAGAGCAGAGTTTCTGTGTAAGGCAGCGAGTGTGTGTATGTGAAGCCAGGAAGGGGGGCTGTAAAGGCGAGAGTGCGTGCGCGTAATTTGACACCGTGCTCCTTCGGAGACACACAAACACACACTCTCGCCTTTACAGCCCTCCTCCCGGCTTCACATACACACACACACACTCTGCCTTACAAAGAAACTCTGCTCTGTCGCGATTCTTTTCAAAGGTAAAGTGCCGGTTCATTTCTTTTTATTTTTTTGTTGTTGTTTTTACTTTACAGCAGTGATTCCATTAGTATGCGCTCGCACGAGTGTGACTAGTGATGTTCCTTGTTAACTCTCTCGCATTTACAGCCCCCCTTCCACCCCCTCCTCCACTCGGCTTCACACACAAATAAAGACGGACACTCTCCGCACACACACCGCCTGCGCGCATAAATGGAAACACTTATCTGTCGAGATTTTTTTTTTAAGGTAAAGTCCAGGTTAATTTGTTTTATTTTTACTTTATATTTTGTATTAATTATTTTTATGTATTTATTTTTTTGGGATGTAGAACGAATAATTTGAGTTTCCATTATTTCTTATGGGAAAATTAAATTTGGTTTACGACTGTTTTGGAATACTAGCCCGCTTTCGGAACGAATTATGCTCATAAGCCGAGGTTCCACTGTAGTTGCAAGCAATTGAGCGGCCAAAGCACCTTGCACCATTGCCTCCCAGGTGCACTACACAACCTGTGTGTTATTTGAGTGTGTTAAGACCTACAAAAAGCCATCGCCACCCGGGTCAGTTAGGGCCCTAAATATTCATTGAGTGTGTGTGAGAGACATGTAGGTGTGTCAGTCTGTGTGTGATGAGTAAATGTGTTTGTGTGTGAGTCTGTGCGTTAACTTTTGTGATGAATGTGCGAGAGTAGTTAGTCTGAGTGTTTCTGCGTGCGTGTTAGAGAGAGGTGTGAGTGTTAACATTTATGATGTGTGTGTGCATGTGTGTTTGTCTGTGTGAGAGAGATGTGAGTGTGTATATGTATGATGTACTGGTATTAGTGTATTTGTGCATCTGTGTATGTGTGAGAGATGTGTGTGTGTGTGTATGTGACTGTTAACATTTTTTATATGTAGTGTGTAGAATAGGCCGCAGATGCTGGAAGAAAAATATCATTATAATGTCATTATGATGTCTGATGTCATAGTGCTTCGGCCCTAATAATAATCCTTAGAAAAACTTCGCAAACTAGTGCTTGGGCCCGAAAAAAATCCTTCGAAGAATGAGGGCCCTCACACATTTATGACATCAGCACTATTAAAACAACAATATCAGAGCGATGTTGTCACGTCATCATCATGCTGATGTCCCTATGCTTGGGCCCTAATAATTCTTAGATGAACCAGAGGGCCCTCGCACATTTATGACATCAGCACTATTAAAACAAAATTTTCAGCACGATAGCGATGAAGTCATAGTCATGTTGTCACCATGCTGATGTCATAGAGTTTGAGCCCTAATAATAATAAGAGGAATATAGTTGCAAGCAACGATGAGAGGGCGAAGCACCCTGCACTATTGCCACCTGGTTGCACCACACAACCTGTTTGTCTTTTGAGTGTGTTAAGACCTACAAAAAGGCATCACTGCCCAGGTGCACCGCACAACTTGCACACTTCACACACTATGATGTAATAGGGCTGATCAGCTTGGACCCTAAATATTTGTCATGTCAACTGTGTGTGTGAGAGAGAGAGAGAGTGTTAACATTTGTGGTGTGTGTAGAATAGGGGGAATTTTATGTTAAGACCTCCAAAAAGCTGGTGTGTGTGCGTGTAGAGAGTGAGATGTGAGTGTTTACATTTGTGATATGAGTGTGTTTATGTATGCATGCGTGCCTGTGTGTCAGAGAGAGATGTGAGTGTGTATGTTCAATTAAATTTTATTTGTATAGCGCTTTTAACAATTGACATTGTCTCAAAGCAGCTTTACACAATCAAAAGAATTAAGTTTGTATGGAATGTGAATGTGTATGAATCAAAATGGTCAGATAGTTCCTGGTGAGCAAGCCCGCGGGCGACAGTGGCAAGGAAAAACTCCCTGATATGGTAATAGGAAGAAACCTTGAGAGGAACCAGACTCAACAGGGAACCCATCCTCATCTGGGTGAAACAGATAGCAGGAAATGATCTGCATTTATACAGTGTGTTAGGTGGCAGGCAGTTCAGCTATAATAGTTGATGTTAATTGATGTTAAAATGGAGTCCAGGTAGTTATTGGAGACTCAGATGGACTTGTAGAAAGTTCCAGTCCTGAACTATCGAATTGTCAAGTCCTCAGAGAAACAGCTGCCAACACCAGTCGAGGCCAGAACCATCTAGGTAGAGAGAATCATCCCCAGACACCAGACGCATCCCAAAGAGACACACGGGGCCATGTGACGAGATCTCCAACCAGAAGTGGGGCACCAGGATGGATCAGACAGGTCCGGAGGGCAGAGGGAGTCTGGATCACTGGCAGCTCAGGAATGACATGTGTAGCTCGACAGAGAGAAAGACAGGGGGAGAGAGGGAAGGGAAAGAGGGGGAGAAAGAGAAGAGGAGGAAAGATGGCAGTTAGGTATGGTCACAGTCACATAATGTATAATGCGAATGCATATTTACTGTAGAGTGCAAGCAGGGACTCCGGCAGGACTAACTATGACATCATAACTAAAAGGGAGGAGCCAGAAGGAAACACAAACATGAGGGCTCCCTGAGATGTAAAGCAAACAATCACCTCACCGTCAACAAACCTGAGTGATCAATGAGAGTGGGGAAGACAGAGTATTACCAGTTCACCATAATACTCTACGTCCATGAGTCCACCAGATCTGCTCCTTTACCTAAGGCAAATCTATTTATAAGAATGCTTGGCTAAATAAATAGGTTTTTAGCCTAGACTTAAACACTGAGACTGTGTCTGAGTCCCGAACACTATTTGGAAGACTATTCCATAATTTTGGGGCTTTGTAAGAAAAAGCTCTGCCCCCAGCTGTAGTTTTCATAATACGAGGTACTGATGAGCAGCCTGCATCCTTTGATGGAAGTAGGCGTGGCAGATCGTAAGACACTAGCAGTTCGCTCAGATACTGCGGCGCGAGACCATTTAATGCTTTATATGTCAAGAGTAGTATTTTAAAATCAATGCGAAATTTCACAGGGAGCCAATGCAGTGAAGATAAGATTGGGGTGATTTATCTTATACTGTAGATAAGATAGGGGTATTTCTGAGGTGAAAGAATGCTATCCTGGTAATATTATCTACATGAGTTTCAAATGAAAGGCTGGAATCTATAATCACACCGAGGTCTTTTACTGTTGCACTTGATGGAACAGAAAGGCCATCTAAAGTTACGGTGTGATCTAAAATTTTACTCCGAACTGTATGCAGTCCTATGAAGCGATATCGCGGACAATATTCAAATGCAATTGCAAATTGTATTTGCAATTGCATTTCCCATATGTAGACGCACAAAGTGTGCCATAATTCAAATGCAATTGCAAACTTTGCATTACCGTTTGCTGTTTCGCCTTCGCGAGCGCACACTGACTGCCAAATTTCAATTGAGAAAACAAAGTCCATTGGTATTTCCCAGGTCTTACACGTCATGAACCTGTCATATTTAAATAGCAAAATCAATCACCACGTTTGCTTTTTCACTCTCTGTGTCGCGCATCAAGCCGGCCAAAATTCAAACGCAATCGCCAGCATGTTACACAGAAACCTGTCAATCAGCGTCAGAGGCGGGTCTATACTGTGGGGCGGGATTGTACTGTGAGTGACGTCACTCGCAGTTGCCGACCAAGAGGGGGATATTTGAGCGATGGAGGTGAACCACGGTAAAGTTGGTGTAAAATGCCCCCCTGCCACTGATTGCACCCCCCACAAAAATCTCTATCAAATATATTAGGACATCACAATCAAAGATTCATATTATTATTATCAAATATATTATTACTATTATAATTAAGCCTAAGCACGTGACATATTAATACACGGAAATTAAGACACAATACAAATTCTCATATAATATTTATTTTGTGGCACATTTATTTTGCAGGGGTTTGTCATGTAATACAAAAATGTTTACAGTAAACAAATATTGTTTATGATGAAAAATTACACGCAGCGATTTTTATTATAAATAAGAAATATAAAAATATACATGTATATGAAAAAATTATATAAATATATTTTTCCCCTATACTATGTGTTTTTATATAGCTTATTTTTAATCAAATTCGTTTGGTGCAATTTGTAAATCATAAGCCTATTAATTTATGTTGTAATATAATATTTGATAGAGGTTATGTTGGGGGGGGCAATCCCTGGCAGGGAGGCATTTTAGTGCATTACAAAAAAAATCAATAGCTTTTTCATTGTGTGTGTTACGGTTTCCTATTTAGATGTTAAATTTGCTCTTAATGTCTAAGGGGGATAGGAAGCCGACATAAGAAAATAAAAAAAAGAAGGTTAATATTTTGTAAACCGTCACTGATTACTATTTGAGAAGTCCTTTATGAACAAGAACGAGACAAACTCCAGAGTAGCGCTAAGTTTTAACAAACTTTAGTAATTTAAAGCACCAAAACACACAGTGGAAACCAATAGTACAAATAGTGAAAGAATATTTACAGAAAATATATACAAAGTAATAAATAGGCATTCAACGGTGGGAGCCATGAGCAGAGCTTAAATCAAATAAATAAATAAAACAAAACACCTTCTAACTTATGCGCGGCAGTCAATCTAACCTATAAACACAATGAAAACAAAATCAGGGCTTGGGATGCCCGCTAACTACACTAACTAGCCAAAACATAAGTACAACAAGTAGCTCTCACTCCTGTCTAGTGTGTCTAAACAAAGTCTAACTCTACGTGCTGTTTATGTAAACCCTAGGGCGGAGTTGGGACGAACAATACACGTAAAGAGAGAGTAGCGTATCACGCACACACCATTCACAAATCACCATGACAACATACGAAATACCGGAAGTATAGCATCACCATAACAACATGTATATGAATGAAACAAAAGCCGCCGCTGGCTGCGTCACTTCCGGGTTCTTATACTCGGCTAGAGCAGTCTCATTGGTTCCCACGGGAATCGCGGTCGCGCTGGAAACCATGATTGACGGGTGCGATGCCCAATCCCAGGACCTGAAAGACATAGGCACCAAAATACATGCGAAATACTACGGGACGTAACAATGTGGATTACACATGTAAAACTAGTTGTACTATAATCCACTCTATCACTGCTAATAACTACAACATTTATCTCATTAAGTTTGATTAAATTTTTCTTTTCATTTTGCAAAAAAATTATTTAAAAAATTAACAACTGAATATCAAACTGAATATTGCAAAGGGAAGGGTTGTAGTTATGAGCATGGGTAGAGTGTATTATAGTACAGTTGGTTTTACATTTGAAATTTCTATAGGAAAAAAGTTATTGGATTTTGTTGATTTAATTGTAATTTTTTTATTTTTACAATTATTATTATTATTATTTTAATAATAAAAAACACCCCGACTCTCATTTAACAAATTGTTTTATTGCCACAAGAATTGTCTGTGTAATCATTTATTTGAAAATGTACATTAAAATAATTATAAATCAATTAAACAAACAAAAAAAAAATAATAATAATCCATACTGTAGCCTAACAGTGTAAAATATTTGATGTCCTGTCAGGTATTTCTCTGTAATCTTGTGTATTCTTCTGTAATTAAAAAAAATAATTGTAAAAAACGCTTGGGTCTTGGTCATGCACTTTTTAGACGGTCCCTATTTAGTGACTCCATCGGTATAAAGCGCAGCGTTTCTGAAAGATTTAGCTCCAGCAGGCTGTAACAGGAGAAGATCTAAAAATATTTTTAATTGTAAAAACTTCTCTGTCCACTCCAGAGCAAGAAAATATGCGATTTGTCATTTTTGTGTGTTTATTTCTTGATAAACAAATGAGATAATCTCGGTTCACCTCCAGTGCTCAAATATCCCCGTCTTGGTCGGCGACTGCGAGTGACGTCACTCCCCATACAATCCCACCCCACAGTATAGACCCGCCCCTGACGCTGATTGACAGGTTTCCGTGTAACGCAGTGGAAATGCAATTGCAAATGGATTAGCGATTGCGTTTGAGTTCACGCGCGATGCAGAGAAAGTGAAAAAGCAAACGTGGTGATTGATTTTGCTATTTAAATATGACAGGTTCATGACGTGTAAGACCTGGGAAATACAAATGCAAATGGACTTTTTCATTTGAAATTTGGCAGTCAGTGCGCGCTCACAAAGGCGAAACAGCAAATGGTAATGCAAAGTTTGCAATTGCATTTGAATTATGGCACACTTTGTGCGTCTGCATATGAGAAACGCAAATGCAATTTGCAATTGCATTTGTATATTGTCCGCGATATCGCTCCATACGGTCCTATGACTAGAACTTCTGTCTTATCCGGATTAAGCAGAAGGAAGTTAATTATCATCCAATTTCTTATGTCCTGCACACATTGCTCAACTTTAGTAAGCTGGTTTTTCTTATCAGGTTTTGCTGAGAAATATAACGGATTATGTTGCCCAGAGGAAGCATGTAAAGGGAAAAAAGCAGTGGGCCTAAACCTGAACCCTGCAGAACGTCAAACTCCACTAGAGAACATGCAGAATAATCACCACTTAAGTCTACATACTGATAATGATCGGTCAAATAGGATCTGAGCCAGGAGAGGGCTGTACCTTTAATTCCTACTACATTTTCTAATGTAGAAAGACTCAAAGTCTGTTTCAATAATCTAATTAACATAAAGACCACAAACTCCGATCACACTGAATGCGCAGCCGGCACCTCTGATCTGAAGCTAGGACCAAATATTAGATATCTCGCATCAAAAACGGTTATTGTTAATGAAATTATCACAGATCAGGCGTTTGATATACTCTGTTTAACTGAAACCTGGATTAAACAGGATGAGTATGTAGCTCTAAATGAAGCTAGTCCTCCTGGACACAGCTACATACACCAGCCTCGGTTAACTGGTAGAGGAGGAGGCGTCGCAGTTATTCACAATGATAATCTGTCTATCGTACAAAAACACGGACACAAATTTAACTCATTTGAAATTCTTTATAGTAACATAAGTGTATTTAAGTATATTAAGTCAGCTCAGTCAATTCCACTAATTATAATTTACAGACCTCCAGGGCCGTATTCTGAATTTTTTAATGAATTTGCAGATTTCATCTCAAACCTGGTCGTTTCTGTAGACAAAGTGTTAATTGCTGGAGAATTTAACATTCATTTTGAAAATACAGAAGACCCTCTGAGAAGAGTATTTATGTCCATTCTGGACTCAGTAGGCATAAATCAGTGTGTAGTAGGACCCACTCATAAAGCAGGTCACACTTTAGACTTAATAATATTCTTCGGATTAAGTATAAGAAATGTATTCACAATTCCACTGGCGACTGAATATTTAGAGTCGACATTTCGTTGTACCTTAGATAATGTAGCTCCAGCTAAAAGAAAAATTATTAGAGATAAGAGGTATAACGATCACACGCGCACTTTAAAACAGACTGCTCGGAAATTAGAGCGTAAATGGCGTCAAACTAAATTGTTAGTATTTCAAATAGCATGGAAAGAGAGCATCCTGAACTATAGGAAAGCCCTTAGTGTAGCTAGATCAACGTATCTCTCCACTCTTATAGAAGAAAATTTAAATAATCTTAGATTTTTATTTAATACTGTAGCCAAATTAACCAGAAATAAGATAATACAGAAATCTCCATAACATCATGCAATAGTGAGGACTTCATGAACTTCTTTAATAATAAAATTGTAAATATCAGGCATAAAATTGAGGCTTTGAAACCGAACAATGTAATTGATACAGATGTTAACCTAGCCATGTCAGATCGGAACCTAGAATACTTTACTCCTCTTGAAGAGAATGAACTAATTTCACTCATCTCTTCTGCAAATTCATCAACCTGTATATTAGATCCTATACCAACACATTTTCTTAAACAGATAGTACCAGTAATAACAGAACCGTTGTTGAGAATAATTAATTCCTCACTCAGCATTGGTTATGTTCCAAAATCTTTTAAATTAGCAGTTATCAAACCAATAATTAAGAAACCTGACCTCGACCCCTGTCAGCTGTCCAATTACAGGCCAATATCAAACCTCCCCTTTATCTCTAAGATTCTGGAAAAGATAGTAGCGGAGCAGCTATGCTCATATCTACATAGAAATGGCATACATGAACTGTATCAGTCAGGATTTAGGCCTCATCACAGCACAGAAACAGCACTCGTTAAATGACCTCTTATTGGCCTCTGATCAGGGTTGTGTAACTATGCTTGTATTACTCGACCTCAGTGCAGCTTTTGACACCATTGATCATGCTATTCTTCTTCACAGATTAGAAAATGTAGTAGGAATTAAGGGTACAGCCCTCTCCTGGCTCAGATCCTATTTGACCGATCGTTATCAGTATGTAGACTTAAATGGTGATAATTCTGCATGTTTTCTAGTGGAGTTTAGCGTTCCGCAGGGTTCAGTTTTAGGCCCACTGCTTTTTTCCCTTTACATGCTTCCTCTGGGCAACATAATCCGTAAGCATGGTATTAGTTTTCATTGTTATGCTGACGAAAGACAGTTATATGTCTCAGCAAAACCTGATGAGAAAAACCAGCTTACTAAAGTTGAGCAATATGTGCATGACATAAGAAATTGGATGCTAATTAACTTCCTTCTGCTTAATCCGGATAAGACAGAAGTTCTAGTCATAGGACCGCATACAGCTAGGAGTAAAATCTTAGATCACAAAATTAATGATGCATTCAGGAATTTTTATTCTCGATTATATACTTCTGAGTTCCCAAAGGACCATAGTTCAGTTGAGAACTTCTTGACTCAACTAGATATCTCAACACTGTCCCCTGATTCTAGATTAAGATTAGAAGAGCCTACAGTATATCACAAGAGGAAATCAGTTCAGCTATCTCATCATTGCAATCTGGTAAGTCCCCGGGTCCTGACGGGTTCCCTGCAGTTTTTTAAATCATTCTCCTCATACCTTGCACCACAACTAGCTTTGGTTCTATCTGAATCTTTTAAGCAAGGTAAGATGCCTGCGTCATTAAATGAGGCTCGCATCACCCTCATAGCAAAGAAGGATAAGGACCCAACAGAGTGCTCTTCATATAGACCAGTGGTGTCAAAATTATTCACATTCATTACTTGAGTAGAAGTATAGATACTAGGGTTCAAAAATACTTCTTTAGAAGTTGAAGTATCAACCCAAGCTTTTTACTTAAGTAAAAATTTAAAAGTACTGGTTTTAAAACTACTTAAAGTATAAAAGTAAAAGTAACGTGAGGGGCGACAAAAGCATTAAGGTCTCGCGTTCTGATCATGCAACGGGGGGGGGGGGGGGGTGCGTTGTTCGCGTTCTTATCATGCGACGGGGGGGGGGCGGGGAGGTGGACGGGCGTTGTGCCCTTTCTTATCATGCGACCGGGGGGGTTGCGCGTTCTGATCATAAAAATTGAGTAACGAGGCTATTCTTAAAATGTAAGGAGTAGAAAGTACAGATAATTGCTTAACCCTGGAGAACCCATGGGGTCATATTTGACCCAGACTTTTATTTCATCGTCATATTCAACCCACACACCAAAGTAAAGATTTCTTTTTGCATTACAACCCAGTGTGCCCTATGTGAACCCATAACACTGACATTTAGTGGTAACTGACTGAACTAACCTGATTTTTTTCACATCAAACATGGCTGCTACTGTGCTTTTTATTTGGTGATATAAAAGCTGATGCCAGTGTTTTTAGTTCCTGCCTTAGAACAAAATTTTATGTGCATAGTCATTGATGAAAAGTTAAAATCAATAAATATATTTTGAAATGAGAATCTGGTCTTTCCTTACTAAGAAAGAACTCCTGACTTTATGTCATGAGTGAAAGTTACCAGTTGGTAAAACATACTGGATATCCCAAGGGGTCATATATGACCCATGTCATTACATGTAGTAGGAAAGGGTTCATTTAAAAAAACACCTGTTTTAGGGTTCACTGGGTCTGTATCATCATTTCAGCCAAAGGAGATAAATTTCCTATTAGGATAAGGTGGTCTGGGTTTTCCAGGGTTAAAAATGTAAGGAGTAGAAGTAAAAAGTCGGCTGAAAAATAATTACTCCAGTAAAGTATAGATACCCAAAATTTCTACTTAAGTAAGGTAACAAAGTATTTGTACTTCGTTACTTGACACCTCTGATATAGACCAATCTCTCTTCTTAATGTGGATGTTAAAATCCTTGCTAAAGTCTTAGCTCGTAGATTAGAGAATGTTCTACCCTCAATTATATCTGAGGACCAGACCGGTTTTGTTAAAAATCGTTATTCTTACTTTAACATTCGACGCCTTATGGATATCTTGTACACACCATCAGAGGAGACCTCTGGGTGTGTCCTTTCTTTGGATGCTGAAAAGGCTTTTGATCGTGTGGAATGGGAGTATTTATTTAGGGCTTTAGAAAAATTTAATTTTGGTCCAAGTTTTATCACTTGGGTTAAATTATTATATTCAAGCCCTACTGCCTCAGTTCTGACAAATGCTCAACAGTCTCAACCATTCTGTCTTCAGCGGAGTACTCGTCAGGGGTGTCCCCTGCTAAGGGGACTGCTCTTTAACCTTGCCATTGAGCCACTAGCAATTGCATTCCGTAGCTGTAGAAATATATCTGGGATTTGGAGGCAGGGAGAAGAACATAAAGTTTCCCTTTATGCAGATGACCACCTACTTTTTTTTATCAAATCCAGTCTCCTCTCTTCCACATGTGCTGTCATTGCTCAGGGAATTTAGCTACTTTTCAGGATATAAATTACATTTGCACAAAAGTGAACTTTTTCTGCTAGACAACACAGCAGTAACAACTGGTATGCACAACTTTCCATTCAACATAGTGAAAAATCTGTTTACCTATCTTGGTATTACAATTACAAGGAAACATAAACACCTTTTTAAAGAAAATTTTATTAGGTTGTTGAACCAAACAAGAAAGGACTTGGGACGATGGTCACCACTGTCCATGTCCCTGGTGGGCCGCATTAATGCCATTAAAATGAGCATTCTCCCTAAATTTTTATATCTCTTTCAGTCTGTACCTGTTTTTATTCCCAAATCTTACTTTGGCGCTTTAGACTCAATTAAATCATCTTACCTTTGGAAAGGTAAACATCCCCGATTGAATAAGTCCCTACTTCAAAGATCTAAAAGAGACGGTGGCATGGCTCTACCTAATTTTCGGCTCTACTACTGGGCAGCAAACATTCGTTCTGTCATCTTTTGGGCTTATTTTCATAACCAACCTAATCGGCCTGCCTGGGTGGGAATGGAGATAAAGTCTGTCAAAAACCTCTCTGTCTCTGCACTCCTTGGATCTGCTCTCCCCATCCCCTCAATTAAATTAATCAATAACTCAGTTATTAGGCTTACTTTGAGAGTATGGGCTCAGTTCAGAAAGCACAGCGGTCTTCTGGGCTTTTCTCTGTCCAGTCCTATCGTCTCTAACCATCTCTTCCAACCTTCTTTACATGATGCAGTGTTTCAGGAATGGTACAATAAGGGCATCAAGCTTTGCAAAGACCTGTTTGTTGAACATAAGTTTGCATCGTTTGAACAGCTTTCCGAGAGGTTTAACCTACCCAATTCTCATTTTTTCAGATATCTGCAAGTAAGACACTTCATTCGCTCTTTAATACCAAATTTCCCTGAGGCTCCTGCTGCAAACATTCTAGATAATCTCCTCTGTTTGTCCCCGCTGCGTAAAGGCCTAATATCCACTATTTATGGTGGCTTGATGGCTTCGAGTCACACCCCTTTGTGTAAAATTAAAACTGCTTGGGAGAAGGATTTAAATTTGTCACTATCAGATGATACTTGGAATTCAATTCTTAAACTTATCAACTCAACCTCCTTATGTGCTGCCACTCTTTATTACAGTTTAAGGTTGTACACAGAGCTCATCTCTCCAAACTTAAACTTTCCCGTTTCTACCCAGACATTGATCCTTGTTGTAATAAATGTAAAAGCGGAGAGGCGTCTCTTATTCATATGTACTGGACATGCCCAAATTCTGGAGGGATGTTTTTAAGACCCTGTCCTACGTATTGAAATGCAATCTTGAACCAGACCCTCTGATTGCTCTTTTTGGTATCACTGGAGAGGAAGATAAGAGTCTAACTCCAGCTAAAAAGCGATTGTTATCTTTTGCGACACTCCTGGCCAGGCGTTCTCTTTTATTCAAGTGGAAGGATGCCACATCACCTACCCACGGCCAGTGGCTCAGAGATATTATGTCCTGTTTGTCCCTGGAGAAGATTCACTACACAATTCATTATTCAGACTTGAAATTTCAACAGGTGTGGGGGCCCTTCCTTCGCTTTTTTCATATACATTTATAGTTTGATTCCTTTCTTATTTAATTACTTGTTTGTTTGCTTTCTTTCCCCTTTTTATTCCTTTTTTTTTTTTTTTGCACGTAGAACCAAAAAACTTCCAGCTCCATATTCTTTTTTGGTTTCTCTCGATGCCTGGCGTTTAGCCTTTCATATGCTTGTAAAACTGGCTTGGAGTCAGGGAGGGACGGGGTGGGTGTTATAGGGTTTATAAGGGGATTATAAAACCTGCATTAAAACATTACATGTTTACCCTGTTTTATCCCTGTTAAAATCAATAAAAAAATTGTTGAAAGAAAAATCTTAGATCACACCGTAACTTTAGATGGCCTTTCTGTTCCATCAAGTGCAACAGTAAAAGACCTCAGCGTGATTATAGATTCCAGCCTTTCATTTGAAGCTCATGTAGATAATATCACCAGGATAGCATTCTTTCACCTCAGAAATATTGCCAAGATAAGAAATATATTGTCGCTAAACGATGCAAAAAAACTAGTTCATGCTTTTATCACTTCTATGTTGGACTATTGTAACGCCTTACTGTATGGTTGTTCAGTTAGGTGCATAAACAAGCTTCAGCTAGTCAAGAATGCAACAGCGAGAGTGCTCACTAGAACCAAAAGATATGAGCACATCACCCCTATCCTATCTTCACTACATTGGCTCCCTTTGAAATTTCGCATTGATTTTAAAATACTACTCTTGACATATAAAGCATTAAATGGTTACTCTTTCTCTCTGTCGAGCTACACATGTCGTTCCTGAGCTGCCAGTGATCCAGACTCCCTCTGCCCTCCGGACCTGTCTGACCCATCCTGGTGCCCCGCTTCTGGTTGGAGGTCTCGTCGCATGGATGGCCCGTGTGTCTCTTTGGGATGCGTCTGGTGTCTGGGCATGATTCTATCTACTTAGAAGATGGTTCTGGCCTCGACTGGTGTTAGCAGCTGTTTCTCTGAGGACTTGACAATTCGATAGTTCAGGACTGGAACTTTCTACAAGTGTATCTGAGTCTCCAATAACTACCTGGACTCCATTTTAACATCAATTAAGATAAACTATTATAGCTGAACTGCCTGCCACCTAACACACTGTATAAATGCAGATCTGTTTCACCCAGATGAGGATGGGTTCCCTGTTGAGTCTGGTTCCTCTCAAGGTTTCTTCCTATTACCATCTCAGGGAGTTTTTCCTTGCCACTGTCGCCCTCGGGGTTGCTCACCAGGGACTATCTGACCATTTTGATTCATACACATTCACATTCCATACGACTTAAATAATTCTTTTGATTGTGTAAAGCTGTTTTGAGACAATGTCAATTGTTAAAAGCGCTATACAAATAAAATTTAATTGAATTGAATGTCTCACTGGGTGGGCCCCTGTACGGTAATTGCCCAGCTCTCCGATGTCATCTACCGGGTGCGGTTGGCGGGGCGGGCGCGAGTTTTGCTCCACCGAGACCGTCTGGCGCCTTACCAGCCGCACGCCGGCGAAACATCGAACTCTGAGGAGGCCGGACCACCTCCGGGACAATGTTGCGTTCCTCCCTCCCCCCAAAAAAGGACTCCGGTGTTCACAACACCAGCGCCGACTGCCTTCATGCCTCCGAGACTGAGAGCGTCATTGTGACCGGGGACTGTCACAGCTCGGGTGGGGGCAGTGTGGCGTAGGCGGGGCGGCGGCTGACGACCGTCATGCTTTGCGGGAGGTCCGCTGTGTGTTCACCATGGTTGGGAGTTTTGGTCGGGTTGGTGGCTTCGGCCATGTTGGGGGTGTGCATGTATGTGTGCTTGACATGGATGTATGTGCGTGTGCGCTTTCTCTGTGTGTGTTATAACAGTGAATGTGCTGCTCATGCTATACAGTGCTGAGTAGTAAATAAAGTACTGAAGAATCAAAGGAGAGGAAGATCACATGATATTACAGTAGCTCGTGTTAGGGTGAGAGAGAGAGAGACATAGAGTATGGGAAGGTGAGCGTGGGAGCATTCACACCTTTAAGAACAGATGCAAGAGGAGACAGGAAGATAGCAGCAGGAAAGATTTAACATGTTAATATCAGATCTATAAGGAAGAGAACAAGAGAGTAGAAATAAATCTTTTATATATAAAATAGTTCTAACAGATATAGAAATAGATTTGATTAGCTTTTTTCCCTCCAATGTTTTCCGCCACCCATATCTGTGTATGGTCTTAGTATAATAATAATAATAATAATAATGCAAATTAATTTGCCTTTCATGTGCGTAAAATGATCTAATCGGCCAGTTAGTGATGTGATTTCAACATTTGCTCATTGTCAATAATTATCAATAAATGTTTCCAATACCTTTATGTCCTGGCCTTACCCTGATCACATAATTTACAGTTTACCCACCTATTTTTTTTTTTCATCACTACAGCTCTGATTATAACGTTTTTCTCTCACGCACACACATACACACGCGAAATTGTCAATAAATGTTTGCTTCCATTAGCGAATAATTAACAGTCCAACAAAACGTATTATGTGCTATTAACAGATTGGTGGTACAGCCACTACCATTTTATGATCATTGCAAACTCACAACGCGATTACTGCGCATGCTCACAAGTATGCTGCTACTTCTACCATTTCCTGTTTGATGCTTAGTGGCAAAGATGGCAGAAGTAAAACCTTTGATTTGTGGAGGTACATACACTAACGATGTAGTAGTTTTTCAGAGTGTTATTTGTTGATGTACAACTATGGGCTTGCTTACATGCATGGTTAATTACATTAGTTTAACATGTGTCCCTGTTCTGTGTCGTGTAGCGAGCTGGCTTTGCTAACACGCTAACGCATTGAGGGCAGGCTTGCTGTCGATGCATTGATTGATTTTAACCGCATTTATTTTCTTCCAGTCATCATCACGGTTCTTTTAAGTTGCTCCGTTTTTGCATTCGTGGAGGACCTCGATGACACGTAAGTGATAATTTACCCCAACGATAAACAGACTAAAAGCAGAATTCTTTGAAATTTACGTTTTATTTTGCATCACATAAGTTGATTGCAGCCGACGCTTTTGTTTTCGTTGATCGGGAAGGTTAGCAGGAAATGTACTGTATTGTAGTGTACTGAGAATCTGACGAGGCATGCTGTGTATTTATAAACTAATGCATTATTGTAAGCTCCTTAAGCTTGTTTGCTTGTGACTTTATCTTGATAACGATAACCTAATCTCGGTAATGAAATATAGGAAAAGGTTAAATTTGGAACAGCCTCACTAAACCCAGTCATCACTCACGCAGATGTACCTACCTGTCCTGCTGAAAAACCTGGTGCACTAACTTTTGTTCACTGGTAGATTTTCCATTGACTTTCCACAAAGTCTAATGTTTCAGGTCCATGGGTCCATCTTCTGTTATCCTAATTGTTAATAATAAACAGTTGCTGGTGAAATAAGACAACATAACGTATCATGCGACCAGGCAGTAAATATTAAATTTTTGTATTGCAATATATTAAATGTTAATATCCCCAATTCATAGTATTTCAAGAACTGTTTCCTTTCTTCAGACACTTAGCAGCAGGCAAAGATGGTCTACCAGTTTGACCAGCACTGTGTTTAACAAGCAGCTGAACATACTAAGCTAATTACTTGCTTTTTGTAAGTCGCTCTGGATAAGAGCGTCTGACAAATACCTAAATGTAACTATTTATTTATTTATTTATATTACCATCAGGATGATTTATTGTAATTCTATTTCCATAATTAAGCAAACCATAATCACTTTTAGCCTTTTTTTTTAATTTACTTACATCTAAATTATAAATTGTCATATAAAAATATTGTATTTATTAATGGTTTTTTTTAAATAATTGTTTTTACACTAAGATTTTGCACAACTTTATATTTAGCTTCATGCATATTGATAGGTTGTCTAACCATGCTGATCAAGAAATTATGTGAGATTAATGCCCTGTTTGCCTATTACAGTGTTCACAGTATCTACAGTATGTATGAAGTGTCTTAAGTCATTTATTCATATTTTTGATGTATGCAAAATGCTTAAATTTATATCTCCTCTTTAGATTTAAAGACAACAGAATGGAAGATGTCTGGCTGGTGGATGTGAGTGTTTCTTTTATGTACACAGTTATATGTTGTGCTTCATATCAGAGGTTGAGATGCTGCTTGGTAGCAGTAACTACAACAAGGAGTGGTTTTCAGTGGATTTGAATTTAGATTTATGAAGAAATATAATTTCTGTAAGCTTCTTGGTGTTTGATAAAGGGGTATAATGGACATGGGAGGTTTATATTCTAGACTTATCCAGTCATTTGCCGTGTCTCTTTTTGTGTGTCTGTTCCCCAACAAAAAGCCCCCAGTGGGCCTGTAACTAATGACTATTTTGATAGTTGGTTAATAAATTGTTTATTAAAACAAACAGTAAACCGAATTGCAAATTTCAATAGCTCTTATTTTGCTATTAGCTTTAAATATAGCTTGATGTTTTTTTTGTGTATGTGGTAACTAACAATCTAGATCAGGGGTGTCAAACTCATTTTAGGGTGAGGGCCGGATGAGAAGAAATGTGACCATGTGCGGGCCGAATTTAGAATGCGCATTCGTGTTAGAGGTTTCGGCAGAAGCGCAATAGAAGAGCAGTTAAATGATCAATGATAAAATAAAAAAATTAATAAAACCAAACACAATATTGCAGCGAATACCCGGACATTGACTTTATTTAATACTACTAATAATAATAATGATAAAGATTTGATATTTAATATTATCGTTCAAATCATCCCGCGGGCCATACTGGACACCTTATTGGGCCGTATGTTTGACACCCCTGATCTAGATAATAAAAATGCATATGTCATCATAATGTCTTTTAATGCTCTTTCTTGATGAAACCATAGTTATAACTAGAGAAAAGCAAAACAGCAGTAGTTAAAGCTTAACGATGGCAAATGGCATTTATGGGAATTAAGTTGAAAGTAAAGAAGTCTATGGTGAATGGCCGTGGTCAAATTGCAGGATCACGGTCAAGCGAAGTGTAAGCGGTCCGAAGGTAATAGTTCTTAGGAGAATAGGACTAATTTGTGTGTGAGGTTTTTTTTAATTTATTTATTTATTTATTTATTTTAATAATGGCATAAAAGCCAGCAATTAGGTGTGATTGTGCACGAGAGGAAGTGAATTTCACATAAAATGTTAATTGTGGAGAACTGGTAAAAACAGTTGGTATTAGTGTCAGACCACAGAGATAATCTCTTGTGAATACATATTGCAAAGTTTTGATTATAACATATCAATAACATCTTGTATATTCTCGTGTTTTTTCTACCAGTTTGTTTTAAGCAATTTGAGTTGTGATAATCAGTTCTGCAATTTGTGTTGCAGTTTTATGCTCCGTGGTGTGGATACTGCAAGAAGTTGGAACCAATCTGGTATGAAGTTGGAGCTGAGCTAAAGAATTCAGGCTCACCAGTTCGAGTGGGAAAGATGGATGCTACTGCATACTCGGGTACATAATTTTGATCATTTTTTTGTGAGTTTTGCTCCTTACTACTCTGTTTCTTTCAGAGCCTTTAAACACAAAGTATGGTGTTTAAATTAGGGCTGCACGATATTAGGAAAATATGCGATATTGTTGAATATTGCGATAACGATATTTCTTGCGATATAACATTTCCCTAGAGAAATGCATTTTTTATTATTATTGCCTATTTTTATTTATTTATGTATTTATTTATATGTAATGATCATACTAAAATAAACAGGTAATAGATATTCGTCTGATGTAATTAAATCTAATTCAGGCTAAAAAGAGACTATATGTCAAGGAAGTTGCAAATATTTAGACTTCAAAACACTATGAATGACTTAAACCCCTCAGCAGATATTCTGATTTCTGGTTTGCTGTTACTATAAACCTGCCAACACAATATGAATTACTTTCAAACATGACTTTTTATTTACATGTAACCATACACTCTTCAATAGTGTCTTAAAACAAGAGCATCTTTTAAACAAAATATTCTCTTTGGCTTGCCTGTTTTTTATTTATTTATTTTTTAAAATAAAAATAGATATTATTAAACAAAAATGTAATAAAAAATACTATTTGTCTCACACACACACACACACACACGTGCGCGCGCTCCGCGACTGGCACTAGGACCCGGAAGTAATGCAGGCGCGAACCCGGAAGTATAAGAGGAGTAAACAAAACCACCGCATAGAGCTCAGTCACTGCGTTCATGCATGTCGGTGCAGATTGTTTACTTTCTGATTCGAGTGTGTGTTTATAGGACGCGGGTTAAATTAGTGTTTTTCCCTTGCTCCCCCTCTGTGAGAGTTCTTAAACTAATTCGCGTGGTTATTCTGCCTACTCGCTTGCTTCCGCGTTTGGGTTTACCGTCCATGCTACAAAGGGCTAACGGCTAATCGCTAAGTCTTCTGATCATCCTGGGTTAGTTCGCGACAGAATGAAGTATAAAGATATATATAGATATAGATATATTAAATGTATATAAAAAAGCGGGTATAAACATAGTAAGGGCCCATCTGATTGGTCAAATTTGGACACACAAATGCTTGGCACATGAATTATTTATCGCAACTCTTTGCGATATGGTTATCGCGCATGCCATTATCGCGATAATGATATTTTTTCGATATATCGTGCAGCCCTAGTTTAAAGTGTTAGCAAAGATACCTCTGATGCAAAAAGTCTTCAGAATTTAACACAGTTCTAAGCTTGATCCTGTTTGGATAAATTCCATTGATTCAGCTTTCTATTGATTGCAATGATTTTATAAAATCCTACGAACATTTCAGTCACACTTTCTGGACATAATTTTGGTCAGACATATGGACAGTCAAAAACAAGGGCTTTGCCACTAGGTGTTAAATTACTAAAATTATTTGCTCTTATGTTTACTTACTTACATTTGAACATAAACATCTGTGCATCTCTGTTACAACTGCATGTTATGTCAGACATTTTTCAAGCAAAAGAAAGCATATTAAAAAAAACAAGTAAATAAATAAGTGCAATAAAAACACACAACACACTGGTTGCATATACGTGCAGGCCCATTTGTAATTAGGGCAGTAGTTGACCACTTCCATTCAACAAAACTAACAGGAACCTGACTACAATTATCAGAAATATTTTCCAAAACGCATTAATTCATAATCACATGGCAGCAGCCTAGTGCATTTAGGCATCTGCTGAAAGACCAAGCATCAGAATGGGGAAATTTGGATGGTAGGGTCAGAATTTATCAGAAAATTCATGAATCCATCCTGCCATGAATCGACAGTTGCGGCCTCTGCTGGAGGTGTAATGGTGTGGGGGATATTTTCTTGGGATATTTTGTGCCCCTTAATACCAAGTTAAGCATTGTTCAGATGTCACAGCCTACCTAAATATTGTTGTTGACCATGTCCATCCCTTTTTATCATAGGATAAAATGCCACAAATCATCAAAAATGGTTTCTTGAATATGACAAGTTTAGTTTACTAGAGGGGTCTCAATAGTCACCAGAATTCAATCCTTTGGGGTGTTTTTGATCAGGAGACTCACGTCATGTATGTGCAGCCAACGTATCTGTAGCAGTTAACATGTCATTATGGGCCAAAATCTTTAAGGAATATTTCCAGGATCTTGTTGAATCGATGCCACAAAAAATTAAGGCAGTTCTGAAGACAAAAGTGGGTCCAGCGTTTTTAATTATTTACCTGATGAGTGTATAATCTAGGCTTTGTAATTAGGGTTGGGTATCGTTTTTTTTTTTGTTTTTCGATACCGGTGCCAAGTCGATACTTTGAAAACGGTACCGGTGCCAAAACAGTGCCTGAACCGATACTTTTAAGCCACAAAATTATAGTAGATGACTCAAGAATGAATTTTTATTGAACACAAAATTTTATGCTTAAAATTGAACAATATATTAAAAGTTTAAAGTATATATGAATATGTAAGCTTCAAATTTTAGCAATTCTTTTGCAGAAATTTCACCATATATGCCTTTTCTGTCAAAATACGACTTCTTTCCTGACTAATTGCATGCCCTGCACAGGACATGAATGCAAGATTTGCATTTAGCTATTAACATTACATTATCCTACTACTAACCTGCGGAAAGTCTGCTGTCGTCATCATAATCAGACTTCTCATAGACAGACATAATCATAGACTCCTTTTTGCTACGGTTGGTGTGACTGGGACTGAGGGTCGTCCACACTGATGGTGCCAGCTGTTGTCCACAAGCTGTTAAACACGGTGCCTCCCTCTGCTTTTAACTTTATTCCGTGTATTTATTTTGCTTTTAACATTATTCCGTCTGCCCTCGAATGTTTCATTAGATTTTACGTGTTTCCGCCTTTACACGCAACTGCTGTAAAACATTCGCTGCACGTCGCGGTGTCGGATTCCTTTCTTGTGAAATACAGTCACACTTTCGACTGTTTAGTTTTAGGCATTTTCACGAAAGTTGTTTAATTTAGCATGCTAAGCTATCGGTAGACTGCCTGCTGCCGTCAGAGCGAGTGTAACATTAGTTACTGCATTCACGCGCATGTCGGATGGTCTCTCATTTCCGGATGATTTGTGCTTTAAATTTTTTTATTTAATCTACAAAAATATATGAATCTAGAGAACAAATATTTCAATCGACAGTTCAGGCATTGAAGTGGCACCGAAAATCACGTTCTGTTTCGGTCCGGTATATACCGGTTCTATAGTACCCAACCCTATTTGTAATACTAAAATTGCAATACAAGGATTCTTCATTTTTTGTTTTATTATTAAAGAAACCATTAAATTATAAAAGACTTCTTGGCATTTTTTAAATTATATTTTCAAGCCATCTCTCTCACATGCTAAGTTACCATGAACCTCAATTTTTTTATCCATTCTGCTGGTTACAAAGGATATAAAATCAGACATACTTTTAAAAAAATACATTAATTTCTATTTTGTAACCATTGCTTTCTTTATTGCTGATGTTCTAGTAGCGTAAATGTAGACAGAAAATCTCATAGTAACAGGTACCACTTTAGTTCTTTTAATGAACTAATGTTATTAGTTCAAAAGAACCAGAGATGGCAAATGCTGTAATATTCTTTGGAGTATGGAGAATGATTATCTAGGTGCCTTCTTAGCACACAAATTATCATGAATTATCAAAGAATACCTCTCATCATTTAGTACTTAAAAGAAAGTGGATTTCACATGTAAACGTTAGTGTGAACCCAGAATAACCAGAAGTCGTATTACAGTAATACATGGTAAATCTGGATCATGAGTAGGGCTGCACGATATTAGGAAAATATGCGATATTGTTGAATTTTGCGATAACGATATTTCTTGCGATATAACATTTCCCTAGAGAAATGCATTTTTTATTATTATTGCCTATTTTTTTAAATTATTTTTTATATGTAATGATCATACTAAAATAAACAGGTAATAGATATTCGTCTGATGTAATTAAATCTAATTCAGGCTAAAAAGAAACTATATGTCAAGGAAGTTGCAAATATTTAGACTTCAAAACACTATGAATGACTTAAACCCCTCAGCAGATATTTTGAGTTCTGGTTTGCTGTTACTATAGACCTGCCAACACACTATGAATTACTTTCAAACATTACTTTTTATTTACATGTAACCATACACTCATTAATAGTGTTTTAAAACAAGAGCATCTTTTAAACAAAATATTCTCTTTGGCTTGCCTGTTTTTTTAAATTATTATATTTTTTTAATAAAAATAAATATTATTAAACAAACATTAAATAAAAAATTCTATTTGTCTCACACACACACACGCGCGCGCTCCGCGACCGGCACTAGGACCCGGAAGTTATGTGGGCGCGAACCCGGAAGTATACAGTGGTCACCTAATCGGAGCTTCGTTTTTACTGTCGCCGCGCTCAGCGACAGCATTTGGGTTTGTGCATTTGCTGGCTTTTACCACTGAGTGGCGCCATATAACTACAGACTGACGCCCTCATGCCTTAGTTCATTCTCTGCCGGATTAATGAGACGCGCTCCATTAGAACTACACGTAGTAGCCGATAACATCAAGTGAAACACTGTAGTTGACCGAATTCATAATCACAGTACTAAAATTACAGTACAAATGTAGAATTCTTATTAGGATCAAATTTAAGCACAATAAATATTAACACAGTGAGCCTTTAGATTTTATCACGTGTAATTAGAAAAGAAGAATGTAGGGTTTTATTGAAATATAAATTTCTAAACCAATAAGATCAAATAACACCAAGTTATTATTATAACAGGCTTACTTCGTCACTTATCTAGAGCTTGCTTTCAAAGAAGTTGAGTGGCTTATTAACGTGACTGGGGTATGTTGTCTCTAAGTGCCCGATTGGTGTAGCGGTTAGAGCGCTCGGCCAGAGATCCACAAAGTGCCGGTTTGAATCCCGGGTGATGTTTTAAAATTGTTTTATTTTAATTATAGCAAAATTAAGATAAAACAAAATAAAATGTTTTAAGTGCGCTTAAGGTAGAGTCTTATAAAGGCTATGTAGTCTTGTATAGTTTTATTATATATTTTTTGCACATTAATCTGAGTCCTCATCTGTTAGATCTGTTTAGTTTTTTTTCAGCCTGTCACGGCGTGCGCCCAAATCAGTATTGCTCCTCGTTAGGCATCCTCCCCTTCAGGCGGCTTTGCTAGTAGTGCCTTGCTTTTATAATGTGGAGCAAGCCCGAGATCATATTAACGTTAATTATCGCCAGCCGGCACGAATACGCGGCTCCATCCCTTTCCCGCCTATTCAGGGAGCCTACGGAGTGAGCGAGTAACGATAGTCAAATCGATGGGTGTGCGCCCAACTCACGTTACTCGTGAGCTGCCTATTCATGCCGGCTGTTGATTAACATTAATATGATCTCGGGCTTGCTCACGATGCTCAACATCTATAAAAATAGCTAAGTATTGTGTATAGAGTGATAAAAAACTATCTAATGCATGTTATGATCTGTAAAGAAATCTGTAAAGAACAGTAAGTAGTAAGAAGAGGAATGGGGAGGGGTGCTATTTACAGTTATTTGTAGTTTATCTGAATGTAGAGGTGAGAAGGCATGGGGAGGCGTGAAGTATCTGCATTTGAATGGTGTCTATTTGTGTAAAGCACACAGAGTAACACTAAAACAACAACTTAAAATTAATAGGAATAGGAGGCCCTGATGCTTCATAAATATTATTTAGTACAACAAAACTTCTCCGCGCTCTGGAAAACTTTTAGACTACGTAGGAAAAAAAAAATCAGGATAACGATACCGGCTTTATATTAAATTAACAAATATTGTAAATAAACAATAACCCATGTTTAGAAAATATTTGTTATTTAGACAATAGAAAATAATCCTGCACCTGTATATTGTGTGCCAGCTGTCACTGCTCTTATACCGCTCTTTATCACCGTAAATCGATTTGTAAAACGGGTACATCTGTAGGAATAAATTATATCATCAGCACTCGTGTTTTTGCGTTATTATAAATAATGAAATGCAGTAGGCTGTTATGGTCATCATAATTTTCTTTAATAATGATTCGATCTATTTTTTTTTTTTATTATGATAGTTTGCTCAATTTGTTTTTAGTTATTTATATATTTATATTGGGATGCCTTCTACTGTTACAAATTTAACTCTTGTCAAAATAATAAAAATGTTTCTTACAAGCCCTTGTGTTGTTGTTTGTGCTGTTGTTCTTTAATAATACAAAAACAGTCTTTCTAAACGAAAATTAACCAATGCTTTTTTTATTTTGCTCAGCATACTATAGAAAAAACAGCAAACAAACAAAAATAACATTGTGCCTGGTATAATATTCAGTGTGCACCGTTTGTACATCTGTTATTTTACAACTATATCATAACACTCAGAAATACCTTTTATTTGGGGTTAAGTGACTGATGTGGCTAACATTTTTCAGCTGAGCCTCGTTTCACTGAATAATCCACCACTTTTCATCAGTATGACGACACACACACACACACAGCAGCAGACTGAGTCGTCCCTCCCCTAAATTTAAAGAATACAAACTGGTTGTGTGCGAGTTTTCTGTTTTTCCTATAGTATGCTGAAGCAAAATCAAAATAAAACATTTTATTTTGTTTTATTTTAATTTTGCTATAATTAAAATAAATTTTTTTAAACCATATCACCCAGGGATCGAACCCGGCTCCCCCGCGTGAAAGGGCGTGGACTTACCCGCTGCACCACTCAGACACTTAGAGACAACTCCACCTGTCACGTTAATAAGCCACTCGACTACTTTGAAAGAAAGCTGATAAGTGACGAAGTAAGCCTGTTATAATAATTGCACGTGTATTTTATCTGTTTTCAACTTGGTGTTATTTGATCTTATTGGTTTAGAAATGCCGCACTTCCGCGTTGTTGCGCGCGCGAGGATGCCGAACTAGTGAGCAAGGAGCAATATTGATTTGGGCGCACGCCGTGACAGGCTGAAAAAAAAAAACTATTGTCCTCAAAAATGTAACAGATGAGGACTTCAGATTAATGTGCAAAAAATATATAATAAAACTATATAAGTCTACATAGCCTTTATAAGACTCTACCTTAAGTGCACTTAAAACATTTTATTTTGTTTAATTTTAATTTTGCTATAATTAAAATAAAACAATTTTTAAAACAGCATCACCCAGGATTCGAACCGGCGCTTTGTGTATCTCTGAACGAGCGCTCTAACCGCTACACCAAGCGGGCACATGGAGACAACACACCCCAGTCACGTTAAGAAGCCACTCGAATTTGAAAGCAAGCTCTAGATAAGTGACGAAGTAAGCCTGTTATAATAATAACTTGGTGTTATTTGATCTTATTGGTTTAGATCTTTATATTTCAATAAATAGTAAACTTGGCCGATTTCGTTATAATTTAGTTTGACGAGTGGGGCTTAAATTCTCTTGTAAAATATGGTCATTTATTTCAGTTAATAAATCTACTATAAACTTTTTTTACTCATAATTGTACAGTACAAATCAATAGCTCTGGTTCAGATTTTTCATGTTTGTTGTGGAAATTACCATCACTGTTGTATTTACTGCGATGAATGAAAATGTCACTTTGCGCCACCTGGCGGCCATTTTACGAATGACTTTGAAATGCAACTGATTTATTTTGGCCGCTGTTGCCTTTAAACGGCGGTGAGCGCGACGGTAATAACCATTCCGATTGAGTAACCACTGTAAGAGGAGTAAACAAACCACCGCATAGAGCTTAGTCACTGTGTTCACGCATGTCGGTGCAGATTGTTTACTTTCTGATTTGAGTGTGTGTCTAGGACGCGGGTTAAATTTGTGTTTTTCCCTTGCTCCCCTTCTGTGAGAGTCCTTAAACTAATTCGCGTGGTTATTCTGCCTACTTGCTTGCTTCCGCATTTGGGTTTACCGTCCACGCTACAAAGGGCTAACGGCTAATCGCTAAGTCTTCTGATCATCCCGGGTTAGTTCGCGACAGAATTAAGGATAAAAATATAAATTATATATATATAAGCGGGTATAAACATAGTAAGGGCCCATCTGATTGGTCAAATTTGGCCACAAATGCTTGGCACATAAAATATTTATCGCAACTCTTTGCGATATGGTTATCGCGCATGCCATTATCGCGATAACGATATTTTTTTTTCAATATATCGTGCAGCCCTAATCATGAGTAGGGCTGCATGATTTAAAAAAAAAACTGACCGCGCAATTATTTCGTCACGAATTTCGATTTTGATATGAACAGTAAGTATATAAAAACAAATACTTAAATTATTGACTTATTATTTAAACTTTAGTTTACTTTTATCCTTTGATTTTTTGCGTTTTTTCAGCGCTGCTAAGATGATGTGTGCTTCCTTGGGCGTCCGCTCTGTGGTCTCGGTACACTGGAGTTTTTGAGCCTGGTTTCGCTGCCTCTGCAGTTATTTTGGCTGCATCTCTGCGTTTGGCGCGTGGCTAGCTAGTTTTTCCAGCAACCGGCATGAAGCTAAAATACGCCATCGCGCAGTTATTAAGTCATAACAATTATTCCATTCCAACGTGCATTGCAGCCATAAAAGAATTTGGACTTCTGCGCCAACCGCACTATGTCCATAGAAGTTCTCGGCGAAAGTTTTTATGTGCATAACGGAAGCATGGCATCAGCCAGAGGTTTTTTTTTTTTTTTTTTTTTTTAAGCACTAAATGAAGCTTGCCCCCCTGGTTATAGCTACCTGGAGAAAGCCCGCAATACTGGATGTGGTGGTAGCTTAGCTGTATTATACCGACAGCAGTTTATTAAAAGTGTTTATTAAACAGTATACATGAACACCGAACATTTCAATGGCATACAAATTAGCCATCTATCTGTAAACTTTGAAACAGAAAGTACAGTTTTTTTTTTTTTTTTTAATAACCAAAAATTATTAAACCATGTAAAAAAAAAAAAAGTTTCAATTTAGTATTCTTGAAAACTCAAAAAAAAAAAAAAAAATAGCAGCCTACTTATTGCAGCTGGCCCATGTGCTGAATGAGTATTTGAGACGCTCAACTCATTCACTCACTTATTCAGACAGAGACAGAATTTTTTTTCCTTTCCCGTTTCTTTTCAGAGAGAAACCGAAATGACTTGAAATAAAACTACAGGTCTTCTGAGAAAAATTTGCTCAGTCGAACGGGAGGTAGTGGGAACTACAATTTCCATCAGCCCCGGCGAGGCCATCATCCTTTGCGGTCTGTTGTCGCTACAGATCCAGTAATGCGGAAATGGCGGGTGCTGCTATTAGCGGCCAAGGAAAAAGAGATGGAAAGAGTAATTAACCATTACGGAGTAAGCGGGTTTTAAATCGGATGTGCGCATTACTGTATCTGTAGCGACAACAGACCGCAAAGGATGATGGCCAGAGTGTATTGTATTGCGGGTATGAAAAGATGAATTGGAGAGATTAATCTCGACCTCACCAGGAAAGATGACAACTCCGGGGGCACAAGTAACGGAACGAGAGGTGTATTGTGAGTGTCCAAGAGATAAATCCAAATAATGGCAATCATCCGCTAGGAAGCAACAAACAATCTCTCTCTCAATCAAACAGCGCGCTGGGGTAATCTCTCCGTGCCGGCTACCTCGGCGGTTCCGGCTTTATGCCGGCACACGTGATCAGTTCGCATCCGGGTCCCTCGCGTCGCGATCGCGCATGCGCGTGGGAGCTTGCCCGGTGAGCAACACTGTCTAAGGGGAAAATAATAAACCGCTAGGGCACATCACAGTCTACAGGTGAGCAGCATTAGCTCTTCAATTATTTGCCTTTATATAAAATGTCCCTTTATGTGGCCGCGCTACAATAATACTCTGATTTATGGTTTTATATTGTTAAGCAAAACAGCAAATTAAAGCTGTCACTTTTTATCCGATTAATCGAAAAAGAAATCGACCAACTAATCGATTATCAAAATAATCGTTAGTTGCAGCCCTACATTTAATACAAGTAAATTGAATTGAAACCTGCGCGACCCACTGGGCAGCGCTGCGCGACAGAAATAGACCGCGCAGACCATCAAAATACATTTTACCCCGCTGGGATGCGAGCATACAAACCAGGCATAGCAAGGCGGAAACAATATTAAACAGTCCTGACATTTTAAATAAATTGAGTCGCGCAGGTTTGTGATTCGAGCGGCACTGCGCGATCCACCGGACTGCGCAAATAAACCAGATCATTTCTGCGCTATCCAGATAGTCGTGCTGCGCTGTATTTGCACAGATATTTGGTTCAATCGGGTGCCACGGTTTCGTCCCACTTTTGACGTGTTTGGCTTCACATACACTTCGACAATGAAGACGGTGCAGCAGCAGTGAGTTTGCTTACATGTGACAAAACCAAGAACGAGGAGATTGTAAAGAAAAAAGGTGCATCGTCTGTGGTGTGGAATTGGTTTGGGTATAAGAAAAGTGATAAGAATGAGATGAACGTGATTTGCAAGGTATGCACTGTTTTAACAAGTGGTGGAAACACGTCAAACCTTTTCTATCATCTGAAATCCAAGCATCCAAACGAATATGGCCAAAGTAAAAATAATGCGGCAGTCCTCAGCAATTCACAGTTTAAATAAAATTACATTATGTAAAACAGTTTCTTTGTGTTTTAATTTTTATTTATGCATTTTTCAGATACAAATTGCTATATTGTGATATATATCGTTATCGAGGTAGAAAATTGCTTCTACCGTGATAGAAGATTTTGGTTATATCGCCCACCCCTAATGAAGTCTATCTTGAGCTTGGATTCATGGTGGGAATGGTGGGGGCAGAAGAGAGACCCGTGTGTGTTTTGTGTCTTATACCGCTGGCAGCAGACCGCATAAGACCCAACAAATTAGGAAGACACTTATGGACTTCTTTCAAAGAAAGCTGGCAGAATACAGACCGCAGGATAATCGCATGTTCAATCTGAATCAGTGGACAGCAAAGCACAAATGGCTTCATTCAAAGTTGCATACAGAATTGGCCAGTGCAAAAAAACTACAAACGATTGCTGAGCAGCTAATAAGCATGGGGTCAATTATGCAAAGATATGTGATAACGTAAGCCTTTTATAACAATTGCACGTGTATTTTATCTATTTTTAACTTGGTGTTGTTTGATCTTATTGGTTTAGAAATTGATATTTCAATAAACAGTACACTTGGCCGATTTCGTTATTATATTGTTGACAAGTGGGGCTTGAAAATTCGCTCACCCCCTTAAGTGGGGAATGATAGAAAAAGTTTGAGAACCACTGGCCTACACTGTCTTCATTTGAATGCCTTGCTTTTAAGTGTAGAGCCCCTCTCCCCATGACAACGCTGCTTATTTATCGACCCCCTAAACCAAACTCAGTGTTCATCTCTGAGATGCATGATTTTCTTACATCCATCTGTACAACTTCTGCCAACATTATTATACTCTGTGACTTTAATATTCATGTAGACACTCCCTCCTGCCATTTGCAGTTGAGTTTTTACAACTACTGGACTTGCCTCAATTTTCAACAGCATGTTGATGTTCCCACACATTTCAGAGAGCATATCCTGTATCTGGTTATTACAAACTCTGTACCCATTAGCAACCTTTTTGTGTATGATCTGGGGGTATCTGACCACAAGGTCGTTTCGATGGAGCTGTCACTCCCTTGTTCCCACACAAAAGCAAAATGACAAATATGTTACAGAAATTTGAAAAAGATCAACCCAGATACTCTGAGCAAATATCTTCAGCATCTCTCCTCTGTTGAATGTTCCTCAGTCACTGAGTCAGCTGACTTCTACAACCAATCCCTCAGCAGTCTCCTTGATTTCCATGCCCCTGTCAGATATAGAACTGTCTGCTTCTCACGTTCAGCCCCTTGGTATACATGTGAGCTGCGGAAGATGAAAACAGCTGGGCGTGTTCTTGAGCGACGTCTACAGGCCTCAGGACTCACTGTTCATAAGCAAGTTTACAGAGAACATCAGAAGGCAAGAGCATTGAGAGCTGCAAGATCACAGTTTTATTCGAATATCATTAACAATTGCTCTGGAAACTCAAAGCAACTCTTCTATTAATCGCCTATTGAAACCACAAATTCAATCGCATCTGGAAGCTACAGAGGAGAAATGCAATAATATTACTTTCTTCAGGTAAAAAGTGGATACCATCTGCATGTCTCTATTGAGTTGCTCTGCACTACCTGTCCTGATGGATGACCCACAGCCAGGGAATTTGCAACCTTTCAGCTGTTTCTCTAAAGTTATGCAGCAAGAGGTTGAGGTCATTGTCAGAAAGATGAAACCATCAAATTGTTCTTTGGACCCTTTCCCTACAGTTTTGGTTAAATCCAACCTTTGTGCTATAAGTTACCTGATTACCAGGATAATAAATCACTCTCTCCAGACTGGATATGTTCCCGCTACATTGAAATCTGCTATCATCAGACCACTTAAAAAAAAATCCACCTTAGATCCAGAAGTACTTGCAAACTACAGGCCCATTTCTAACCTCCCGTTCCTTTCAAAAGTGCTGGAAAAAGTAATTGCTGCACAGCTTCAGTCTCATCTAAAACAGAATAATTTGTTTGAGACATTCCAGTCTGGTTTCCACCCCTGCCACAGCGTGGAAACAGCTCTGGTTAGAGTCACGAATTACCTGCTAATATCGACTGATCGACAGTGCTTCTCATCCTGTTGGACTTGTCTTCGGCCTTTGATACTGTTGATCACAACATTCTGCTTCACAGATTACGTCACACTGTTGGAGACTCTGACTCTGTTTACAACTGCTTCTCATCTTATCTTCCTGAAAGAACGGAGCATGATGCCCTGGGAGAGGCTAAATCCGCTACACACAATGTCATCTGTGGTGTTCCTCAGGGTACTGTGCTCAGTCCTATTTTGTTTATACTGTATATGCTTCCTCTGTGCTCTATCATCAGCCAGCATGGTATTTTATTTCATTGCTATGCTGATGATATACTCAGTTCTATCTCAGGATAAATTCAACCTCCTCGTCTACTCTCCCATCATCCACTCTGACCATCTGTTTGGAGGAGATAGTCATGGATGAAGCAAAATTTCCTGCAGCTGAACATCTCTAAGACTGAAGCTATTTTTGTAGGCACCCCACACCAGGCTAGAACATCTAACATCGCTAGTATTACCTTTTCTGGTCAGGATATCCCATTTGTCAACATCCGTTATAAACCTTGGGGTTAAAATGGGCTCTCATTTGACATCTGAGGCTCATGTCAAACATCTGTGTAAAACGTCTTATTTCCACCTCAGGAATATAGCAAAACTGCGTCCAGCACTCACTTTTGCTGATGCAGAAAAGTTAGTCCATGCGCTTGTCTCCTCCAGGCTGGACTTCTGCAATGCACTTCTCATTGGGACTACTGGAAATGCCCTTCAAAAGCTGCAGTATATTCAGAACAGTGCTGCTAGGATCCTGATGAGAGGGCGTAAATATGACCATATCACGCCCATTCTTAAATCTCTTCACTGGCTCACTGTTTCATTTAGAATTAATTACAAGGTTGCCCTTCTTACCCACCAGTGTATTTATGGCCCCTCCCTACTTCAAAGAACTCATTTCCTCACATACGTCCACACGTAACCTCCGCTCTGCATCAGTACATCTTTTGAAAACTCCTAAGACTAAACTTCATACCATGGGAGATCGAGCTTTTTGCTCAGCTGAACCTAGGCTGTGGAATGTTCTACCTGAGTATCTGAGGACGCCACAGACTGTTGATGCTTTTAAATCTGGTCTTAAAACGTATCTTTTTGTCAGAGCTTTCGGGTTGAATTAATTTTGTAGCACTTTGAGATTTGTTTAAAATATAAAGTGCATTATAAATAAAATATAATATTATTATTGACAAACTCCACATAAATTCCCAACTGTCTGTGTTAGCTGTAATAAATTGCATCCATTTGCGATTAAATAATTGCTCAGGTCTGTATCTGTCATTATTCTTTTTTAGATTAATTGTGTGGCACTAATCAAGAGGATGAGAAGAGGTTTATAAAACTTTTTAAACTGCTGAAAAATACACATTACACACATGCTTAAACAATGAAATTGTGTGCTGTTTGTAATTATTGCATATGTTATTACAGGCATGGCTTCTGAGTTTGGAGTACGAGGATATCCCACAATAAAACTGTGAGTGTTTACAGTATGGTATTAAATGTGGATGTATGGCAAAACATTTCAGTAGCAGTATGTCAGATCTGCTGCTTTGATTATCTTTGACTGTATCTCATTCACTTATCGTCTATACCGATTTATTCTGTATACTGGATTGTGGGGGCCTGGATCCTATCCCAGGAGACCTGGGGCACGAGGCGGGGTACACCCTAGATGGGTGCCGATCCATTTGTCTGTGCACACACACTCTCACACTCATTTATAAAGGAAAACACCAATTTGCCTAATCTGCATGTCTTTGGACTGTGGGAGGAAACAGGAGTACCTGGAGTAAACCCACCAAGCATGGGGAGAACATGCAAACTCCATGCACATAGAACCAAGGCGGCAATCGAACCCCGACCCTGCAGGTGCAAGGTGATGTTGCTAACCACTAAGCCATCATGTTGCCACTGACAAAAGTGCCCTCCACAATTATTGGCCCCCCTGGTTAAGATGTGTTCTTGGGCTTCTAATGAATTCATTTTTTTTATTTAAACAATGTAGAACAATAATGAAAAAAAGAAAAGTCCAACGTTAATTGAAGTACAATTATTCAGTGGGGAAAAATATATATATAAATATATGTTTTACATTAAATCATGTGCGCCAAAATTATTGACGTTAATAGTTTGTGCAACCCCTTTTTGTCAGTAGCACTTAATCTCCTATAACATTTCACATGAATGGAGAATAGAGATGGAGGGATCTTTGGGCATTTAGATCATTCAAAGTCCTGGGTCCTCTTTTATGCACTCTCCTCTTCAGCTTACCCCACAGGTTTTCAATTAGATTGAGGTCTGGGGACTGAGATGGCTTGATTTTGTGTCTGCTGAACCATTTTTGTGTAGATTTTGCCATATGTTTTGGGTCATTATCCTGCTGCAGGACATAGTGATTACCCATTTTCAAAGAGGCCATCAGGTTTTGATTGAAAATGTCCAGATATTTCATTTCGATGCCATAAACCCTAACAAAATTCCCAGGGTCTTTTGAAGAGAAACAGGCCCACAGCATCACAGATCCTCCACCATACTCCAAAGTGAGCATGAGGTGTTTTCTTGCATACGCGTCTTTTGTTTTACACCAATAAAATTTTATTTGAATAGCGCTTTTAACAATTGACATTGTCTCAAAACAGCTTTACACAATCAAAATAATTATTTAAGTTTGTATGGAATGTGAATGTGTATGAATCAAAATGGTCAGATAGTCCCTGGTGAGCAAGCCGCGGGCGACAGTGGCAAGGAAAAACTCCCTGAGATGGTAATAGGAAGAAACCTTGAGAGGAACCAGACTCAACAGGGAACCCATCCTCATTTGGGTGAAACAGATAGCAGGAAATGATCTGCATTTATACAGTGTGTTAGGTGGCAGGCAGTTCAGCTATAATAGTTTATCTTAATTGATGTTAAAATGGAGTCCAGGTAGTTATTGGAGACTCAGATAGACTTGTAAGAAAGTTCCAGTCCTGAACTATCGAATTGTCAAGTCCTCAGAGAAACAGCTGCTAACACCAGTCGAGGCCAGAACCGTCCTCTAAGTAGAGAGAATCATGCCCAGACACCAGACGCATCCCAAAGAGACACACGGGGCATCCATGCTACGAGACCTCCGACCAGAAGCGGGGCACCAGGATGGATCAGACA
This sequence comes from Channallabes apus, assembly GCA_030522415.1. Lineage (NCBI taxonomy): Eukaryota > Metazoa > Chordata > Actinopteri > Siluriformes > Clariidae > Channallabes > Channallabes apus. The sequence continues at coordinate 41,813,979 of CM060115.1, read as the reverse complement.
GGTCCGGAGGGCAGAGGGAGTCTGGATCACTGGCAGCTCAGGGATGACATGCGTAGCTCGACAGAGAGAGAGAAAGAGTGAAAGGGGGAGAGAGGAAAGAGAAAGAGGGGGAGAAAGAGAAGAAGAGTATATTATATAAATAGTAAAGAATGTATATTTACTGTAGCGTGCAAGCAGGGACTCCGGCAGGACTAACTATGACAGCACAACTAAAAGGGAGAGCCAGAAGGAAACACAAACATGAGGGCTCCCTGAGATGTAAAGCAAACAATCACCTCACCGTCAACAAACCTGAGTGATCAAATGAGAGTGAGGAAGACAGCATCTAAACATACCAGTTCACCATAATACTCTAGGTCCATGAGTCCCCCAGATCTGCTCCTTTACCTAAGGCAAATCTATTTATAAGAATGCTTGGCTAAATAAATAGGTTTTTAGCCTAGACTTAAACACTGAGACTGTGTCTGAGTCCCGAACACTATTTGGAAGACTATTCCATAATTTTGGGGCTTTGTAAGAAAAAGCTCTGCCCCCAGCTGTAGTTTTCATAATACGCGGTACTGACAAGCAGCCTGCATCCTTTGATGGAAGAAGGCGTGGCAGATCGTAAGACACAAGCAGTTCACTCGGATACTGCGGCGCGAGACCGTTTAATGCTTTATATGTCAAGAGTAGTATTTTAAAATCAATGCGAAATTTCACAGGGAGCCAATGCAGTGAAGATAGGATAGGGATGATGTGCTCATATCTTCTGGTTCTAGTGAGTTCTCTTGCCTGCTGCATTCTGGACTAGCTAAAGCTTGTTTATGCACCTAGCTGAACAACCAGACAGTAAGGCATTACAATAGTCCAACCTAGAAGTGATAAAAGCATGAACTAGTTTTTCTGCATCGTTTAGCGACAATATATTTCTTATCTTGGCAATATTTCTGAGGTGAAAGAATGCTATCCTGGTGATATTATCTACATGAGCTTCAAATGAAAGACTGGAATCTATAATCACGCCGATGTCTTTTACTGTTGCACTTGATGGAACAGAAAGACCATCTAAAGTTACGGTGTGATCTAAGATTTTACTTCTAGCTGTATGCGGTCCTATGACTAGAACTTCTGTCTTATCCGGATTAAGCAGAAGGAAGTTAATTAGCATCCAATTTCTTATGTCCTGCACACATTGCTCAACTTTAGTAAGATGGTTTTTCTCATCAGGTTTTGCTGAGACATATAACTGTGTGTCGTCAGCATAGGAATGAAAACTAATACCATGCTTACGGATTACATTTAGGCATTTGGCAGACGCTCTTATCCAGAGCGACTTACATTTTTATCTCATTACACATCTGAGCAGTTGAGGGTTAAGGGCCTTGCTCAAGGGCCCAACAGTGGCAACTTCGTGGTTGTGGGGTTTGAACCTGGGATCTTCCGAACCGTAGTCCAATGCCTTAACCACTGAGTTACCCCTGGCCCGGATTATGTTGCCCAGAGGAAGCATGTAAAGGGAAAAAAGCAGTGAGCCTAAAACTGAACCCTGCGGAACGCCAAACTCCACTAGAGAACATGCAGAATAATCACCACTTAAGTCTACATACGGTTTACGATCGGTCAAATAAGATCTGAGCCAGGAAAGGGGTGTACCCTTAATTCCTACTACATTTTCTAATCTGTGAAGAAGAATAGCATGATCAATGGTGTCAAAAGCTGCACTGAGGTCGAATAATACAAGCATAGTTACACAACCCTAATCAGAGGCCAATAGGAGGTCATTTACTACTTTAACGAGTGCTGTTTCTGTGCTGTGATGAGGCCTAAATCCTGACTGATACAGTTCATGTATGCCATTTCTATGTGGATTTGAGCATAGCTGCTCCGCTACTATCTTTTCCAGAATCTTGGAGATGAAGGGGAGGTTCGATATTGGCCTGTAATTGGACAGCTGACAGGGGTCGAGGTCAGGTTTCATAATTATTGGTTTGATATCTGCTAATTTAAAAGATTTTGGAACATAACCAATGCTGAGTGAGGAATTAATTATTCTCAACAGCGGTTCTGTTATTACTGGTACTATCTGTTTAAGAAAACGTGTCGGTATAGGATCTAATATACAGGTTGATGAATTTGCAGAAGAGATGAGGGAAATTAGTTCATTCTCTTCAAGGGGAGTAAAGTATTCTAGGTTCCGATCTGACATGGCTAGGTTAACATTTGTATCAATTACATTGTTCGGTTTCAAAGCCTCAATTTTATGCCTGATATTTACAATTTTATTATTAAAAAAGTTCATGAAGTCCTCACTATTGTATGATGTTGTTGTGGAGATTTCTGTTGTGGTCTTATTTCTGGTTAATTTGGCTACGGTATTAAATAATAATCTAGGATTATTTTTATTTTCTTCTATAAGAGTGGAGAGATACGTTGATCTAGCTACACTAAGGGCTTTCCTATAGTTCAGGATGCTCTCTTTCCATGCTATTTGAAATACTAACAATTTAGTTTGACGCCATTTACGCTCTAATTTCCAAGCGGTCTGTTTTAAAGTGCGCGTGTGATCGTTATACCAGGGAGCGAGTTTATCTCTAATAATTTTTCTTTTAGCTGAAGCTACATTATCTAAGGTACAACGAAATGTCGACTCTAAATATTCAGACGCCTGATCGAGTTCTGTGGGGTCAGACGGTGACCTAATCAAAGTTGGTAACTCTGGGAGATTACTGATAAAATTCTGTGTGGTAGTTGATGTGAATGTACGTTTAATATGGTAGCGCGGTGCTGTGCGTACATTATCACTGTGACACACTTGAATGGAGACAAGATAGTGATCTGAGATAATTTTAGACAGTGGAATTGTGAATACATTTCTTATACTTAATCCGAAGAATATTATTAAGTCTAAAGTGTGACCTGCTTTATGAGTGGGTCCTACTACACACTGATTTACGCCTACGGAGTCCAGTATGGACATAAATGCTGTTCTCAGAGGGTCTCCTGTATTCTCAAAATGAATGTTAAAATCTCCAGCAATTAACACTTTGTCTACAGAAACGACTAGGTTTGAGATGAAATCTGCAAATTCACTAAGAAATTCAGAATACGGCCCTGGAGGTCTGTAAATTATAATTAGTGGAATCGACTGAGCTGACTTAATATACTGAAATACACTTATGTTACTATAAAGAATTTCAAATTAGTTAAATTTGTGTGCGTGTTTTTGTACGATAGACAGATTATCATTATGAATAACTGCGACGCCTCCTCCTCTACCAGTTAACCGAGGCTGGTGTATGTAGCTGTATCCAGGAGGACTAGCTTCATTTAGAGCTACATACTCATCCTGTTTAATCCAGGTTTCAGTTAAACAGAGTATATCAAACGCCTGATCTGTGATAATTTCATTAACAATAACCGTTTTTGATGCGAGATATCTAATATTTGGTCCTAGCTTCAGATCAGATTTGCCGGCTGCGCATTCAGTGTGATCGGAGTTTGTGCTCTTTATGTTAATTAAATTATTAAAACAGACTTTGAGTCTTTCTACATTTTTGCTTAGATCGGGGAACAGACACAATATCTCAATATGGTGAACCCTGAGTGACGACTCTATGCAGCTAGCAGACGGTTGGTTTAGCCTGTCTGTCTGCTCCTTGGCCTGGGCTCTGGATTGTCACCGATTAACTAGACCTCTACTGAGACTATCAGCTATACTACAGGAAATGAGAGCAGCACCTTCCCGAGTGGGATGGACACCGTCCCGCCCTAACAGGCCAGCTTTGCCCTCAAAGGTCTTCCAATTGTCTATGTAGCCCACATTATTTTCGGAGCACCACCTGGACATCCAGCGGTTCAGCGACCATAACCTGCTGTAAGCTATGTCGCCACGTCTCATTTGGATGGGACCAGAGCATATTACTTCATCGGACATCGCCTTCGCTAATTTAAACACCTCTGTAAAGTTACTCTTACTAACCTCTGACTGACGAAGGCATATATTATTAGACCCACTTAAAGTGGTCATTAACACCAGACCCACTTAAAGTGTTTGTTGCCAAAAAACTTACCACAGCACACGGCCCCACTTAAAGTCCCAGTGCCGCTTGGCAAACTCTAGACGTTTAGACTCTGGCATGGAGAATTTGTGACCCCAGATTCTACTCTTTTATGCAGTTCTCCAACAGTAAGCCTTTTTTTTTAATGCTTAAGTTACATTTCTTTTATTGGAATTGTTAGGAGTGCCAATAATTGCAGAACAGGTGATTAAAATTATTTTTTTTTTAAGAATTCACTTCAGTTAAAGGTTAGATTTTTCTATGATTTTCAATGTGAGATTATGCTTCTGCAATAAAAAATTTTTAATAGAAGCCTAAGAATGCATCTTAACAATCTGAAGCAATAAATGAAAATTAGCTTGTAATTTAATGTTTCCATCATATGAAGTGCATGACGAATTTAAGTTAATAATACAGTAAGGTGTTACACTTTGCGGTTACTAGGCATGCTCAGCATGCATGACAACTTCTTATCCAGCAGTTGCAGTGAAACATTTGACTGGCAGGACTGCTTCAATACTGTCAGCCGGTCTATTTCCTATTTATAACCTGCTCCAAGCCTTAATTTAGACTTTACTAAGGGATTAAAGTTTTCTTTTCCATTGTATTCTACATCATAAGGAGTGAATGAACTTGGAGGAAAGCGCTATTCACTCCTTCTACCTGTCAGAGATCACAGACGCCCATGATCGGCTAGCATCACGATTGATGGGAGTGCACTAGAGTGCGGTGCACAGGTTAGCATTGGCATTCTGACCAGTCTTAAGCTATGCAGCCCCATGCATAACAAACTGCGATGCATTTTGTGTGCCGACTTCTTTCTATCAGAGCCAGCTGTACACACTCACTTTCAAACATAAAATAAAATATGTTTTACACACACACATGGTCACAGTGGTCTAGTAAACAGTATAGACCCAGCAGGGGAGACGATTATCCACAATTCCGCAGGGCAAGAGAGAAAAAACATTCTCAGTTGTGATCACAAAACAAGAATGAATGGGGACTGAGTTTAAAATTTTGCAGTTCTGGTAGTGTACTATGGCAACATTACACGAGGAAATCTCACTAGCGTGCATCTCCTTTTGCAGGAGTCTGCAGCCACCTTTGTTCCGGGATATGTTTGAAAACCTGCGTAAACATTATGAACATTGTCTACAGCAAGGCGATGCACACACACAATTTGAACACTTATAGTGTGTATGTTCTAGGTAATATTGTTAGTTATTTTATTTCGGTACTGTATGTTTTGGCGCATACTGTATTTTCCTATAATAAATTACATATGTTAAAATAAAGCTTTTTTCAGTTAGTCATTTTTTGTAGTCAGAATTGTTACATCAAGCAAAATTAAGTTTTTCTTTCTTTTTTTAACAACCCCTCCCCCCTCTCTCATTCAGACTAAAGGGGGAACTTGCTTATAATTATAAAGGACCCAGGACCAAAGATGACATCATTGAATTTGCCAACAGAGTTGCTGGGTGAGATAAGTGCTCCTTAATCAAGAGACTGTTCTTTTATTTTTCCGATCAAGCAATATGTTGGTTTTACAATGGTAAGTTTTTGTCACGGTGGTATTTATGCTTGATTTCCACCAAGTTCAAACCAGGCTTGCTTGTATTTAAGACAGCCCTGTGGCGCTCTCGTTTAAATCTAAGCTATTTCTACAAAGTTCTCAATGGGATTAAGGACTGTAGAGTTTCCTGGCCATGGACCAAATTTTTTTTTTATGTTTTTTGTCCCCGAGCCACTTATCACATTTGCCTTATGACAAGATGTTCCATCTTACTGGAAAAGGCATTGTTCATCACCTGTTAGTCAAACTGTTTTTGGATGGTTGTGCGAAGTTGCTCCCAGAGAATGTTTTTGTACCATTGTTTATTCATGGCTGTGTTTTTAGGCAAAATTGTGAGTGAGCCCCCACTGCCTTGGCTGAATGGTCTCAGGATGCTTTATTTTTTTATATGATACCGGACTGATGGTAGTGTTTACCGTTTCTTCTTCGGGCAAACTTTTTTTTTCGAATGCCCCAAACAATCGTAAAGGGGATTCATCAAAGAAAATTACTAAACCCAGTCTTCAGGACACCAATCGCTGTACCTTTCGCAGATTCTATCCCTTATTGGTTTTCCTGGAGAGAAGTGGCTTTTTTTCTGCTCTACTTGGAATGGTTAAAGGTGAGAACTAATATCAGTCTCCTAACCATCTAAGTTCTTCTCCCAACCATCTAAGAACAGTTTGTTGGTGAACAGTGCCTTTTCCAGCATGCCATAAGACAAAAGTGGGGTCAATCCTCAAGAGTTGGCTGGACAAACAAAAACCTTCATATTCTGGCAAAGAATGGGCTGTCATCAGTTAGGATGAGGGCCAGAAGTTGATTAACAGCATGCCAGGGCGAGTTTTAAAGGTTTGAAGTAGGGTCAACACTGCAGATATTGACTGTGTGCATAAACTTAATGTAATTGTCAATAAAGGCGTTTGACACTTATCAAATGCTTGTAAATATACTTTTACTATTCCATAGTAACAACTGACAGAAAATTTAAAACCCTGAAACAGCAGACTTTTTGACAATTAATATTTGTCATTTTCAAAATGTTTTCGCCATGGTTATATAATTAGGTGGTTTAAGGCTGCAATGATTAAAAACATGCACAAGTTAGCACTCTCTGGAGAAAGTATGTGGACATCTGTTACTGTTATTATTTAAATAAAAAATCTTGTTTGTTGTTTACCAAGGCCCTCAGTGCGGTCACTCCCAAGCAGACAGATGTTTGAGCACGTCTTGAAGAGGCACAGTGTACTATTCGTGTACATAGGGGGAGAGTCACCACTCAAGGTAAGCCTTGGAATATTTGCACACACACACACACACACACACACACACACACACACACACACACACACACACACACACACACACACACACACACACACCAATGGTCAAAATAGATATAAGCCATAACACTAAGTATCAGCTTGAGGCTACAAACCAAACATTATATAGTACTGGCTAAATACTATGTCATTGTTCATTATTTATTAATTGTTTTGTCAGTTCAATCTGTCTAAGGAGTAGGTGGGATGGCAACAGATGTTTTTTTTTTTTTATGATGCAACATACCCCGCCTTCTTTAGCATGGATAATGTTAAGGCCCATCTTGTTTAGGGCTGCACGATATTAGGAAGATATGCGATATTGTTGTTGAATATTGCGATAACGATATTTCTTGGAATATAACATTTCCCTAGAGAAATGCATTTTTATTATTATTGCCTATTTTTTTAAAATAATTTTTTATATGTAATGATCATACTAAAATAAACAGGTAATAGATATTCGTCTGATGTAATTAAATCTAATTCAGGCTAAAAAGAAACTATATGTCAAGGAAGTTGCAAATATTTAGACTTAAAACACTATGAATGACTTAAACCCCTCAGCAGATATTCTGATTTCTGGTTTGCTGTTACTATAAACCTGCCAACACAATATGAATTACTTTCAAACATTACTTTTTATTTACGTGTAACCATACACTCATCAATAGTGTCTTAAAACAAGAGCATCTTTTAAACAAAATATTCTCTTTGGCTTGCCTGTTTTTTTTTATTATTTCTTTTTTTTTTAAATAAAAATAAATAATATTAAACAAGCAAAAAAAAAACTATTCGTCTCACACACATGCGCTCTGCGACCGGCACTAGGACCCGGAAGTAATGCGGTCGCGAACCAGGAAGTATAAGAGGAGTAAACAAACCACCACATGCTTAGTCACTGAGTTCGCGCATGTCGGTTCAGATTGTTTACTTTCTGATTCGAGTGTGTGTTTATAGGACGCGGGTTAAATTAGTGTTTTTCCCTTGCTCCCCTTCTGTGAGAGTCCTTAAACTAATTCGCATGGTTATCCTGCCGACTCGCTTGCTTCCGCGATTGGGTTTACCGTCCACGCTACAAAGGTCTAACGGCTAATCGCTAAGTCCTCTGATATCCCGGGTTAGTTCGCGACAGAATTAAGTATAAAGATATAAAGATATAAGCGGGTATAAACATAGTAAGGGCCCATCTGATTGGTCAAATTTGGGGACACAAATGCTTGGCACATAAATTATTTATCGCAACTCTTTGCGATATGGTTATCGCGCATGCCATTATCGCGATAACGATATTTTTTCGATAAATCATGCAGCCCTAATCCTGTTCTGCAAAATGACTAAAGGATAAGCAGTTAATTAATTGTTAATGTCTGTCATAGTCATGGTGGTTGCATTGGCAATGGTAGTAAGCGTTAGCTTAAAATTTATATTCTTGATCTAGCTTAACTGTTTAGCTGTGTTGTAGCCAGAAATTAGTGATATCCACTTCTGATGTCCCATTTGAACATTGATCAACCTTTACTTGGCATTGAATGTGGATATGTCATATCTAAGCCCTATGGAGCACTCCACCACTTTTAAGATATGGAATCTGTTACAGCAACACAAACACAATCAACAACATTTACTGTACTGATATATGGTAGTAAACAGACAGTACAACAGTAAAAGTGTTAAATAACCCAGAATGTTTTATATTTTAATTTGTACAAAGTAGTTACATTTAGCTTTGACAACTTGGCACACTCATGGTATTTTCCCATCAGATTCATAAAGTTGTCACCCGGACTGGTTTTCAATTCATAGGTGTGTCGTAGAAGTGTTAATTTGTGGAATTTCTTGCCTTCTTAATGTGCTTTAGATAATTTTTTTATGGATAGGTACAATGGCTACAATTAGTGCTACTACAGCCATGACTGAAAGTTTTGAAAAGTCTGCTGCTTCAGTGTTTTTATTTATTTTTTGTCAGATGTTACTACGGTATACTATGGTAAATAGGCTTTTATTGACAATTACGTTAAGTTTATGCAAACAGTCGATATTTACAGTGTGGACCTTTCTTTTTCACGACCTCTGCAATGCTAGCATGCTTTCAGTCAACTTCTGAGCCACATCTTGACAGATGGCAAGCCGTTCTTGCATAATTGATGTTTGGAGTTAAAGTGGAATTAAAGTCTGTGAAGTTTCCTGGCCATGGACCCAAAATTTTTATGTTTTGTTCCTCTAGCCACTTGGTTTTTTCTTTTGACTTATGGCAAGGTGCTCCATCATGCTGGAAAAGGCATTGGTTGTCACCATTGTTCTTGGATGGTTGGAAGAAGTCATTCTCTGAGGATGTTCATTTATTTATTTATTTTTTTTACCATTGTTTATTCATGGCTGTGTTATAAGGCGGAATTGTGAGTGAGACTACTACTTTGGCTAAGAAGCAACCCCAGACATTAATGTTCTCAGGATGCTTTACTGTTGGCATGACCCAGCACCCTGAGTCTACCAAGTGCGTTGAGGAACTGCATCAGTGTTCCCATTTCCCTGTGGGCCCACTGATCTTGGGAATTTCTGGCTTTTCGTCAATCCTGATTATCTTTACCTAGGTCTTGTTGGGCATGGAATGTTCCACCTGTTTGGAGAAAAAGTAGATTAGAGAACACAACATGGGGAGCAGAAATAAAATAATGAAGGGGGAGAGTGAAGACAAAACACGGTTCAGTCAGCAAGTTTTGGAAGAATCTATTGGCGAAGGTGCAGGGATGGGGTTGGTGCAGAAGTTAGCGAAGAAGGTAGTGAGGAGGGGGGGGGGGAAGAGGTTTTGCGTGCTTCCAGGTATGCTAACAGATTGTCCACAGCCAATCTCGTTGCTTCGACATGTGGCGCTGGTCAATAGCATTGTATCCACACTAGGGTTACCTGCAACAGCTGCTCCAGTATCACAAGGATGATAACTTCTTCAGCACAGGGTATTTTTGGAGCACGCTGCATTTGTAATTGTTCTGTAACTTATCAAGCTAAATTAATTGTCAAAAAAGGCGAATGTGTTATAAGCAAAATGACGACTATTGATAAGCAGATTTAATTCCTCATATGTGACTGTTTTTAATGGTATTCTCACTAAACAATTACAAACATGGCAACATATTTTGAAAAACAAATTCCATACCTATTGCTAAAACATTAACTCTGACCAGAGGAATATAAAAGGATTTTGACTCGTTGTGTGTTTATATGGACTTTGTTTATTACAGGAGAAGTACTTGGATGTGGCTTCTGAACTTATTGTTTACACCTACTTTTTTTCGGCCTCTGAGGACATCATACCTGAGGTGAGATTTGACACTGACTTCATTAGAATGAGCACCTGACAAGCTCATACTTGGGGTACTCTATCTTAATCATAAAATATCTTAAAATATTCCCTCAAATGAATATGAATAGAGTATTGCTGATGTTTTAAATGTCATTAATTCAGCTTTTTTTATACATCACACATTTCTCCTGTATTACATTTGTACATTCATAATCTTTGAAAACAAATCCACTCTTTTCTCAAAAACATTGTTGGCATATAATATTAAGACACCACCATATCAAGTTGTATTTGCTATATCATTACATTCTTTGTGGTATACAGTCATGGCCAAAATTGTTGTCTCCCCGGAAATTGTTCCAGAAAATCAAGTATTTCTCACAGAAAAGTATTGCATTAACACATGTTTTGCTATACACGTTTATTCTCTTTGTGTGTATTGGAACAAAACAAAAAAGCGAGGGGAAAAAAGCTAATTTGATGTAGTCACATAAAATTCCAAAAATGGGCTGTACAAAATTATTGGCATCCTTAACTTAATACTTGGTTGCACACCCTTTGGAAAAATAACTGAAATCAGTCGCTTCCTATAACCACCAATAAACTTCTTACACCTCTCATCCGGAATTTTGGACCACTCTTCCTTTGCAAACTGCTCCAGGTCTCTCATATTAGAAGGGCACCTTTTCCCAACAGCAATTTTAAGATCTCTCCACAGGTGTTCCAAAGGATTTAGATCTGGACTCATTGCTGGCTACTTCAGAACTCTCCAGCGCTTTGTTTACATCCATTTCTGGGTGCTTTCTGAAGTATGTTTGGGGTCATTGTCCTGCCCAAGACCCAAGATCTCGGAAGCAAACCCAGCTTTCTGACACTGGGCCCTACAGTGTGACCCAAAATCCTTTGGTAATCCTCAGATTTCATGATGTCTTGCACACAGTCAGAGGCAGCAAAACAACCCAAACATTTTGAACCTTCACCATATTTGACTGTAGGTACTGTGTTCTTTTTTTTATTTTTATTTTTTATTTGTAGACCTCATTCCGTTTACAGTAAACAGTAGAATGATGTGCTATTTTCCCAGAAAGATTTTGGCTTACTCAAGTAGGTTTTGGCAAACTCTAGTCTTGCTTTTTTATGTCTTTGTGTCAGCAGTGGGGTCCTCTTGGGTCTCCTGTCATAGCATTTAATTTCATTTAAATGTCGACAGATAGTTCGCGCTGACACTGATGCTCCCTGAGCCTGCAGGACAACTTGAATTTCTTTGGAACTTGTTTGAGGCTGCTTATCTACCATCCGGACTATCCTGCGTTGTAACATTTTAATTTATTTTTCTCTTCCGTCCACGCCCAGGGAGATTATCAAGAAGTCTGCTACCCATGGCACTGTAGCTAATGTTGCGCACTTTGGACAAAGGCAAATCTACAGTGGTTACTCAATCGGAATGGTTATTACCGTCGCGCTCACCGCCGTTTAAAGGCGACAGCGGGCAAAATAAATCAGTTGCATTTCACAGTCATTCGTAAAATGGCCGCCAGGTGGCGCAAAGTGACATTTTCAACAAACATGAAAAATCTGAACCAGAGCTATTGATATGTACTTTACAATAATGAGTAAAAAAAATATTAAAAAACATTAAATGTTGTTGAGATCATGTTCACTAGCTGACAATTTGATTTGTACAAAGTATAAACTGTTATATAGCATGTCTCTGAATCTGTTTATTGTTATTTAAGTTCTGGGTTAATTCAGGTACTTTAAACACATTGTTGGGTTGCTCATGTTGGGTCATATGAGATGTAGTGGGTCATTTACAAATGAACAGCTGGTTGGGTTATTTTTACCCAACAAATGGTTTATTCATTATTCTTTCGTTTCTCCAACTGACAGCCTGCAAAATGTTTGAAATATTACTGTTATTGTGTCACAGTTGTAGTTTTAAGAGTTGTTTAGGCAGGAATGCATGTGTATGCAGCTCAAAACCCCCATCAGTTATTAAAGATAGCAAGCAGACTGACTGACCATTCTAAAAAACGTTTGCGTTCATTTTCTGACGCGCTCAAGTTCACCAAAAATCGAGCCAAGTGAAAAGAATAAAATCCGTAGGAGCATTAGAGCTTCCGAGTGGCGCAGCGGTAGAGTGCTCGCCCAGAGAAAAGGAGAGCGCCGGTTTGAATCCTGGGTGATGCTGTTTAAAAAATTTTTTTATTTTAATTATAGCAAAATTTCAATAAACAAAATAAAATGCTTTATTTTAATTTTGCTCAGCATACTATAGAAAAAAACAGCAAACAAACAAAAAAATTCTAATTACAATGATTGAAGACATAACGGAACATTTATTATTCAGGGCACGATATACAACCATAATGAGTCCTGTAACCGGCTTAAACAGCTGTCATGTGACCAACATATTTAACCGTGAGGAGTCCCAGTGGCATATACAGACATGTATAGTCGCGTTGAGACCGATGACAGACGGCCATATCAGTGGCAGTTTCTATAGTATGCTGTGCAAAATTTAAATAAAACATTTTATTTTGTTTTATTTTAATTTTGCTATAATTAAAATAAAAGAATTTTAAAACTGCATCCCCTGGGATTCGAACCGGCGATCTCCGGTTGATAGGGCGAGCACTTTGCCCCTGCGCCACTCGGAAACTGTAACGCTGCACCTTATTTGCTTTCAAACATTTACAAAATCATAACGCTTTTTTTTTATTGTAAGTGCGCTTAAGGTACTTAAGAGTCTTAAGAGTCTTATAAAGGCTATGTAGTCTTACATAGTTTTATTATACAGTTTTTGCACATTAATCCGAGTCTTCGTCTGTTACATTTTTGAGGACAATAGTTTTTTTCAGCCTTTCACGGCATGCGCCCAAATCAATATTGCTCCTCGCTCACTAGTTAGGCATCCTCCCCTTCAGATATGCGAAGGAGCGGGGCCCCCAAATTGGGCACGGCTGGTGAGCTATCCTTGGCGTTTTATCCTTGGCTGGCAAGCTATCCGGGCTTGAACCCCGCGGTATAAAATACTCGGGGTTGACTTCCGGTTATGGCGTGTAGCTGATTTGAGCTGGCGCTAACTTTCTATAAATTAATCCTGCAAAGTGACCAAAACGTACCCTCAAACGATATAAAGCTAAAAAGAAACAACCCTGCAATCGACTATGCCACCAAAAAGCATAAAGCCAGGACAACAGCCGAGAATTCAGCCACAAACTGGCTCTGGCAATGGGGAACAAGCAAGTAAGCTAACAGCTAGCGAGCAGAAGGACGCTAATGAGAGCGACTCCACGAATTCCATTCTTTTGGCCATCCAGTCATTAAGAGATGATATGACCAGGCAATCATCCGATATGCTTGAAGCTATTAATGGCCTCAAAACCGAACTGATGTCACACTCCAAAAGAATCGGCGAGGCCGAGGACAGAATATCGCAAACGGAGGAAGATGTTAATACTCTCCGGCAGAAGGCTAAGAATCTGGAGCAGACGGTCGAGGCATTAACAAACAAGATTCAAGACCTGGAAGATTGCAGGCGCCGTTCAAATCTAAGGATGGTCGGCCTACCGGAGAAAGCGGAGGGCTCGGATGCATGCGCTTTTCTTGAAGACTGGCTCCCCAAAGTTTTGACAGATTGCTATTCCACAACTCCTATAATCGAACGGGCACATCGGGTTGGCCAGATCAACGCGAATCGTCCCAGGCCAATAGTGATGAAGTTTCTGAACTATAAAGATCGCGAAAAAGCACTGAGAGCGGCCAGGAAATTAAAAGAGCTACGCTACGGAGATCAGTGAGTTAACCTGTTCCCGGATCTGTCAGCGGAGACACGTCAACGCCAGCGCTGCTTTGATGGAGTAAAAGCCCAGCTGAAATCCATGGACATCAGGTACGGAATGCTCTATCTGGCTCATCTGATAGTGACACATGCAGACAAACGACAAATCTTCAAGACTGTCTCAGAAGTTGAAGAGTTCATTCGGGGACTGAAAACTGCCATTTAAATGAAGCTAAATTCATGAAGATTTGAACTAACATGCCAGTTGTTTTGCTTACCCTATTTACAATAGGAGAATGAAACACTGCCAAAAGCGTTGAAAACTGAACCAGGCTGTTATGATCCTCTATTCATACATAATTCTCTGATCATACAGATGTAGACCTGGAAATTCCACATCTTATTTCTTTTCGCCTTGATAAGGGTATAGATTTTTGGTTAATTCGTATTATTTATAGCGTTTTCAAGTTGGTTACAAATTCATATAGGGTTGCTCCACAAATTGTGGATCTACTGTTCTCCATAACCAAAGTTTGGAATGGGGGTTCTATTGGTGCAATTTGTTCAGGGAAATGCACAGTTGTCTGTCTATATATATATATATATATATATATATATATATATATATATATAGTCACGGACGCAGGCAGAACGATATGAATCCAAGTGCGGATACTGACTATATAGAGATGTGGGGGGCGTGGTCGGGGGCGTGAGCAAGGGTCGAATGCCGTGAGTCCGTCAGCGAAGCGTCCAAAGCAAAAACACGAGACGAGAGCCGTAGTCAAAAAGAGGAAGCGTAAGGTCAAAACCGGGAAATCAAAAGGGCAGGCGAACCATCCAAATCGGCAAGCAGAAAATCAAAAACGAGAAAAAACAAAGCGAGGTCGTAACATGAAAGCAGAGAAAAGAAAACGCGAGAGAATCGAGGTATAACACACACAATAATCCAGCGATCTGAGCAGCGCACCGCGCATGCTTAAATCGCTGGAGTAATCAGTCAGGGAATGAGAAAATGGGCATGAGATGAGGCGACGTAGCTGGGACACGTGGAATGTGGGATTTATTCGTCGCATCGTAGAGGGAAGTAGAAGTCTGACCGCGCAGGGGTTGACAATCCTGGTTATGGTGAAGGGGCCGATGTAACGGGGTGAGAGTTTGCGGGACAGGGTCTTAAGAGGGAGGTCTCTGGTGGAGAGCATGACTCTCTGCCCTATCCTGTACTTGGGGACCTGAGAGCGTCTACAGTCTGCTTGCTCCTTGTAAATTCTGCCTTGTCGTAGCAGCGTCCTTCTGGCTTGGGTCCAGGTCCTCCTACAGCGGCGAATGAAGGCTTGGGCAGAGGGGACGCTGACCTCCTCTTCCTGAGAGGGGAACAAGGGTGGTTGGTAGCCCAGGCAGCACTGGAAGGGGGACAGCCCAGTAGACGAAGAGACTAGGGAGTTGTGGGCGTATTCGACCCAGGGCAGGAATCTGCTCCACGAGGTGACATCCCGGTAGGTCATGCACCTCAGGGCGATCTCGAGGGCTTGATTCTTCCTCTCCGTCTGCCCATTGGATTGAGGGTGGAAACCTGATGACAGGCTTGGGGTGGCTCCAATGAGCTTACAAAATGCCTTCCAGAACTGAGAAGTGAACTGTGGGCCCCAATCAGACACAATGTCCTTGGGCAGGCCGTGGAGCTTAAATACGTGATTAATCATGAGCTCTGCAGTCTCCTTGGCGGACGGAAGTTTTGGTAGGGGGATAAAGTGAGCAGCTTTAGAGATCCGATCAACCACGGTCATGATGCAGGTGTGGCCGGTGGAGGGGGGTAGACCGGTGACGAAGTCCAGGGCGATGTTGGACCAGGGGCGATGAGGGATGGGCAGGGGTCTGAGGAGGCCAGCTGGGGCCGTGTTGACATGTTTGGATCTTATGCAGACATTGCATGCTGCAACAAAGCGGGAGACGTCATCCTTGAGGGTGGACCACCAAAACCGCTGCTGGGCTAGTGCCAGAGTTCTGGCGGTGCCTGGGTGGCAAGCGAGCTTGGAACTGTGGGCCCACTCCAGGACCTGAGAGCGCAGAGTGAGGGGAACGAAGAGACGGTTAGGAGGCACATTGCTTGGGCTTGGTCCATGGGATAGGGCTTCCTTGACGCTGGTTTCGATATCGAGCTCGGCCACGGCGAGGAGGCAGGGGGGTGGCAAAATAGTCTCACATGGGGCAGGGTCTTGGGTGGTCGAAAATATTCTTGAAAGCGCATCCGGCTTGGTGTTCTTAGACCCTAGTCGGTAGGAGAGGGTAAAGTTGAACCTGGCAAAGAACAGGGACCACCGGGCCTGACGAGAGTTGAGCCTCTTGGCGCTCCGTAGATACTCGAGGTTCTTGTGATCGGTCCATACCAGGAATGGGGCCTCCGTTCCCTCCAGCCAGTGTCTCCATTCCTCCAGTGCTAACTTGATGGCTAAGAGTTCACGATCTCCGATGCCGTAATTGCTCTCAGCAGGGGTTAGGCGGTGGGAGAAGAAGGAGCAGGGGTGCAGCTTATTATCTCTGTTGGATCTTTGTGAGAGGATGCCTCCTACTCCGGTGCTGGAGGCGTCGACTTCTACGATGAACTGCCGTGACGGATCTGGGATGGTGAGGATAGGGGCGGAGGTGAACCGTTTCTTCAGCTCGCTGAAGGCTTTTTCGGATTCCAAGTTTCAGCAGAATTGGGTTTTGGTAGAGGTTAGAGCTGTTAGAGGGGCGGCGATGGAGCTGTAGCCTCGGATAAACCGACGATAAAAGTTAGCAAAGCCTAAGAACCTCTGGAGTTCATGTCGAGAAGTAGGGGTGGGCCACCTAGTGACCGCTTCGAGTTTAGCAGGTTCCATCTCGATGCCCTTGGGGCTGATGGTGAATCCGAGGAACGTGGTGGCTGTGGTGTGGAACTCGCACTTCTCAGCCTTGATGAACAAGTTGTTCTCCAGGAGTCTCTGCAGTACCTGCCTGACATGATGTTGGTGTTCTTCTGGGTTGTGAGAAAAGATCAGGATGTCGTCGAGATAGACGAATACGAATGAGTTAAGGAAATCCCTGAGGACGTCATTGATTAAGGCTTGAAACACTCCGGGGGCATTAGTAAGTCCAAAGGGAACCACCAGATACTCATAATGTCCAGTTGGCGTATTAAAAGCTGTTTTCCACTCATCCCCTTCCCGAATGCGAACAAGGTGATAGGCGTTGCGCAGATCTAGCTTAGTGAAGGTGCTGGCCCCCTGAAGGAGTTCGAAGGCAGTAGACATTAGAGGAAGGGGGTATCGGTTCTTAATGGTGATGTTGTTAAGGCCCCTATAATCAATGCACGGACGAAGGGAACCATCTTTCTTGCCTACGAAGAAGAATCCCGCCCCTGCCGGAGAGGAAGAGGGGCAGATGATTCCTGCGGCCAGCGATTCCGTGATGTACTGGTCCATGGCTTGGCGTTCTTTGGGCGACAGTGAGTAAAGACGGCCCTTGGGGGGGGAGGTGCCTGGGAGGAGGTCAATGGCGCAGTCATATGGTCGGTGGGGGGGAAGGGAGACTGCACGTGATTTACTGAACACAGTCCTGAGGTCATGGTATTCTGGGGGAACACGGGTGAGGTCCGATGGCTCCTTTGTGGGGACTGGGTCGAGGCAGGGCGTAGTGGCGGCGCGTAAACATGACGTGGAGCATGATGGACTCCAGGCTACGATCGAGTTCCTGACCCAATCAATGTGCGGATTGTGTTGGGTTAACCAGGGGAGGCCTAGGACGACCGTGGCATGTGACCCCTCCATGATGAACAGCGACGTTTGTTCTGAGTGATTGCCGGACACCTTTAGGCCAATGAGAGGGGTTCTGTGGGTGATGGGTGGGAGTGGACTCCCGTCGAGGGCCTGGACTTTGAGGTGGTTCTCCAAGGGCAGCGCAGGAATACCCAGGGTCTCGGCTGAAGCCGCATTCAGCAGGTTACGATCCGAACCCGAGTCGACCAGTGCCTGCACTAGGTGGGTCTGTCGCTCATGGATGAGGAAGAAGGGAAGCAGATGACGTTGGTCTGGGAGCCTTCTTGGAGTCTCGCCCTCTAGTGCTCCCAGCTGAACTAGAGGGCGCCCCCCTTTTACTGGACAGTTCTTCAGCAGGTGTCCTGATTTCCCACAGTAGAAGCAGGCCCCCTCCACCCGCCGGCGGTGACGCTCCTCTGGGGTGATGCGGGTTCTGCCCAGTTGCATGGGATCCTCCTGGGGTTCAACTCGTGGAGGTGGGGGTCGCGGTAGTGCCCTGGGAGGAGAAAATCGGGCTGACCTACGAAGACGGAGACGGGCATCTACTCGACCAGCCAGGTCCACAAGCTCTTGGAGCGACGAGGGAAGCTTTCGCGAGATTAGCTCATCTTGGAGCTTCTCTGTCAGACCCTCCAAAAAGACGTCGCATAACGCTCGGTTATTCCAACCACTGGGGAGGGCCAGGGTCTGGAACTCAATGGCATATTCATAGGCCGAGCGCGAGCCCTGGCGAAGATTCAGCAGTTTTTGGCCCGCCTCCCTGCCATGGCATGAGCGGTCAAAAACCCTCTTCATCTCTCTGGCGAAGTCTCCGTAATTGGAACAGCAGGGGTCGTGTGCATCCCAAAGCGCGGTGCTCCATTCACGGGCGCGTCCTGACAGGAGTGTGATGACGTAAGCCACCTTAGATCGTTCGGTGGAAGATCAGGGAACACTGAGATAAGAAGGAGCAACAGGTGCCTGGATCTCCCTCGTAGGTGGGAGGAGCGGGGAGGCGTGGTTCCTGTGGCGCATGTGAGCTTGCTCCTTGCGGTAGGGAGAGTTGGAGTCTCTGAAGCTGAGACGTGACGTCGGCGAGAGACTGCTTGGTGCTGAGCAGTTCCTGTTGGTGAGTCTCGAGTAGGGCACCTTGACTTTCCAATGCCGCTCTCATATGGTCAGAAGCCGCTGGATCCATAGCTGGCTGGATTATTCTGTCACGGACGCAGGCAGAACGATATGAATCCAAGTGCGGATACTGACTATATAGAGATGTGGGGGGCGTGGTCGGGGGCGTGAGCAAGGGTCGAATGCCGTGAGTCCGTCAGCGAAGCGTCCAAAGCAAAAACACGAGACGAGAGCCGTAGTCAAAAAGAGGAAGCGTAAGGTCAAAACCGGGAAATCAAAAGGGCAGGCGAACAATCCAAATCGGCAAGCAGAAAATCAAAAACGAGAAAAAACAAAGCGAGGTCGTAACATGAAAGCAGAGAAAAGAAAACGCGAGAGAATCGAGGTATAACACACACAATAATCCAGCGATCTGAGCAGCGCGCCGTGCATGCTTAAATCGCTGGAGTAATCAGTCATGGAATGAGAAACAGCTGAGCAGACGGGGCGGAAACGGGGGCGTGAGAGCGCACGTGACGGCTAGACAAAAACATGAGCGCGTGGGGGAGTGACAGCGGGGAAAAAAACGGCCGACAGACCGTGACTCGTGACATATAAATATATATATATATATATATATATATATATTTTTTTTTTTGTCCTTTTTTATCTGTTTGTTTTTGTTTTGTGTGTACACTCACTTCTTCAAGCAAACAGTCAAATTATTGGATACAGAGACTCCTTATTCCACATAACTGAATCTTAAATTTGTATGTTAGATCTAAAACTTAGTAGTTGGAATGTAAGGGGACTGAATAAGATGGTCAAACTGAAACAGGTGTTTGGAAGGATTAAGCAACTAAAGGTTAACATAGTATTTTTACAAGAAACATCTGTTGAGAGAGGATACAATTCGGGTTTCAAAAAGGTGGCCAGGACAAGTTTTCTCTGCTCCATTTACTTCTCATGCTCGGGGGGTTATGATACTTATCCACAAATCGGTTCCCTTTCTGCTGCACAAACAACATATTGATCCACGGGGTAGGTTTATCATTCTAAATGGTTTGATCATGAACACACAAGTAACACTAATAAGTATATATGCTACTAATGAAGATGATCCCTCTTTCTATCAAAACCTTTTCTGTACAATATCAACATACTCTGGACAATATGTAATGGGAGGGGATTTTAATTGTGTATTAGATATACAGCTTGATCGCTCTACAGGCATAGACAGCACCCATCAGAAATCAAGGAAAATAATTAAAAACTGTATAAAAGATTTAAATTTAACAGAGATCTGGAGACACTTAAGTCCTAATAAAAGGGAATATTCATGTTTTTCAAATACCCACAAAACTTACTC
Source organism: Channallabes apus (assembly GCA_030522415.1). Lineage (NCBI taxonomy): Eukaryota > Metazoa > Chordata > Actinopteri > Siluriformes > Clariidae > Channallabes > Channallabes apus. Next base: position 41,793,743 of record CM060115.1, on the reverse strand, counting down.
AAGGATTGACTATTTCCTGGTCTCTAGTACTCTGCTGTCTAAAATAGACAGATGCTGGTACGATAGTATTTTACTGTCTGACCATGCCCCAATTTCACTTACAATACAATTTAGTAGCTTAAAACCTACTCCATTTAGATTTCGATTCCAAACAAGTTGGCTCCAAAGCTCCAAATTTGTAGATTTTATGGACAAAAAAAAATAGAGGAATATTTTAATTTTAATACAGATCAGACAAGTGCTTCAACGAAGTGGGAAGCCTTTAAGGCCTATAATACGAGGTGAAATAATGAGCTACACAATAAGTAAATCTAAAGAATATTATAAAAAATTGGGAGACCTTGAGCAACAAATGAAAGAACTGGAATTACAACTTTTTGATAACGATGACCCTGAGAACCAAAAAATATATATTTCATTAAAAGCACAGTACAACGAGCTGACTAGTAATAAAATAGCTACAAACTTGATGTGGTTAAAACAGTCCTACTATGACCAAGGTGAGAAATCGGGAAAGCTACTGGCTTGGAGAATAAAAAATATACAAACAAGTAGAGCTATAAATTCTATTGTGCTAGATGACGGACAAATATCGAGGGATCCATTGGAAATTAACAAGTCTTTTAAATTATATTATGAAAGGTTGTATAATTCTGAATGTTTGGATACAGTAGTAGATCAGAATAATTTTTTTATGAGCTTGAATTTCCCCAATTGGCAGAAGAAGCAAAATTAGACCTGGAAAACAATTTAAGTATCGAAGAACTGATGGATGCAGTACAAAGTATGAGTAGTGGAAAGGCGCCGGGGCCTGACGGCTTGCCAATTGAGATTTATAAAAACCTTTTCTAAAAAATTAATGCCCCATCTTCTTGAAATGTATACAGAATCATATGAAACAGGAATCTTGCCCTTCTCATTAAGATCAGCACTAATTACTCTTGTGTTAAAACCGGGCAAATCTCCAACAGATAGAGCATCCCATCGGCCTATCTCACTCATGTCCTGTGATACTAAAATATTATGTAAAGCTTTAGCTAAAAGGATTGAAATTCATATACCAAAAGTAATAATGGATGATCAGAATGGATTTGTTCTCGGCAGACAAGCCTTCAATAATACTCGTAGAGTTCTAAACGTTTTATATAAAAAGCAAAATGCTAAAGATCATGCTATTTTGTCTTTAGATGCTGAAAAAGCGTTTGATAGAGTTGAGTGGAACTACTTGTTTGGGACGCTTAAACGTTTTGAATTAGGAACAAAATATTTAAATTGGCTTAAACTTTTATACAATGAACCAATAGCTCAAGTCATAACAAATAATAATATTTCAAAACTATTTAATCTGGCTAGAGGTACAAGGCAGGGGTGCCCATTATCACCTTTATTGTTTTTATTTGCAATCGAACCCTTGGCCATGACTATTAGAAGAAATCCAGACATAAAGGGTATGAAGATAGGAGAGAGGGATCATCGCATATCTTTGTTTGCGGATGACATTGTTCTATTTCTAACTAATCTGAAGAACTCCATACCCACACTTACAACCATTATGGAAAAATTTGGTTTGGTATGGAAAGTGTCACGAGTCACGGTCTGCCGGCCGTCTTTTTCCCACGCTGTCACTCCCCCACGCGCTCATGTTTGTGTCTAGCCGTCACGTGCGCTCTCACGCCCCCGTTTCCGCCCCGTCTGCTCAGCTGTTTCTCATTCCATGACTGATTACTCCAGCGATTTAAGCATGCGCGGCGCGCTGCTCAGATCGCTGGATTATTGTGTTTGTTATACCTCGATTCTCTCGCGTTTTCTTTTCTCTAGCTTTCACGTTACGACCTCGCTTTGTTTTTTTCTCGTTTCTGATTTTCTGCCTGCCGATTTGGATTGTTCGCCTGCCCTTTTGATCTCCCGGTTTTGACCTCGCGCTTTCCCTTTTTGATTACGGTTCTAGTCTAGTGTTTTTGCTTTGGACGCTTCGCTGACGGACTCACGGCTTTCGACCCTTGATCACGCCCCCGACCACGCCCCCACTTCTCTATACAGTCAGTAACCGCGCTTGGATTCACACCGTTCTGCCTGCGTTCGTGACAGAATAATCCAGCCAGTTATGGATCCAGCGGTTTCTGACCATTTGAGAGCGGCATTGGAGAGTCAAGGTGCCCTGCTTGGAAATCACCAACAGGAACTGCTTAGTACAAAGCTGTCTCTCGCCGACGTCACGTCTCAGCTCCAGAGACTCCAACTCTCTCTACCGCAAGGAGCAAGCTCCCACGCGCAACAGGAGCCACGCCTCCCCGCCCCCCCACCTACGAGGGAGATCCAGGCACATGTCGCTCCTTCCTATCCCAGTGTTCCCTGATCTTCGAGCTCCAAGCCTCCGCCTTTTCCACTGAACGATCCAAGGTGGCCTACGTCATCACGCTCCTGTCTGGACGCGCCCGGGAATGGAGCACCGCGCTTTGGGATGCCCACGACCCCTGCTGTTCCAATTATGGGGACTTCTCCAGGGAGATGAAGAGGGTGTTCGACCGCTCATGCCATGGCAGAGAGGCGGGCCGAAGGCTGCTGAATCTCCGCCAGGGCTCGCGCTCGGCCTATGACTATGCCATTGAGTTCCAGACCCTGGCCCTTCCCAGCGGTTGGAACAACCGAGCACTATGCGACGTCTTTTTGGAGGGCCTGACAGAGAAGCTCCAAGATGAGCTAATCTCACGAGAGCTCCCCTCGTCTCTCCAAGAGCTTGTGGACCTGGCCGGTCGAGTAGATGCCCGTCTCCGTCTTCGTAGGTCAGCCCGGTTTTCTCCACCCAGAGCTCTACCGCGACTTCCACCTCCACGAATTGAACCCCAGGAGGAACCCATGCAACTGGGCAGAACCCGCATCACCCCAGAGGAGCGTCACCGCCGCCGAGTGGAGGGGGCCTGCTTCTACTGTGGGAAACCAGGACACCTGCTCAAGAACTGTCCAGCAAAAAGGGGGCGCCCTCTAGTTCAGCTGGGAGCACTAGAGGGCGAAACTCCAAGAAGACTCCCAGACCAACGTCATCTGCTTCCCATCCTCCTCATCCATGAGCAACAGACCCACCTAGTGCAGGCACTGGTCGACTCAGGTTCAGATCGGAACCTGCTGAATGCGGCTTCAGCCAAAATCCTGGGTATTCCTGCGCTGCCCTTGGAGAACCACCTCAAGGTCCCATTCCTAGTCTGGACAGATCACAAGAACCTCGAGTACCTACGAAGCGCCAAGAGGCTCAATTCTCGTCAGGCCCGGTGGTCCCTGTTCTTCACGAGGTTCAACTTCACCCTCTCCTACCGACCAGGGTCTAAGAACACCAAACCGGACGCTCTCTCTAGACTATTTACGACCACCCAAGACCCTGCCCCATGTGAGACGATTCTGCCACCCCCCTGCCTGCTCGCCGTGGCCGAGCTCGATATTGAAACTAGTGTCAAGCAAGCCCTATCCCATGGACCAAGCCCAAGCAGTGTGCCTCCTAACCGTCTCTTCGTTCCCCGCGATCTGCGTTCTCAAGTCCTGGAGTGGGCCCACAGTTCTAAACTCTCTTGCCACCCAGGCTCCGCCAGAACTCTGGCACTAGCCCAGCAGCGGTTTTGGTGGCCCACCCTCAAGGAGGACGCCTCTCACTTTGTTGCAGCGTGCAATGTCTGCATAAGATCAAAGCAGGTCAACACAGCCCCGGCTGGCCTCCTCAGACCCCTGCCCATCCCTCATCGCCCCTGGTCCAACATCGCCCTGGACTTCGTCACCGGACTACCCCCCTCCACTGGCCACACCTGCATCATGACCGTGGTTGATCGGTTCTCTAAAGCCGCTCACTTTATCCCCCTACCAAAACTCCCGTCCGCCAAGGAGACTGCAGAACTTATGATCAACCATGTATTTAGGCTCCACGGCCTGCCTAAGGACATTGTGTCAGATCGGGGCCCACAGTTCACCTCTCAGTTCTGGAAGGCATTTTGTAAGCTCATTGGAGCCACCCCAAGTCTGTCATCAGGTTTTCACCCTCAATCCAATGGGCAGACGGAGAGGAAGAACCAGGCTCTCGAGGTCGTCCTGAGATGCATGACCTACCGGGATGTCACCTCATGGAGCAGATTCCTGCCCTGGGTCGAATACGCCCACAACTCTCTAGTCTCTTCGTCTACTGGGCTGTCCCCCTTCCAGTGCTGCCTGGGTTACCAACCACCCTTATTCCCCTCTCAGGAAGAGGAGGTCAGCGTCCCCTCTGCCCAAGCCTTCATTCGCCGCTGCAGGAGGACCTGGACTCAGGCCAGAAGGACGCTGCTACGACAAGGCAGAACTTACAAGGAGCAAGCAGACCGCAGACGCTCTCAGGCCCCCAAGTACAGGATAGGGCAGAGAGTCATGCTCTCCACCAGAGACCTCCCTCTTAAGACCCTGTCCCGCAAACTCTCACCCCGTTACATCGGCCCGTTCACCATAACCAAGATTGTCAATCCCTGTGCGGCCAAACTTTTGCTTCCCTCTACGATGCGGCGAATAAATCCCACATTCCACGTGTCCCAGCTACGTCGCCTCATCTCATGCCCATTAAGTTGGCATAATTGAAAGGATTATGTATGGTAAAAAACTTGTATGAAGGAGTTACATTCATGACCTTCCAGCAGTTAGTTGTAAAATATGATCTTCCACAGAAACATTTTTTAAATACCTTCAAATTAGAAGTTATATATATTCAAGAATTAAAACCTATTCAGAACCCCAACTCTCTATATTAGAACAAATTACGTTAAATCATATGAACGATAGAGGAATGGTGTCCTTGTTATACAAGACATTACTGGCTGGACTAAAAGAAGGCTCCCAATCATATCTTTCAGCATGGAAGAGAGATTTACAGGTGCATATCACTGTTGAGGAATGGGAACGTGCCTGCCTTTCAGCTCAAACCTAATCTATTAATACTAGGTGTAGAATACTACAATATAAATGGATGATGAGGACATATATTACACCTGTTAAACTACATAGGATTAATCCTAACATTCCGGATACGTGTACAAAATGCAAGTGTTGGTACATTGTTTCATTGTATGTGGGAGTGTAGAGAGCTGCAAAAGTTCTGGAAGGAGGTTCTTGATGTGGTTTGTGAAATGACCGGTGAAAATATTCCTATGGAACCAAAGCTGTGTTTATTGCATATATATCCTGAAAATGTGTCAGTAAATGCAAGCAAAAGGAAGCTCATAGATTTTAGCTTAATACAAGCTAAGCGCGTGATTGACATTTCTTTAGTCCACTGTGAAAGAACAGGCCTTTGGGTGTTTTTCCATACTAAAGCAGACAACCTTGCTCTTGAAAAATTAACATATAAAATCAGAGGGAAAGCGGAATTTTTTAAAAAGGTGTGGTGCCCTTTTAAGCAATATGTAAACAGATAAGGTGGAATGATGCATAATGACTGTAATTTGAATTCTCATGTATGTGTATATGTATGTGAATGTGTGTATATGTATATGGGTATATGTGTGTATATATATATGTGTGTGTGTGTGTGTATATATATGCCTATATATATATATATATACACACACACACACACTTTATTTATTTACCCCCCCCCCCTTTTTTTTTTTTTTTTTACAAACCGGATTCCAAAAAAGTTGGGACACTAAACAAATTGTGAATAAAAACTGAATGCAATGATGTGGAGATGGCAAATGTCAATATTTTATTCAGAATAGAACATAGATGACAGATCAAAAGTTTAATCCGAGAAAATGTATCATTTTAAAGGAAAAATATGTTGATTCCAAATTTCACGGTGTCAACAAATCCCAAAAAAGTTGGGACAAGTAGCAATAAGAGGCTGGAAAAAGTAAATTTGAGCATAACGAAGAGCTGGAAGACCAATTAACAGTAATTAGGTTAATTGGCAACATGATTGGGTATAAAAAGAGCTTCTCAGAGTGGCAGTGTCTCTCAGAACCCAAGATGGGTAGAGGATCACCAATTCCCACAATGTTGCGCAGAAAGATAGTGGAGCAATATCAGAAAGGTGTTACCCAGCGAAAAATTGCAAAGACTTTGCAGTTATCATCATGAACTGTGCATAATATCATCCGAAGATTCAGAGAATCTGAAACAATCTCTGTGCGTAAGGGTCAAGGGCGTAAAACCATACTGGATGCCGGTGATCTCCGGGCCCTTAAACGACACTGCACCACAAACAGGAATGCTACTGTAAAGGAAATCACAGAATGGGCTCAGGAATACTTCCAGAAACCATTGTCAGTGAACACAATCCACCGTGCCATCCGCCGTTGCCAGCTGAAAGTGCAAAGTGCAAAGAAGAAGCCATTTCTAAGCAAGATCCACAAGCACAGGCGTTTTCATTGGGCCAGGGATTATTTATAATGGAGCGTGGCAAAATGGAAGACTGTTTTGTGGTCAGATGAGTCACGATTCGAAGTTCTTGTTGGAAATGTGGGACGCCATGTCATCCGGACCAAAGAGGACAAGGACAACCCAAGTTATCATCAACGCTCAGTTCAGAAGCCTGCATCTCTGATGGTATGGGGTTGCATGAGTGCGTGTGGCATGGGCAGCTTGCATGTCTGGAAAGACACCATCAATGCAGAAAAATATATTCAGGTTCTAGAACAACATCTAGTCATCTCTTTCAGGGAAGACCCTGCATTTTTCAACAAGATAATGCCAGACCACATTCTGCATCAATCACAACATCATGGCTGCGTAGGAAAAGGTTCCGGGTACTGAAATGGCCAGTCTGCAGTCCAGATCTTTCCCCTATAGAGAACATTTGGCGCATCACGAAGAGGAAGGTGCGACAAAGAATGGGTGAATAATGGGAGAGCATTCCTATTTCTAAACTTGAGAAACTGGTCTCCTCGGTCCCCAGACGTCTGTTGAGTGTTGTAAGAAGAAGGGGAGATGCCACACAGTGGTGAAAATGGCCTTGTCCCAACTTTTTTGGGATTTGTTGACACCATGACATTTTGATTCACCATATTTTTCCCTTAAAATGATACATTTTCTCAGTTTAAACTTTTGTTCCGTGATTTATGTTCTATTCTGAATAAAATATTGACATTTGCCATCTCCACATCATTGTATTCAGTTTTTATTCACAATTTGTTTAGTGTCCCAACTTTTTTGGAATCCGGGTTGTATTTTATTTTTTGTATTTGAGTCTATTTTCTTTTTGATAAATGTAGGGGTGGGGAATATACTCTGTAATGATTTATTAATAACTTGATATTCTGTAATGTTCATGCGGGCTTTGTAACAAAATTTATAAAAAAACAAGGTTGATAAAATACTCGGGGTTTGTTGGGTTACAGGTAGGGCTGGGCCGATAAACGATATCATATCGAATCGCGATTTATTTGATTTTAAAAACGATGAAAAGCTATAGACATTTTTTGCTCGATATGGATTCATCTAAGAGCCAATCACACAGCAGAACAACACGACAACAACCAACCAGCGTGCAGCTTGCGCGTGCCGTGCAGGTCAAAGTTAATTTCCTGCCGCACGTTGCGAAGCAAACTTGACACCAGGACGACAAAAAAAAAAAAAAAATAGAGTGGAAGCAGCGACGAAAGTGAATCTAACCTCGAGTTATTATCCAAAGATGTTGAAATTGTCGACATAAAAGGTAGCACGAACTCCGTTATATGAACGCATCACCCACACGACCACATAGAGCATGAACATGCGGGCCGATGCTACTCCGTCAACTAGCAGGGCTAGCAATAGGGCTGTACCAAAGCAGATATCCATCGTGTCGTCTTTCGTGGCCATTACACTTTATGAAAGGTGTCCAAAAGGAGCAAGGATATAACGAGGGCCGTTTCTAACTTTCTAGCGAAAGATATGATGCCCCTAAGCACACGAGGCTGAAGTTTAGCTCCTTATTCGCAACTTCCGGTTTGTTTGGCTCCTTTTGCGGCTGAAGTTTAGCGTCTCATTCTGCGGCTGAAGTTTAGCTCCTTTTTCGCCTCGTTACTAACGGGAGTGTTCACGATGGCGAAAGCTGCGCAGTTTATCAATAAAAGCAGCTTCCGATTCGTTTGGCTCCTTATTGCGCAGCGTCTCATTTTACGGCTCGAAGTATAGCCTCGTGTTCACGTTGCCGAATGCTGCGCAGTTTATCAATAAAACATTATTTTCGTGGCTTAAACCATTCTGGCCAAGCAAATATGAACTATACAACACCTAGCAGGTACCCAACTATATAGTAAAAGTGAAATTGTCCTGGTCCAGATTGATAGCTGCATAATTCATTCCATGTTTGTTGTCAACCCACATCATAATACATTGGCTCATTAATGTAGAGATATATTTTATACTAGTAACTGGTGTGTAGAAATTTAACACAGTACAAGAAACAATTTAAAGGACATCAAGGCGAACAACATATAAAACTGAAAGACTATTTTAAAAAGAATGGCAATAAAACTGAACAGGAATCAGTAGCACTGAAATAAAACTGAAATAAAATCAGTAGCAGCATTAGCTCACACTAGTAAAGTAGTTACTTATTTTAATGCTAATTACTTTAGTTAATGCTGCTACTGATTTTATTCCAGCTTACCTGGTCAGGTTGATTGTGCTTCTTTTCACTTGGCTCTGGTAGATCAATGCCAGACAATACTCAAATGCAAATTATTCACCTTCCTCAGGTGTGAATCAGTTGTTCCCTAGCAAGGCTACACTCGATGCTGCGTGAAAACGCTATGGGAACCAGTTTGTCGCGTTGCCGGTCGTTGAAGCATGCTGTGAAAACACGCCAAAGTTTTTGGCTATATATAACCTCGACAGGTGACGTCATCTGATTAGATGTAGGTGGAGGTTATAAAAACAGGTGAGCCGGCAACGACCTCAGATCATTTGTCTTCAGAGCCTAGTTGTGAAGCGTGCTTGTGATAAACCAGCAAAATAAGAAGGTGTTTAACTCACCGATTTGACGAGTTTAAATCCCTCCGTGTGTGATAATCCATATCGGAGTGCGATCTCTACACTGCTCCGACTAGTGCTGCGCGCGCTGCGCATTCCGTGAGAAGCTGCGAGCCGCCGCGCGTTCCTGGCTTAAAACTCGTGCATCTGACAGAGCTGCGGCAGACGGAGGTAAGAAAACTCCTTTCTTCCGCGTTGTCATCACGAGGATTTCTCTCTTTTTTTTACCGGAGATGAAAATAGCCTTAAGCACTAAAACAAGCAGTAGACGGCAGCTTCTGTCGGGTGGCCGGGGGGCGGAGCCTCAATGACGCTCTCTCTCCCCCCCCACCCCCTCTCAGCTCTCTTCATATGAGTTAACCCTTTCATGGAGTAGGCTGTATTCATGCTGTGTTTTTCATGACATCGACTTATTTGTTTATTTAAATATAGTCGATATGGAAACGCAGGATTGTATGATGACGCCCAGATAGCAGAGACGCTTCACAGGCTATCTCTCTCCTGGGACATCATCCTCCCTGGTAAGCTTATACTTCCTTTCTAGCTGTGTAGACTTTTATCTGCCCTAGAGGGAAAAGCTTTTCAGGCAGTGGGTCAGCTTGGTGCTCCACTGCACACAGGAGGTCAGACTGATTTAAAAAATATGTATGTATGTATGTGTATATATATATATATATATATATATATATATATATATATATATATATATACATATGTGTGTATAAAATAAAATAAATGGGGGTGGCCCCCCCAATAGGGAAAGGCACCCAGAATTCCTTTTTAACGAATATGTGTTCTCCCTGGCACCCCCAGGAGGTCGGTGTTTTGCTCCGCCGTGGCAACACCAGTCTCCAATAGGCTGTTCGGTTTTTCCTGCCATGCTTCAGGATGCCGAATATCTAACATCCTCCCCCCCCGTTTAACCAAGCTGCCGAAACTTTTATGTCCTTTTATGAGAAACTGGCAGCGTGGAAGCTACTGCCAAGTATATCTCCTTGGGTACTAAGCACTGGAGAGAGGAACTACAGGATTCAGTTCTCACTTCACCTTGAGTTTTCAATGGCGTGGCCTCCACTTGAAACCAGAAAGTGCGCATCTGCTGACAGACTGCCGGGGAAGGGGGCCATGGAACATGTTCCCCCACCAGACAGTGAGTCAGGCTACTACAGTCGGTATTCTTGGTTCCCAAGAGGAACGGGGGCTGCGTCCAATATTTCAGATTCTGCGGGCTCTCCCGCTACCTGAAAATCAATGAATACAGTTCAGTTCTTGACTGTAAAGGTGATTGCTCTCAACCCTACCAAGCGATTGTTTGACAATCGATTTAAGGACGCTTACTTTCATACAGAAACATTGCCACAACACAGGGAGATCCTGAGGTTCGCTTTCGGGGGCGAAGCTTACCAGTATCGGGTCCTTCCATTGGTCTAGCTCACCCGCACACATACAAAATGCACGGATTTAGCCCTGGCTCTTACGGGAGTCCCAGGGCATCCGGTGGCTAGTGCTTCGACATCAGCATGTCGTCCTAGCTCATCTCTGTTCTCAGGACTGGGACCCAACGCCACGAAAGCGTGCTCTTTCCTATGCAGAGGACAACACATTGGGTGCTATATGGGATTCGGTCGTAAGCGGGCACAGCTGTCTCCCGCTCGTATCGAACCCATTCTCAACACCCTCAAGGAAAACAAGCTAGACCAGAAAGTGACCATCACTTTCAGACATCCTAGCTCTCATGGCAGCTGTATCCACGGTGACACCTTTGGACCTTCTGCACATGAGAGCATTCTAAGTTGTGGCTAAGAACCAGGGGATATCACTAGGGCCAATCCCCAATATGGGTTACGCGCCAGGTGCTTCGTACCCTTTTCTACGTGGTTCAGACCCCGGTCTCTACTCTGGGTCCCACTCTAAGTTCATCTTGTCGTCGCTGAGGCTAACGACAGATGCTTCCCTCATAGGCTGGGGTGCGGTCTCTGACTGTCCAGCCCAAGGGAGCTGGAGGGGCTATCTTCTCGCATGGCACAGCAATTGCCTCGAAATGATGGCTCTATTTCTGGCCCTAAAGCACTTCCTCCAGCAGTTGAGAGGCTGCCATGTCCTAGTGCGGGGGACAACACTATGGCAGTCTCATATGTTATCGCCAGGGCGGACTGTGCTCGCGCCGCTAACAGCTAGCGCACCAGGTTCCTGTCCCTCAGAGCGATTTACATTCCAGCATGGATGCGGGAGCAGTAGTACTGTCCAGTCTATCTCTGACACACGGGGAATGGTAACCCCACTCCGAAGTAGTCAGGGAGAGATTTTCATGTAGCAAGGCGGACCTCTTGCCTTCTAAGATATGCTTCACCTTTTACTGCTCTTCAGATTTACGTCCACCGCATCAGCTAGTGGCGTAGGTCAGAGCAGCTTCTACATGTTTTGGATGAGAGATGCTATTGCCCTCTCCTATGAGGCGCGTGGGTTCACTTCGCCTCTGGGAATCAGGGCTCTTTCAACCCTGGGGATTGCCTCATCTATTGCATTAGCAAGAGGAATTCCCCTGCAGCAAGTATATGCTAAGCAGGTAAACCCAGTCCACTGCCGAATTGTTTCAGTGCTGGAGTTTCCCTCCTCGGGTCTGTGCCCTAGTACTCTCAGGACGTACGTGACTGCATCCTCTCTCTCAACTATCTTCAGAAAGCTCCATAAGCCCAACAGGCACCCTATTGCTCTTGAAGCCTTCTGTCCTCCGCGCTTACAGCTTCGGAGCAGGAGAGACTTCACTTGCTGTGTCCAGCTTGTGCTCTTCAGATCTACGTCCACCGCATCAGCTAGTGGCGTAGGTCAGAGCAGTTTCTACATGTTCTGGATGAGACATGCTATTGCCCTCTCCTATGAGGCGCGTGGCCTCACTTCGCCTCTAGGAATCAGGGCTCTTTCAGCCAAAGGGATTGCCTCATCTATTGCACTAGCAAGAGGTATTCCCCTGCAGCAAGTGTCTGCTAAGCAGGTAAACCCAGTCCACTGCCAAATTGTTTCAGTGCTGGAGTTTCCGTCCTCGGGTCTATGCCCTAGCACTTTCAGGACGTGCGTAACTGCATCCTCTCTCAACTATCTTCCAAAAGCTAACTGTAAACCCAACAGGCACCCTATTGCTTTTGAAGCCTTCTGTCCTCCGCGCTTACAGCTTCGGAGCAGGAGAGACTTCACTTGCTGTGTCCAGCTTGTGCTCTTCAGATCTACGTCCACCGCATCAGCTAGTGGCGTAGGTCAGATGCTATTGCCCTCTCCTATGAGGCGCGTGGGCTCACTTCGCCTCTAGGAATCAGGGCTCATTCAACCAGGGGATCGCCTCAGCTATTGGATTAGCAAGAGGTATTCCCCTGCAACAAGTGTGTGCCAAGCAGGTAGACCCAGTCCACTGCCAAAATGTTTCAGTGCTGGAGCTTCTGCAGTAAAAGCTTGTCCTTGGGCTTGTGCCCTAGTACCCTCAGGATTTTCTTAGCTGCATTGTTTGAAGCCTTCTGTCCTCCGCCTTTTACAGCTTCGGAGCAGGAGAAACTTCACTTACTATCCAGTATGTGCTCTTCAGATTCACGTCCACCGCATCAGCTAGTGGCGTAAGTCAGAGCGCCACTATACTGGGTGAGAGATGCATATTGCCCTCTCCTATGAGGCGCGTGGGTTCACTTCGCCTCTGGGAAGCAGGGCTCACCCAACCAGGGTGATCATCCCAGTCTCACCAGCAGGAGGTATCCCCTGCAGTAATTGTGTGGCGCGAAGGGTTGGTTCCTCCCCGCACACATTTCTTACATTTATAAATCTGGATGTTCATGCTACTCCGGGCTCACTGCCCCCGAGTTAGCTGCCCAGGCATAGCTCTGAGACCTTCTTGGCTTTGTGCGCACACGCTACACAACCTTGGGGTCCAGACACCTGTAGTGCGGCGGCGTTGGTATTCTCGTTCCCATAGCGTTTTCACGCAGCATCGAGTGTAGCCTTGCTAGGGAACGTCTCGGGTTACATTTCTGTAACCCTGTTCCCTGAAAGGCGGGAACGAGATGCTGCGTCGCAATGCCGCACTACCACGTGACCGGACGGCTGTTCAGACAAATTAATCTGAGGTCGTTGCCGGCTCACCTGTTTTTATAACCTCCACCTACATCTAATCAGATGACGTCACCTGTCGAGGTTATATATAGCCAAAAACTTTGGCGTGTTTTCACAGCATGCTTCAACGACCGGCAACGCGACAAACTGGTTCCCATAGCGTTTTCACGCAGCATCTCGCTCCCGCCTTTCAGGGAACAGGGTTACAGAAATGTAACCCGAGACGTTCTCACCTATACATTCAGAGAATCTGAATGAGCTGAAAGCTGAGCCTTTGTTTCACGACCACGACCCCCCCCCCCCCCCCTCTCTCTCTCACTCTCTCTCACACACACACACACACACACACACACACTCAGTAGACCAAATCAATACATACTTTATCCAACAAACATGATAAATATCCACATAATGATGAGTTAAAAAGCATTGGTTAATTTTCATTTAGACAGACTGTATCTGATTATTTGTATTATTAAAGAACAACAGCACAAACAACAACACCAAGGGCTTGTTAGAAACATTTTTATTATTTTGACAAGAGTTAAATTTGTAACAGTAGAAGGCATCACAATTTAAATATATAAATAACTAAAAACAAATTGAGCAAACTATCAGAATAAAAAAATAGAACGAATCATTATTAAAGAAAATTATGATGACCATAACAGCCTACTGCATTTGATTATTTATAATAACACAAAAACACGAGTGCTGATGATGGCATCGACATGTGCTGACCCAGTAGCACATCCTGACAATGTTTGAATTTTATGGTTTTTATGAAAACTAACGCTGGCTGTGATGTCCCTGTAGTGATTAAAACAACGGATATAATTAATTTTCTTGTCTTTGAAATACATAAAGGGAATGAGTAGAAAGGTTACGGTTAAAGCAGTAAAATTAAAAGTTTCATTGTTTAAATAGAAAATAGTTTAATGGTTTAAATAAAACTAGATGCCGCCATGAGCATTTACTTACACCTGAAAAGAGTCGTTTACATAAATAACTGATCAATAGCTCATGATACAAACATTTAATTGGCTCTGTTAAGACGCAGACGCAGGAGAACGTCCTGACAATGTTTTAATTTTAAGGTCATTTATTTCAGTTAATAAATCTACTATAAATTTAAAGAACATAAGAAATAAGATGACACAAAACCCTACACACTTTTTTTCTAATTACACATGATAAAATCTAAAGGCTCACTTTGTTAACATTTATTGTGTTTAAATTTGATCCTAATAAGATTTGATTTAATTAGAATTCAACATTTGTACTGTAATTTTAGTACTGTGATTATGAATTCGTTCAACTACAGTGTTTCACTTGATTTTATCGGCTACTACGTCCAGTTCTAAAGGAGCGCGTCTCATTAATCCGGCAGAGAATGAACTAAGGCATGAGGCGTCAGTCTGTAGTTATATAGCGCCACTCAGTGGTAAAAGCCAGCAAACGCACAAACCCAAATGCTGTCGCCGAGCACGGCGACGGTAAAACCGACGCTCCGATTAGGTGACCACTGTAGATCTTTGGAGATGGACTTGTAACCTAGAGGTTGTTGATATTTTTTCACAACTTTGGTTCTCAAGTCCTCACACAATTCTCTTGTCCATGCTTGTCCATGCTTAGTGTGGCACACACAATGTAAAGATTAAGTGAACTTCTCTCCTTTTTATCTGCTTTCAGGTACGAGTTTAAAGGAGCATCACATACTTGAAACAATCTTATTTATCCACAATTTTCAAAGGGGGCCAATAATTTTGTCCAGCTCATTTTTGGAGTTTTGTTGGACATTGTCAAATTCCAATATACACTAAGGGAATAAATATGTGTATAGCAGAGCATGTGTCAATGCAGTACTTTTCTGTGAGAAATACTTAATTTTGTGATAAATTGTAGATAGATTTTTGATATCTCCAACGGGTAAGCCGTGACAGTGCCTTAGACTTGCGCCAAAAAGTGGTTAATAATTAAGTCATAATTTTTGGAGGTCCCCATATTCTACATGCTCACACACCCGCATCTCACACACACAGTTGAAATGACAAATATTTAGAGCCAAAGCTGACATCAGCTCTATTACGCCATATTGTGTGAAGTGTGCAAGTTGTGCAGTGCACCTGGGTGGCAATGGGTTTTTGTAGGTCTTAACACGCTCAAAAGACAAACAGGTTGTGTGGTGCACCCAGGTGGCAATGGCGCAGGGTGCTTGGGCCCACTCATAGTTGCTTGCAACTATTTCTTTATTTTTACTTTACATTTTGAATTAATTATTTTTACATGAATATTTTGGGCTGTGGAATGAGTTTTCATTATTTCTTATGGGAAAATTTACTTTGATATACAAGTATTTTGATATACAAGCATGCTTCCGGAATGAATTATGCTCGCAATCCAGGGTTTAACTGTACATTATTTGTGCCTGTGTGTGACTTTGGAATTTTGAAAAAAAAGTTTAAGGTGTAGAACTCCCTGAATGTTGGTATGAAATTTTTTTTATTGTTTTGTTATCTAACCAAATGCTAATTTTTCCCAGCAGTATGTAACATTATCTGAACTGCCTTCTGTGGTTGTGTTCAAGGATGGGACTTATTTCACTTATGATGGTGAGTGCTCAAAAAAATCTATATTTGGATGACATTAAAAGATGTAGGAATCTAAACATAATATATTGTCTAATATTCATATGTTAAACAACAAAAAACATTCAAACCTGACTGAGGGTTGCTTTATGTTGTCCAGATATGTCCTGTTAAATTGTGATCGTTTAGAAAATTAATACCTTTGAATGTCCACTGGTGAAACCCAGGGCTCAAGCAAATGTAAAGGCCTTTTAAAAGTCCTCTTGCTTTTATCCCTCCTTGATTCTTGATCTCCTGGTTTACCTTTTCTCTCACTTGTTCACTTTTTCTATTTTTCGGTCTACTTTCCGTGCATCTGTGATGCTGGCATTACAAGGGAATAGTGGTGGCTGATGGGCCATTATACATGAAGTGGGGTTATTCTGGTTCCTGAATAAAGGTGGGAGTTTGAAACTGTCCCTGTTTCTCTCCAGAGCATGTTCTCAACAGTTAACCAATTTCTCGCTTGGTTTGTTCTACTTGACTGTGTGCTTGGGTATAGCCAGATGTTAAGCGTAACATAATTCCCTTAAAATAAAAAAGTCTTTACAAACCGAGAAGTAAAATATGTGTGCAAATACTTACAATGTCTTCAGGTAAGCCAATAATTACCAGAATCGGGAGACTTGAATTGATTGCAAATTACTATGTTGCCATATGACAAAGGGGCTGAGCTGATGTAATCAGTCTGCCACATTGGAGGTTCTTGTGTTATCCTCCATGTCATCTCTGGTTGGTGGCATGCAGGTCGGTTTTAGTTGAGAGCTGTGGCCTCCATTAAGCTTATTTGTTTATCCAGCAGATCTGGAAAATTTATTTATACATTATATTATTTGTATATGTTTGTGTGTGTGTGTGTGTGTGTGAATTAGGAACATTACCTTTTATTTACATGTAACCATACACTCATCAATAGTGTCTTAAAACAAGATCTTTTAAACAAAATATTCTCTTTGGCTTGCCTGTTTTTTTTAATTTATTTTTTAATAAAAATAAATATTAAACAAAAATTAAATAAAAAAAAAATACTATTTGTCACGCACGCACGCGCTCCGCGACCGGCACTAGGACCCGGAAGTAATGTGGGCGCGAACCCGGAAGTATAAGAGGAGTAAACAAACCGCATACAGCTGAGTCACTGAGTTCGCCATGTCGGTTCAGATTCTTTACTTTCTGATTCGAGTGTGTGTTTATAGGACGCGGGTTAAATGTGTGTTGTTCTCTTGCTCCCCTTCTGTGAGAGTCCTTAAACTAATTCGCGTGGTTATCCTGCCTACTCGCTTGCTTCCGCGTTTGGGTTTACCGTCTATAAAGGGCTAACGGCTAATCGCGGCTAACGGCTAATTGCTAAGTCTTCTGATCATCCGGGGTTAGTTCGCAACAGAATGAAGTATAAAGATGTGTGTGTGTGTATATATATATATATATATATATATATATATATATATATATATATATATAAAAAGATATAAGCGGGTATAAACATAGTAAGGGCCCATCTGATTGGTCAAATTTGGACACACAAATGCTTGGCAAATAAAGTATTTATCGCAACTCCTTGCGATATGGTTATCGCGCATGCCATTATCACGATAACGAGATTTTTTCGATATATCGTGCAGACCATAAGGGAAGGATTTCATAGTATACATATTAACAGTGGGATTTAAATAAAAACTGGCTTGTTAATGCTATTTCAAACTAGTAGACATATTTTTTTTTATTTATTCAATTGTTTTTACTTTGCTTTTGTTTGAATTTATAGAGTATGAAGATGGCAGCTTGACATCATGGGTGAACAGGGAACGTTTCCAGAGTTACCTGCAAATTGATGGCTTCACACTCTATGAGCTGGGGGAGACTGGTATTGTCCTGCATCACACATCATATTGGTTTCATTATATTATGTGTAGGGGCCTGATTATATACTGGATAGGGACTACTGATATAATCTGAATTAGCTGTACTGTTAACACTCTGTTAAAAATCCCAGTATGAGGCACAGAATTCCCTATCAAATATCCCACATTATATTTGTTGTAATATGTAGGGGTATAAGAAGTTTATGGTGTGAAAGATGAGATAAAACTTATATTAATCCCAGAAGAAATTCCTGAAATGACTGACTGACTAGTAACTTAAACAGGTACTGTAGTTAAACAGGTGCTTTTATTTACCAATTCCAAGGTCACCTGTCTTGTGTTTAGTATTTTAACTAAAAATAAAGTGCCCATGGAACGCTATTGATTTTGATTAATATTCAGAAATGTCTTCAAATTTGCATCTTATTTTACATCCCGTATTCTCAATTGCTAATATTTGCTCATTTTAGCAAATTAATGAGTAAATAAAGTAGTTTATAGTAGATCTTCCGCCAGTGAATGGTCAGTTCAAAGCTTGTCTTTTTAGGATCCTCATCTCAATGTAATTCTGTGCCCCTAGGTTTTTATAATTCAATTTGTTCTTTCAAATTACCATTTCATAACCTAAAGTTGCCTTAGACCTAAGAATAAAAATGCAGATTAATATTACTATTATTGACAAGAAATAATTAACATTATTGTCACAAGCTAAATCAGAAAGAATTGACTCATTTGGATGCAACAAAAATAATCTTTGCCTGTTATTATAGATGGTTTTAAATTTAGGGGTACATGTAAAGACATTTATTTATTTTGTGAGATGACTGATAACTAGAGTGGATGTGCACTCTAATGCACATTGTGCTTCTTTTTTTCCTGTACGATAGTTGGAGTAAGGCCTGGGGTAGCTCAGTGGTTGTTAACATTAAGGTGTTGGACTTCGGTTTGGAAGATCCCAGGTTCAAACCACACAACCACCAAGTTGCCACTGTTGGGCCCTTGAGCAAGGCCCTTAACCCCTTAACTGCTCAGATGTGTAATGAGAAAAAAAAAAAGAATAATGTAAGTCGCTCTGGATAAAGAGCGTCTGCCAAATGCCTAAATGTAAATGAGTAAAACATAGTGAGTTATTTAAATGAACCACTTACACAGTGTCAAGTCTGTGATACTAAACATTTTTGGTTATTTTTTAAAAAGCCACACTGAATACAGATTTTAATTGTTTAGGCTATTTATCACTGAATGAACACCAACAATGAAAACTGAAAATACTGACAGTATTGTGATCATAATTGTGATCAAGTTTTTTAAATATATTATTATTATTTAAAATAATAATAATAATAATACACAGCCACTGTAAATTGGGCACTAGAATCTTGATTTGCTGGAAGCCCTGCCATAAAGATATAACACAAGTGCACATGTGCCTTCTTTCTTAGTACTGACTACTGTAAGACACAAACAGTACAAAAACACATGAATTCAATTACTGTAGAATTCTTTCCCAGATGATGCTTGATCTCTTTTAGTCCTTCTGTACTGAAGCCAATGTGACCTACATTTTCACTTTCCCTCCTTGACAGGTAAATTGGTAGCAATTGCCATCATTGATGAAAAGGTTTCAACAGAAGAAAGTGTGAGGTATTATTTTTTTTACTTTTTTTTTTTTTTTTTTTTAAACAAAAAATCGTACTCTCAAACACTGACGTGGCTTCTCAATAATAATAATAATAATAATAATAATAGATATGATTTAAATGTGACTGCAGAGCGTACATAACAGATACTATAGAATTCCAGAGACATGCCTAAAGGCTCTATAGCCCATGGTGGTTTAATGGCAAAAATGTACAAGCTCTGATCGATAAGGGCAAGATTATTGAGCGCTTTAAAAATGAAGAGGAAAATTTTAACACTATATTGTATTTGATAGGGAGCAAATAGTGTTGTTGGAGTGTCTGGGTAATGTAATGTATGATAGGTATTTGAGTTAGGATACAGACAGCAGAATTCTGTACAAGTTGAAGTATATGGAGGAACTTTTGTGTTAGACTGGTTAAAAGTGAATAACAGTTATCAATGTGGGAGGTGACCAGTGCATGTTTGAGAGGGGCAGCAGTTTGTGGCGTAAGGAATAGGTGGAGAGAAGCAATGTTGTTGGTATTAAAGGTAACATGATATGTAGACAGAGATTGTCATAATTAATTAGAAGGTTTTTTTTTAGTAAGCAACATTTAGATAAACTCCTATTTTGTGCCAGTTAGGCTTTTCTTGTAGTTTAAAATATTTTTTATACAAAAAGCACACATTGAAATACAATTTTCCTTATGAATTCTGTCCATGTCTTTCTCCAGGTTAAAGAGTCTCATACAGAGAGTTTCAACAGAGTACAGGGACATCTTCAACAGGTAAATAATGAGAGTAAGAAGATGCTTAAAAATAACAATTCAGTCCACAAAATTAATATGACAGAAAATGCGGTTCTCCTCAAAGCATGCTCAAAGTATGGAGAAAAAATAGTTGCTAGCAAAAAGTAGATAAAGCATAGACTAGTTTGAATTAGTTAATTAAATTATTTTATAAGAGGACAAGGGGAAGGTGTTCAACTGGCAACCGACTGTAAGAAACAGAAATAAACATGATTAGAAATAATAAACACATTAAATCTAATTATAAATAAACTCATAAAATTAATTTTAATAATGTGTTCATGATGATTGACATATTTAATTACAAATTAGGGTCCACAAAAAAAAAAGAAGATTTTTAAATATTAGAATTTATTTAAACAATTTATTGTAGAAGGAAGGCAAGGGCACTGGTGGCTCAGTGGTAGGTGTTTCGCCTGCCATGCAGAAGGCCCGGGTTCGATTCCCAGCCAGTGCCCAGACCCCCGCCACAGTGCCGGTCCCTAGCCCGGATACAATGGGAGGGTTGCGTCAGGAAGGGCATCCGGCATAAAAACTGTGCCAAGTTGTAGTGCGGACTGGATGGTCCGCTGTGGCAACCCCTTGTCGGGTGCAGCCGAAAGACCAAAAAAAAAAAAATAATAAAATAAATAAAAAAAATTGTAGAAGGAAGGCAACAAAAAAGATGGAGCCTAGGATGATATATTTTCTACCCTGACCCTGCATTACATGAATTTAATTGAATTAATTTTGTATTAATTTCCATCTTGTAACATAAAATGATACTGTCATGTCTCAACAGACTTTTTGTTTTGTAATAATCCTTTGTGGATGCCTGATCTGCCCAAGTGCATAGAAGGCTTTGACTTGCTAATTAGAAAGAAGAGGGTGACTAACGTGCCTGATCCTGAGAGATACATAACAAAGTATGGACGCCTGGATGTAACCAAGCAAATAGTTAAGAACCTTCCATTGGACAATTACTGCAGTGGTTAATATTCTAGCAAAAAATTATTTGACACTTACTGATGCAGTAACTTCTCATTTCTTAAACAACCATGTCAGAAGACATATCCTGTGGTCTTTGTGTTGCTTCAAGTAAAGAAAACAACCAAGAAGATTGCTGAAGCTAGGTAAATTGGTTTAAGAGTTGTAAAAATATTAATAAATCTTGGAAGGATAGTGGTGAAAACCTGTTGAGGAAGAAACATGGTGAATGCGTGTGATCGGAGATTAATTCTTTAATAAGTGGTTTTCACCACTATCCTTCCAAGATTTATTAATATTTTTACAACTCTTAAACCAATTTACCTAGCTTCAGCTTATAAATAAACTCAAACCGGTTTTTTTTTTTGCTTTCACAATTTGATTTCATCAAGACTTTTCTTGATGAAATCAAATTGTGAAAGCAAAAAAAAAACAAACAGTAGAACTCACTGGTATGTTTAATAGTGAAAGTAAGAGCATTTCCTCATGCATAATGCTAATTGATAACTCAAGGGATTGGGACTAAACAGCTATGCAGCCTTGAGAAATCAAGTATCAGTGAGCCTAATCAGAAGAAAATGCCTCAATTTGCTAGGAAGCGTATAGAATGATCTGTGGTGCATTGGAAAAAGATCATGAGGTCTGATGAGTCCAGATATGCTCTAGGCATGATGGCCCCCATCATGCCTAGTGTATAGCTTACAAGCCTGTGGGGGCAGTGTTTTGGTTTGCTCTCTTGGACAGATCTAGGTTCAGCAATGTTATGTGCCCAAAAAATTAGGTCAGCTGACCTGAATATACAGAATGACCAGGTTTCTCCAAACAAGGGACTTTTTCCTTCCAGAGCTTTTCTATGGCAGATCATAGAGAGGTTATTGAAAATGAAGCCTAAAAGAAACACGTGTGCAGTATTAAGTACCCCTCTTTTGGTTTAGTCTAGGGCAGTGGTTTTCAAAGTGTGGGGCGCGCCCCACTAGTGGGGAATACAGACATGACAGGTGGGGCGCAATGAACGGGAGGAAATTAGTGGAAAATAACAGGAAAGTACCTATTCTAATTCATGCTTTTCTTTATTGATAATGAAGAGCGTACGCTCAAAACTAAACAATCTCACACACAAATAAATGGATCATTGATGCAAGTAAATTGTATTTGTGCGCCGGGAGAAAAAGTGGAACCATAGTGCAACAATAATGGTTTAACGTCGGGCCAACTTGAGCAGCGCTGCTCGAATCACAAACCTGCGCGACCCACTGGGCAGCGCTGCGCGACTCTGACAGAAATAAACTGCGCCGACCATCAAAATACATTTTACCCCGCTGGGATGCGCACGTACAAACCAGGCATGGCAAGGCAGAAACAATATTAAACAGTCCTGACATTTAAAATAAAACACAGTGAGTAGCGCAGGTTTGTGATTCGAGCGGCGCTGCGCGATCCACCAGGCTGCGCGAATAAACCAGATCATCACTGCGCTATCCAGATAGTCGCGCTGCGCTGTATTTGCGCAGATATTTGGTTCAATCGGGTGCCGCGGTTTCGTCCCACCATTGACGTGTTTGGCTTCACATACACTTCGACAATGGAAGAAGACGGTGCAGCAGCAGTGAGTTTACTTACATGTGACGAAACCGACAACGAGGAGATTGTAAAGAAAAAAGGTGCATCGTTTGTGGGGTGGAATTGGTTTGGGTAGAAGAAAAGTGATACGAATGAGATGAATATGATTTGGAAGGTACACAAGTGCACTGTTTTAACAAGTGGTGGAAACACGTCAAACCTGTTCTATCATCTGAAATCCAAACATCCAAACGAACATGGCCAAAGTAAAAAATAATGCGGCAAACCTCAGCAATTCACAGTTTATATAAAATTACATAAAAAAAAAAAAAATTATGTAAAACAGTTTTTGTAAATTTTTATTTATGCATTTTCAGATACAAATTGCTATATTGTGATATATATCTTTATCGAGGTAGAAAATTGCTTCTACGTGATAGAAGATTTTGGTTATATCGCCCACCCCTAATGAAGCCTAGCTTGAGCTTGGATTCATGGTGGGGATGGTGGGGGCAGACCACATGAGACCCAACAAACTAAGAAGATACTTAGAGACAACACACTCCAGTCACGTTAATACGCCACTCGACTTCTTTCAAAGAAAGCTGGCAGAATACAGACAGCAGGAGAATCGCATGGTAAAATCTGAATCAGTGGACAGCAAAGCACAAATGGCTTCATTCAAAGTTACATACAGAATTGGCCAGTGCAAAAAAACTACAAACGATTGCTGAGCAGCTAATAAACATGGGGTCAATTATGCAAAGATAAGTGACAACGTAAGCCTTTTATAACAATTGCATGTGTATTTTATCTGTTTTTAACTTGGTGTTATTTGATCTTATTGGTTTAGAAATTGATATTTCAATAAACAGTAAACTTGGCCGATTTCATTATTATTTTCTTGACAAGTGGGGCTTGAAAATTCGCTCACCCCCTTAAGTGGGGAATGACAGAAAAAGTTTGAGAACCACTGGTCTAGGGAATGAAATGCTCTAGCTTTTTCATGCTGAGCTAATCAAAATGACCACAGATAATCACAGTTGAAAGTCAAATGACTTTTTGTGCCATTGAGGTCTTACCTGGTTGAGTTTACAAGTTATTTTTAGAACGGAGTGATCCACATTTCTTCTTGTTTTTTGTTTTTTTCCTTACATGTTGAAATTACTATATTAAAATGAGTAGATACAGCTGGATAAAACAATCTCTATTTCAGACTGCAAAGCAACAAAAGGTGGGAGGTGGTTATTCTTTTCTATACCCACTATATACGCGCACAAAGTATATGTAAAATATATGTTAAGTCTAGGGGTATGATTCTTGCTGCGGGTGCGAGAGGTCCCGGGTTCAAATCCTGGACATGCCCCCCACTTTATGTCTCAGGTCTAGGGTCGAGGAGCATAACATAAATAATAAATCTTGCACCAGATTTACGTGGTCTTTTTTCTTTATTTATATATATATATATATATATATATATATATATATATTATACAGTGGTGTGAAAAACTATTTGCCCCCCTCCTGATTTCTTATTCTTTTGCATGTTTGTCACACAAAATGTTTCTGATCATCAAATACATTTAACTATTAGTCAAAGATAACACAAGTAAACACAAAATGCAGTTTTTAAATGAGGGGTTTTATTATTTAGGGAGAAAAAAATCCAAACCTACATGGCCCTGTGTGAAAAAGTAATTGCTCCCTGAACCTAATAACTGGTTGGGCCACCCTTAGCAGCAATAACTGCAATCAAGCGTTTGCGATAACTTGCAACGAGTCTTTTACAGCGCTCTGGAGGAATTTTGGCCCACTCATCTTTGCAGAATTGTTGTAATTCAGCTTTATTTGAGGGTTTTCTAGCATGAACCGCCTTTTTAAGGTCATGCCACAGCATCTCAATAGGATTCAGGTCAGGACTTTGACTAGGCCACTCCAAAGTCTTCATTTTGTTTTTCTTCAGCCATTCAGAGGTGGATTTGCTGGTGAGTTTTGGGTCATTGTCCTGCTGCAGCACCCAAGATCGCTTCAGCTTGAGTTGACGAACAGATGGCCGGACATTCTCCTTCAGGATTTTTTGGTAGACAGTAGAATTCATGGTTCCATCTATCACAGCAAGCCTTCCAGGTCCTGAAGCAGCAAAACAACCCCAGACCATCACACTACCACCACCGTATTTTACTGTTGGTATGATGTTCTTTTTCTGAAATGCTGTGTTACTTTTACGCCAGATGTAACGGGACACGCACCTTCCAAAAAGTTCAACTTTTGTCTCGTCGGTCCACAAGGTATTTTCCCCAAAAGACTGGGAAATCATTGAGATGTTTTTTAGCAAAATTGAGACGAGCCTTAATGTTCTTTTTGCTTAAAAGTGGTTTGCGCCTTGGAAATCTGCCATGCAGACCGTTTTTGCCCAGTCTCTTTCTTATGGTGGAGTCGTGAACACTGACCTTAATTGAGGCAAGTGAGGCCTGCAGTTCTTTAGATGTTGTCCTGGGGTCTTTTGTGGCCTCTCGGATGAGTTGTCTCTGCGCTCTTGGGGTAATTTTGGTCGGCCGGCCACTCCTGGGAAGGTTCACCACTGTTCCATCTTTTTGCCATTTGTGGATAATGGCTCTCACTGTGGTTCGCTGGAGATTTGGAGTTTTTTTTCTCCCTTAATAACGTAAACCGTAAAACGATTTTTGATGAGCAGAAACATTTAAGTGTGACAAACATGCAAAAGAATAAGAAATCAGGACGGGGGCAAATAGTTTTTCACACCACTGTGTGTGTGTGTATATATATATATATATATATATATATATATATATATATATATATATATATATATATAAAAATATATTTTTTTTACACAGGAAGCTCTCAGGCTTCAGGGTTGGGCCAAGGCCAAAATAATTAACAAAACTATTACCCTTTACTCCTCCCACAAAACTAAATATACTACAAAGAAAAAGCCAAAACCAAAAAAAACACAGGGGCTAAACTAACTCCCTAACTATTCAAAAAATATAAGCAAACGAGAGTTATAAAGAAAATGGCACCCAACCCCTACAGCTTCCTTTGCATACACGTACACAGAACAAAAAAGATGTATTTACAATATTTACAAATGTATACAACAGCGGGCGAAAACCTTCAGCCACGCTAACAATAAAGAAAACAAGCAAAAGAAAACTAACAACGCACACACAATAGTACCACTGGCGCGACACAACCGTATCTTTTAAATTCAATATTTCTCGACGCATATGAACACCACCAACAACCCACGTGCGCTTCCGGCTCCCATCGTCACTTCTTTAAAGACGTGCAGGTCCAATGTCACCCAACCACTGGGCACGTAGCGGCACATCCAATTAGGGCGGGGCGACCTGTAAGAAGGGAAGGCAAGAGAGAGAGAGAGCGCGCGCTGTAACAAGCAGCTATCCATGCAACACATACTTGCCATTGTTACACAGCCTAACTGATTTGACACATGGGCAGCACATGAAACGAGGTAAACAAAAAGGAAAGGAAAGTTGTGAACATGTGCGCATGTACAGGTCTGGAGGCAGTACCCTGCTGTGCTCCCAAAGCAACTCGTCCTCCCAGCTCGTCTTTGGGTGCGGCCTCAGGCAGGAGTTCCTTCTGATAGAACGTTGTCAAAGGGTAGTACTAGTACACGTACTGGTAGACCCAAGGAAAACATCAAAGTGTCAAGGTAAAAAAATTTGAAAGCAATATGCTGTGAAAACAGAAAATGCACAACGAAATAAATGAGGAACAAATGGATGGAAACTGGAGTTAATGTCTGTGACCGATTTAGAAATGGGGTTTACATGCAGAAATAAAAATTAAATTAAATAACCCTTTTTTCTATAAGTAACTAGCTTTGTGTCCATGTATTTGTGGTGCTACCCGTGTATAAGGGTCAAACCCATTACAGTATATATACAGTGGAACCTCGGATTACAAGTAACCTGTTTTGCAAGCGTTCCACAAGACCAGCAAATTTTTTAAATATATTTTGACTTGAAAAATGTGTTGGTTTACGTGTACCGAGTAATATGTGCATGTCACGTGGTCACAACTGTTTTTCTCTCTCTCACGCTGCGGAATTGTGACAGAAATACTGCTCTGTGACCATTTTTACTTTTTTAAGCTTATCTAAGCAGAGCAGACAGAACAAACGACTCATTTTTTAGTCTATGAAACTTTTAAACTTTATGCTCGGCTTAACTTTAAATAAATAAAAATGTGTTGTATTGATCTGTATCATTTAGGTGTGACAAGTATGCAAAAACAGGAAAGGTGAATACTTTTTCACAGCACAGTACATATTTTTAAAGCCTCTAATCTAGTCATTAATAGCCACTTATAACCAAGCAGAATTTTTAACTCTGATCCAAAATTCCAAACAACTGAGTGCAATATTAAATATTTTCCACACAGTTTACACAGTAAGCCATAACATTAAAACATTAAGCTCAATATTGTGAAGGGTTCCCTTTGTGCTGTCGGAGCAGCTCTGGCCCTTGGGGCTTGACTCCGACAGTGGTATCTAATATCGGTACATTAACATTGGATTATTTAGGTGCTGTGAATTATGGGGTGGGGATAAGACTTGTTTATCCAACACATTCCGTAGATGCTTGTTCGAATTGATTTCTGAGAACTTTGGAGGCCGGATCAACAACCTTGAACTCTTTGCCTGCTAAGACCCATATACTTTAGGCTGTGATGCACTAGGTGTTCTGATACCTTTCTATTGTGGCCAGCATTAACTTATTTCAGCAAGTTGTGCCACATTGGCTTTCTGTGGGACCAAACCAGACGGACTAGCCTTTGGTCTCCACAAACATAGATGGGTACTCATGATCCTTTCATCAGCTTAATGTTGACTGCAGTAAACTGCAGTGGTTTTAGTGTTGTGGCTGATCGACATGTACAGTAAGCTTTTAAATATTTTAAAATATTTCATGTTGACTTGCTTGCATATTCTTACACTTATTCGATGGAAAAAATATATTTTGCTCTTCTTCAGGGATTTCCAGTTTGGCCACATGGATGGTAATGACTACATCAACAGCCTCATAATGGGGTATGTATTTCTTTCTTACTTCATTCCTTCCTCTAGGAGTCCCAAGTTTCACTCAGTGACCTAGAAGAAAGAGACTAGGATTTCATTCATGAATAAGTGAGTTAATAGGTAAGTAATTGCAAGAGAGTAGATAAGTGCTTGTAAGCACAAATGCACTATTTTAAATGCATTCCCCACTTCATTCTATTGTGGTGAATTGGGGTGGTTTGTAGAGAATTTACTTATCTTGTAATGGTTGATGTTTATGGCAAAGTAATTTATCTTGTTCTCTGTCAGGGAAGGTTGTCAGGTGTCTGGCATCTTAGTTATACTGTTTGATTTTTGGCAGGCTCATACTGGCAGTAACATTCCTATTTATTAAAAAGGACACTTTACTTTGTCGGCTCACATATCATTGATTTTTTTGGGTCAATAGTAAGAGTGTTAGTTTTGTGTTTTCTATGCTTTTATATATATATATGATATTGCTTAGTTTTTCGATGCTTAATTTATTTTCCACTTCCATTTTATCTTTCTGTGGCTGTTATTGGTTGCTCTAAAACAGCAAATAAAGCTTATTGTCATACTGCTTGTGTTTTGTGTTCATCAGTGAGGTGGCTGTGCCATCTGTCATTGTTCTCAACACATCTAATGAGCAGTACTTTCTGCCCAGCGAGCCCATGGACAGTCTGGAGCAACTGATCACCTTCATCAGGAGTGTCCTGGATGGCACAGCTCAGGTAATGCATTCTTCTAAACATTTTCACAGGACTACAGGGCTTAGTGCCTACTTGACACGTTTATTAATAGTAAGAAAATACAACAAGAGCCTTCCATACATACAGTAGGATCATTCCAATTTCCTTTGACCATTTCTATGGCAGTAGTTACCCTTGTAACTTGTGGTCACAGATTATTTGAAAACACAAATTTCTTTTTTCATTTATTTTCTGTTTAACCATGTCTTGCTCTCAAAAAATTATCATTCTTTCCTGAGTTTAATTGCAATTCTAAAATACATTTTTAAACTATGGGAAACTGGTGATTTTATTTAGGCCAAAGAAAACCCAGACATACACTACCATTCAAATGTTTGGGGTCACTTTCTAACTCCATGATCGTTCCTGGTTTTTATTTCTTTCTACATTGTAAAGGAATGCTGAAGGCGTCCAAAAAATGCATTAATCTCCTTTGAACAGTTGATATTGAGATGTGTCTGCTACTTATGCTCTGTAAAGATTTCATAACGCCTCTAATCTGAGGAGCTGTTAATTGGTAATTTTTCAGGCTGATAACTCTAAATGAACTTCTCGTCTGCAGCAGAGGTAGGTTTTGGTCTCGCCCTCCTGGGATGGCCTTCATGAGAGCCAGTATCATTATGGTGCTTGACGGATTTTGCAGATGCAGTTGACAATACTGTTCTTGCAAGAACTATTACAGAAAGGCTGAACTCTGTGTCTTAAAATAACAACTAACTGTTGTTTTTGTTGTTACGTAATTACCTAATTCCATATGTGTTATTTTATAGTTTTGAAATCCCCAGTATTTTTGTAGAATGTAGAAAATAAATCACTAAACAAAAATGAAGAAATTTGCAAGTGACCCCAAACTTTTGAACGATAGTGTAATTACAAGGAAAAATAGTAGTTGTTTATATACAGTGTGTGTATGTACATATGTATGTATGTATGTATGTATATATACACTATATATAAACAACTACTATTTTTCCTTGTACAGTAATTACACTACCGTTCAAAAGTTTTAGAACACGTGCCAATTTTTTATTTATTTTTTTTTTTTTAAACATTTGAACGGTAGTGTATATATAAAAGTTGTCATGAATTTTCACTGAGAAAACAGGTTTGCTGTATAAAAGCCAACAAAAATAAAGAAAGCTCTAAAAACTAAAAAAATCTGATACCAAGCCATCTGTACTTTGTCAAATGTTAATATCAAACTTCAAATAGCAATCTTTGCTTTTAATGAGTTAGAAATAATTTAAATAAATTAACAGATTCTTGGAATTTGGTTGAACTGACATGTAATGGTTATTTTTTCTTATTTGTCACATACACAGTCACTGCATGTGTGGCAGTGAAATGCAAAAAAGCTTCTGAAAAATGGCATTACACCTACAAATGAGAAATCTATGCTAAAAAATACAATTAAACTAAAGATGGAATTTGCAATATAAAATTAACTGCAATTTACTCCAGAAAACTTCTGGAATGTTAGTTTGGAAGTTAAAGTTACCCAATAGCAATGTGTAAAACTGGTGGAGAGCATGCCAAAATGCATGAAAGCTATAATTGCAAATCCACCAAATACTGATTTCTTAATATTATTTAGCCAAAGCATTAACACAATTTGTGTAATGTTTGACCATTAAAAGGCAAAGATATTTAACTCTTTGTTCAGGCCACTAACACCATTTTCATTCGTATTTACATGAACAGGCTTATGGAGGCGATGGATTTTTCCAGAGACTCAAGCGTGTGGTCTATGATGCTAGATCCACCATCATGGTGAGTGATGACCTCAATATCCATCACAAGTGTAACCCTTACATAAAAAGCAGGGACAATAAATTTCTTTGCCAGATTAACTTACACTTAATCAAGTTAAATTCAGTTAATCCCTAGTTGTTGGTATTATTTAGTCGTTAAGTTGTGTCCGACTCTTCGTGGCCTCATGGACCATACCACACAAGGTCTTCCTAGATGCTGTCGATGGGGTTTTCTTGGCAAGGATACTGGAGTGGGTTGCCATTTCCTTATCCGGAAGACCATCTACGAGCAATTTGGAAGCACCGCTTAGCATAATTTGTATATCCTTGGAAACTGAAGAACGAAGAGGAAACCCACCAAGCATGGGTAGAGAACATGCAACCTGCATGCACACAGACCCAACGCAGGAATTGAACCTGGAGGTGCAAGGCAACAGTGCTAACCAAAGAGTAATAAAAATTTTGTACTTAAAGTACTGTTACTTTGGTGAACTTTTACTGAAGTACAAGTAAAGTTACCCTTATAAAAATCTACTTAAGTAAAAGTAAAAAGTAGCTCTTGAAAAATTTTTGCAGAGGGTGGAACACACTCGCATAATAAATCAGTTTCCTTTGTCGTGCTTGAAATCAAAGTGAAGTTTGCTTCATAAGAATTTGTTGCCATTTCACTTTCAGCTGTGTCTGTATCACCGGCATCTGTTTTGCCTCCATCGTTCTTGTGAATTTAGCGCCTTTGTTCTCCATCAATCAATCAGTGCAGTGGTTTCCGGGGTGCAATTCTTTTCTTTTTCCAGTTTTATTATTTTTCATTTTCATTCATTTATTTTTTACTCAGTAGCGAATCTGATTTAAAATGTAGTGAAGTACAATACTTTAAACAAAACATACTTAAGTAAAAGTAAAATTACAGATTTAAAAAACTACTTTAAAAAGTAGAAGTACACAAAAAAATCTCCTCAATTACAGTAATGCGAGTAAATGTAATTCATTACTTTCCACCTCTGCTAACCACTAAGCCACTGTGCCGCTTAATACCTAGTAGCAACTTGCAAAATCAAAAATATTTCCCGTGCTGCGTTCCAGTGAAGTTATCCAGCTTCATGGGACCACAGTTACTCACTTAACTAGCCTTCTGCTTCACTCTTTCAAACCAGCATAGGAAAGTGAGGTTTATCTTGATAACATATGCTTAAAATGTCGCCTTATTATGCCAGTAGTGAGGCAAGCTACTTACCCACCAGAAAAGTAATCGGAGGAGACTTTTACAGTCACCCCTCTGAGAGGGGTAATGTGGTTAACCCTGAAGATTATGCACACTGACAGTCAAGTAACAGCATCACAGATGTTATGGCATGATGCACCTCTAAATAATTCCATTAAGACAAGGTAATTTCTTTTACAGTGCCATGCCGCTTGTGTTTGGAAGTCTTTTCTGCACTGGTGGGTTGCAGTAATCAGTTGGAAAGTCATACAGAAGAGCTAAACCCACTATCCATTCTGTCACCCTATTGATTAATGTATCTATACACGACAATATTGTCTTAGAAATCAGCATGTGGTAATGTCTGAAAATAAATAAAAGGAACTTGAGGACCACATTAAAATTTGTAGTTGTGGTTAATGTGTTCTAAACCTACCCTTGTAGGTTGTAGATAACATTAATTGCCTGACTAAAATAAGGCCATTTCTAGGATTATTTTTATTTTCTATAAGAGTGGAGAGATACGTTGATCTAGCTACACTAAGAGCTTTCCTATAGTTCAGGATGCTCTCTTTCCATGCTATTTGAAATACTAACAATTTAGTTTGACGCCATTTACGTTCTAATTTCCGAGCGGTCTGTTTTAAAGTGCGCGTGTGATCGTTATACCAGGGAGCGAGTTTCCTATCTCTAATAATTTTTCTTTTAACTGGAGCTACATTATCTAAGATATAACGAAATGTCGACTACAAATATTCAGTCGCCTGATCGAGTTCTGTGAGGTCAGATGGTGATCTAATCGAAGTTGGTAACTCTGGGAGATTACTGATAAAACTCTGTGTGGTAGTTGATGTGAATGTATGTTTAATACGGTAGCGCGGCGCTGTGCGTACATTATCACTGTGACACACTTGAATTGAGACAAGATAGTGATCGGAGATAACTTCACACAGTGGAATTGTGAACATATTTCTTATACTTAATCCGAAGAATATTATTAGATCTAGTGTGACCCGCTTTATGAGTGGGTCCTACTACACACTGATTTACGCCTACTGAGTCCAGTATGGACATAAATGCTGTTCTCAGAGGGTCTTCTGGATTCTCAAAACGAATATTAAAATCTCCAGCAATTAACGCTTTGTCTACAGAAACGACTAGGTTTAAAAGGAAATCTGCAAATTCACTAAGAAATTCAGAATACGGCCCTGGAGGTCTGTAAATTACAATTAGTGGAATCGACTGAGCTGACTTAATATACTTAAATACACGTGTTACTATAAAGAATTTCAAATGAATTAAATTTGTGTCCGTGTTTTTGTACAATAGTACAAAAAGTGATGGTATCCAGGAGGACTAGCTTAATTTAGAGCTACATACTCGTCCTGTTTAATCCAGGTTTTAGTTAAACAGAGTATATCAAATTCCTGATCTGAGATAATTTCATTAACAATAACTGCTTTTGATGCGAGAGATCTAATATTTAACAGTCCTAACTTCAGATCAGAGGTGCCGGCTGCGCATTCAGTGTGATCCATGTTTGTGGTCTTTATGTTAATTAAATTATTAAAACTGACTTTCTGAGTCTTTCTACATTTTTGCTTAGTTCGGAACAGACACAGTCTCAATATGGTGAACCCTGAGTGACGACTCTATGCAGCTAGCAGACGGTTGGTTTAGCCTGTCTGTCTGCTCCCTGGCCTGGGCTCTGGATTGTCACCGATTAACTAGACCTCTTCTGAGACTATGAGCTATACTACAGGAAATGAGACCAGCACCTTCCCGAGTGGGATGGACACCGTCCCGCCCTAACAGGCCAGCTTTGCCCTCAAATGTCTTCCAGTTATCTGTGAAGCCCACATTATTTTTGGAGCACCACCTGGACATCCAGCGGTTCAGCGACCATAACCTGCTGTAAGTTATGTCGCTACGACTCATTGGGATGGGACCAGAGCATATTACGTCATCGGACATCGCCTTCGCTAATTTAAACACCTCTGTTTAGTTACACGTACTAACCTCTGACTGACGAAGGCGTATGTTGTTTGCTCCAGCATGTACCACTATCTTAGAGAACCTGTGCTGTCCTAGACCCCTAAGATTACCTGCTATGTCCGGTGCTCTGGCTCCCGGGATGCACCTAACCACTGCCGCAGGCGCCCCTAAAGGTCTAGCTAATGTCACGTGTCTCAGTATAGTCTCTCCTATAACCAGAGCTCTTTCAGGTTTCTCAGCGGGTGCAACACTGAGGAGAGCAAACCTGTTGGACACGTGAAGCGCAGAGGAGGTGTGCTCCGGTGGGCTAGCCTTAGCGTTAGCTTTGGCTGAACGAGTATGCCGCAGAGTCGTGTCACACTCGCCCCGCTATGAGGGCTCTAATGCCGGAATCGGGGGCTGGTTATCTCCGCTTGCGGCACCCAGACTGTCCGCTACGGGAATAACACTGCTCTCGCGCTCTCTAACCCTCTCTAAAGTCTGGATGCGCTCCTCTAATGCTAATGCTAACTAACACACACCTACAGATGTCGCCTTTAAGACTGCGCGTGTTTTCCTGCGAGAGATCGCAATTTAGCGCGTGGCGTGCCGCGACTTGCCGGAGGCAACATTCAGGAATTTTAAATAAATGTTTTGTGCTTCACTGAATATCCGCCAGATGGCGCATCGAAGGACTTTATCTAAAAGCCGGACCAAGTACAAATGAATTGTGTATAAAGTTAACCGTTAACCTAAAACAATATTGTTTCCAATGCTGTAGCAAATATGAATTTTATTGTTTTACAACAGATATTTCATAATGAACGTGTGTATATGTGCTTCATGTTATTTTCATAATGATGAAATGAGATGCCCAAATTCGTGCTTTAAAAGTTTCTTATATAGTTTTTTTAATGTCTTAACGGGTACAAAATAATGAAAGACATGGCCATGCCGGGTTTAAATGGTCTTGAAACTAATTAAATTTCCTGATAGTAGGCTATCTGATAGTGTTAACTATGCGAATGTCCTGATTTGTGAATATGCCAACATGTCTTATTTAAAACGTAAAAATTAGTCAACATCACCAGAAGACATGAATTAACAATGTGTATGTGTTTGTATGTGCATATATTATATAAGTATGTGTTTGTGTGCGTGTCTCATATGTAACATTCATACACTTATCATGAATTGCATTTTATATGTTAAAGTATTTGTGGATATGTATGTAACGACGCGGCTCGCGCGAGGGGCGGAGCCGCGCATAAACTGTTCAGAACGGGGCCGGGTTGTGATACCGCGACACTCCGTCTGATCATTCGGTCGCACCAGTAAAAGGTGTCAGTGCCAAAGACAAAGCGCGCTGGAGAAGACACAAGCAAAGCCCAAGCCTCTATTTGTCTAAGACACCGGAGAGAGAGTGAGGGAGACACGCAGCAGTTTAGCGCGCGCTCTTGGGTTAAAGTGCACAAAGCACAAACTCTACTCTCTCTCTTCCTATAAATCCTCAGTAAAGCCATAAGTCCAGAGAGCATCTTTAGTTTTTTGTTTTAGTTTCCAGAATCCCGTCCGTTCTCGCATAGACGGCGCAGCTCTGGTTATTTTGTGTTTTCAGTTTTCTTTTGAAAAAAGATTCATTACAAAACAATGAAAGACATGACAATGCCTCGGTTTAAATGGTCTTGAAATTAATTTAATTTCCTGACAGTAGGCTATCTGATAGTGTTAACTATGTGTCACCATCATCAGAACACATGAATGAACAATATATGTGTGTGTGTGTGTGCAGGGCCGTGCAGAGACGTTTAAAGGGGCGGGTGCTCAAATTTAAAAAAGATAGAACATGCTGAATAACAACTCACATTCAATGAATCTAATATGGAATTGCATCATACTGTATGACTGTCATCAGGTCGGGACAATACAAAGAAAATGTAGCCTATGTTTTACCTGATGGCGTACAACGTTGCTGTTGATTATTATATATTATTAGTAATAATTTTTAAGAATCTATACACATAAAACACACAAACATGCACATGCACTGCTTATTAAATGTTTAAACTGTAGAGATACAATCATTTTACTGCTGTAAAATCAGCATTTTATCTAAGTTGAAATATAAACCTAATATTATGTTACTTAATATATTTTCTTTAAAAACATTTTTTTATCATAAATATAATAATCCATAATTATGTGGATATCCATATTGGATGGCTTTTAGTGAAATAAAACTGTAACTTACTTTAAAACTAAACATGTTCCCTAAAACGGTGGACAGAGCTATAGACCCCCCTGTAACCCCCTTACCCAGTTAGCTAGCAGTTCATGACCACCACTACTTGTGCAGTTTATAAAAGGACAGGTAATGTTTGTCGCGCTGTTGCACAAACAGCACGCTCATTTATTTCAATTCATTTGTTGTTATAGACTATAGTGTGCGCTGTACACCCTATTTACTGTTTTGCTACAGTCTGCACCTTCCAGTTAATTTGCCTGCTTCTCCTCCAGCTCCGCACCGCCCAGCCTGCAGAAAATGCGCGTGCACTTTGCGTGCTCGTACCCGGCTCGTAACGAGCGCGCTCTGCCCTCAAGGGCGAGCATTGGTTAATGGCAGGCATGTGACTGATGTAAGCCAGATCCTTTTATTTAGCAAAATTGAGATTAATAGTTACATTTTATTGTTGAGGGGCAAAGACAGGGCTCCATACGCATATACACAGAAAAAAGGGCACTACGGCATTACGGCATGTGCATTTGCTGGCTTTTACCACTGAGTGGCGCTATATAACTACAGACTGACGCCTCATGCCTTAGTTCATTCTCTGCCTCATTAATGAGACGCGTCCCATTAAATAATAGACGTAGTAGCCGATAACATCAAGTGAAACACTGTAGTTGATCGAATTCATAATCACAGTACTATAATTACAGTACAAATGTAGAATTCAAATTAAATCAAATCTTATTAAGATCAAATTTAAGCACAATAAATATTAACACAGTGAGCCTTTAGATTTTATCACGTGTAATTAGAAAAGAAGTGTGTAGGGTTTTATTTAAATATAAATTTCTAAACCAATAAGATCAAATAACACCAAGTTATTATTATAACAGGCTTACTTCGTCACTTACCTAGAGCTTGCTTTCAAAGAAGTCGAGTGGCTTATTAACGTCTCTGGGGTGCATTGTCTCTAAGTGCCCGCTTGGTGTAGCGGTTAGAGCGCTCGGCCAGCGATCTACAAAGTGCCGGTTCGAATCCCGAGTGATGATGTTTTAAAATTGTTTTATTTTAAAACTAAATAAAATGTTTTAAGTGCGCTTAAGGTAGAGTCTTATAAAGGCTATGTAGACTTATATAGTTTTATTATATATTTTTTGCACATTAATCTGAGTCCTCATCTGTTAGATCTGTTTAGTTTTTTTTTTTTTTTTCCTGCCGGCACGAATACGTGGCTCCATCCCTTTCCCGCCTATTCAGGGAGCCTACGCAGTGAGCGTAAGTCCGCGGCGTTTCACGCGGGTGACCCGGGTTCGATCCCTGCGTGATACTGTTTTAAATTTTTTTATTTTAATTATAGCAAAATAAAATAAAACAAAATAAAATGTTTTATTTTGATTTTGCTTCAGCATACTATAGGAAAAACAGCAAACTCGCACGCAACCAGTTTGTATTCTTTAAATTTAAGGGAGTGACGACTCTGTGTGTGTGTGTCATTATACTGATTGTGTGTGGTGGATTATTCAGTGAAATTCAGTGAGGCTCAGCTGAAAGATGTTGGGCACATCAGTCACTTAACCCCAAATAAAAGGTATTTCTGAGTGTTCTTATATAGTTGTAAAATAACAAATGTACAAACGGTGCCCACTGAATATTAAACCTATACCAGGCACGATGATTTTTTTGTTTGTTTGTTTGCTGTTTTTTCTATAGTATGCTGAGCAAAATAAAAAAAACATTGGTTAGTTTTCCACTGCTGCGTCCTGTGTGTGCTTTACAATGCCAGACAACATTCAAATGCAAATTTTTCACCCTCCCCCTATACATTCAGGACCTCTCACCACTTCCCCAATCTGAGGCTCTTATGCCTCAGACTTTCAGTCAGTAGCGGACTGGGACCAAAAAGTGGCCCTGGACTTTCTGGCCCACAGCAGCCCGCAGCCCACATCATAATACACTGGCTCATTAATGTAGAGATATATTTTAACACCAGTTACTAGTATAAAAAAAAAAAAACACAATACGGAAAGCAATGCTATTTAAACACATTATTTGAAGCATCACTGAACATACATTGGGTCATATTAGTGAAACAAAGAAACAAAGGAAAGAACATCAAGACAAACTACATATAAATCTATAAAGACAATATTTTAAAAAGAATGGCAATAAAACTGAACAGGTAAGCTGAAATAAAATCAGTAGCAGCATTACTTTTTAATTAATATTGTCTACCATAATAATTACTAGCAGGAGGTAATGCTGCTACTAATTTTATTCCAGCTTACCTGTTCAGTTTGATTGTGATTCTTTTCACTTGGCTCTGGTAGATCAGGGGAGACGTGTTGGTCATCATCAGCAGGCACTGGTTCATCATCACTGACCTGCAAATAAAAAAAATAAAAAAATCAGGAAGGGGCAACTACTTTTCCATGGCACTGCACATGTAGTCAGATTGTTCCACTAGGATGAAACTGTGCCAGGTGGAGTTAAAGCACTTTTAAAATTACACTAACTTTACACTGATCTGAATCACTTTGAATAATGAACTTAATGTTCTTTCCTTTTTTTTTTTTTTTTTTTTACAAATATGACCCAATATATGTTCAGTGATACTTTTTATTTCCATTTTTGTTTGTTATATTTCTATACTAGTATGTGGTTTAAAAAAAATAATCTCCACTTTAATGAGCCAGTGTATTCTTCTTCCTCTTTTTAAAAGGCAGAATCTGTTCATTTGAAGCATTTCACTGCATTTACCTCTAAAGCTTTTTCTTATTTTCGTGTACTTTTCAGCTCCACCTTTTCTTCTTCCTCCATTTCATTCATTGAAATTATTAATTTGCTCAAACAACTTCGCTGCATGGAGGGATATATAGAGGGAGCGAAACATGCGCATGCGCAGTAACAAACACAGTTAGCTTCTCAGCTTTGTTTTTGATGTTGCTCGCGGCAGTGTAACAGCCCGTTAATTCATGTAATGATGAGATGGACAAACTTGTCGATGTCCGTTCTTTATTTTGCTGCATATTGTCAGGTTATAGTACAAACTTTCGGGTAGATCCTGCTATTAAATCAAACTAAAAACGAGTGAAAAGAATACAAAACTCAGACTCTATATCCCAGATACCCATGTCGCGTCCAACTTCACACACACATTACCCACAATGCATCTCCCGCACTGGACTACACTCCCGTAAACAGCTGTCGTAAAATCAACCTCTCTCTCCTGCAACAACACGCTCTTTGTCGGCGGCGCCCGCGCACTCCTACATATGATTAGGAAGGAGATGCAACATTATGGTTTCATAATAGAAAAGAAATACCTTTTATTTGGGGTTAAGTGACTGATGTGCCTAACATCTTTCAGCTGAGCCTCGTTTCACTGAATAATCCACCAGTATAATGACACACCACACACAATCAGTATAATGACACACACACACACACACACACACACACACACACACACACACACACACAGAGTCGTCACTCCCCTAAATTTAAAGAATACAAACTGGTTGCATGCGAGTTTGCTGTTTTTCCTATAGTATGCTGAAGCAAAATCAAAATAAAACATTTTATTTTGTTTTATTTTTATTTTGCTATAATTAAAATAAAACAATTTTAAAACATCATCACTCGGGATTCGAACCGGCACTTTGTAGATCGCTGGCCGAGCGCTCTAACCGCTACACCAAGCGGGCACTTAGAGACAATGCACCCCAGAGACGTTAATAAGCCACTCGACTTCTTTGAAAGCAAGCTCTAGGTAAGTGACGAAGTAAGCCTGTTATAATAACTTGGTGTTATTTGATCTTATTGGTTTAGAAATTTATATTTAAATAAATAGTAAACTTGGCCGATTTCGTTATAATTTTGTTTGATGAGTGGGGCTTGAAAATTCTCTTGAAAAATATGGTCATTTATTTCAGTTAATAAATCTACTATAAATTTTTTTTACTCATTATTGTACAGTACACATCAATAGCTCTGGTTCAGATTTTTCATGTTTGTTGTGGAAATTACCATCACTGTTGTATTTACTGCGATGAATGAAAATGTCACTTTGCGCCACCTGGCGGCCATTTTACGAATGACTTTGAAATGCAACTGATTTATTTTGGCCGCTGTTGCCTTTAAACGGCGGTATGCGCGGCGGCATCAATAGCTCTGGTTCAGATTTTTCATGTTTGTTGTGGAAATTACCATCACTGTTGTATTTACTGCGATGAATGAAAATGTCACTTTGCGCCACCTGGCGGCCATTTTACGAATGACTTTGAAATGCAACTGATTTATTTTGGCCGCTGTTGCCTTTAAACGGCGGTATGCGCGGCGGGATGGTTATTCCGATTGTGTAACCACTGTATGTACAGGTTCTTTACAGTTGAAATTTAACTTGTAACTTATTAATAAAATTCGGATTCAGAAAAAAACGTTTATTGCTAGTGCTCTTTTACCATTTAATGCTTTAACACACGACTCAGTTTGTTCAGAAATGGCATCTCACTGGCGAGTCTTTGTCTGAACACGCCGTTTTCACGAAGGGTGGGGGTAAGAAACACATCTCGGTTTATTAATCCGCACGCTCGGTTCGTTATTTATTTATTTATTTATTTATTTACCACAGGACCCCTGGGTTTTTTGTGAATATCATGGAGTCATGAAAGCGAGAATAACACCCAAAACAGAAAGGTAAACTTACCTCGAACACGACAAAATCCAGCTCCAGCCATGCCGTGTAGTACCTCCGTGATGATCCACAACCGACT
The DNA here is from genome assembly GCA_030522415.1 of Channallabes apus. Taxonomy (NCBI): domain Eukaryota; kingdom Metazoa; phylum Chordata; class Actinopteri; order Siluriformes; family Clariidae; genus Channallabes; species Channallabes apus. Next base: position 41,753,495 of record CM060115.1, on the reverse strand, counting down.
GATCCACAGCGCGGGCACAGCGTCTCCAAACACACATGCGCGGTTTAATTTGGACACATTTTCGGCTTCAGTAGACACACAATACTTCAGACTGAAACACGACTGCCCCCTACAGGTAATGAAGGGCATGTTCACAGCTTCCCGCACGTCACGGGATCCCTTTTCTCGAAACGTGCGTTTGTAATGGCGACATCTGTATCACAAGTAAAGTTATCACTAATGACGGAGGAAGAATGTCTAAACATCCTGCACTCCACACACTGAACGAGCTGAATGGTAGACATGATAACGTACCTGAGTCGGAGTTTAGTTGTTTGGAGCTGAATTCCGTTTGTTGTTCTTAGACGAGGAAACTCGCGCGTTCTCCAAAAAGCACAGAAAAAGGCGAAGCCAAATAATATGAAGATGTAAAAACCAATTGCTATTAGTATTATTATTGTATAAATGAAAAAAAGCTATGTAATTTAAACGCTGATACAAACGCGAAACTTTCGCGCCAACGATACAAAAACAGGAAGCTACGTCACAGGAAGCCACATCACAGGAATCTGTTATCAGTATAAAAGACACCTGTCCACAACCTCAGTCACACTCCAAACTCTCAAAACTATGACCAAGACCAAAGAACTGTCAAAGGACACCAGAAACAAAATTGTAGTGATGCACCAGACTGGGAAGACTGAATTTGCAATAGGTTAGCAGCTTGGTGTGAAGAAATCGACTGCGGGAGCAATTATTAGAAACTGGAAAATATACAAGACCACTGATGATCTCCCTCGATCTGGGGCTCTGTCAAGCTCTCACCCCATGGGGTCAAAATGATCACAAGACCTGTGAGCAAAAATATATTAAATGATTTTTATTCTTCTCACAACCTGGATTTTATGTTTATCACGGAATCCTGGATAAAGGTGGGTGATTTAACTCCTTTTGCGGATTTGGTCCCTGCTGACTGTACATTTTTTAACTGCCCCCGCTTATGTGGGGGTGGGATTGTAACTATTTTAAAGAGCTCTTTCTCTTTTTTTTTTTGGTGTCTGGGGATGATTCTATCTACTTAGAAGATGGTTCTGGCCTCGACTGGTGTTGTCAGCTGTTTCTCTGAGGACTTGACAATTCGATAGTTCAGGACTGGAACTTTCTACAAGTCTATCTGAGTCTCGAATAACTACTGGACTCCATTTTACATCAACTATTATAACATCAATTAACATGAACTATTATAGCTGAACCTAACATTTAACACTGTATAAATGCAGATCATTTCCTGCTATCTGTTTCACCCAGATGAGGATGGGTTCCCTGTCGAGTCTGGTTCCTCTCAAGGTTTCTTCCTATTACCATCTCAGGGAGTTTTTCCTTGCCACTGTCGCCCTCGGGCTTGCTCACCAGGGACTATCTGAACATTTTGATTCATACACATTCACATTCCATACAAACTTAATTCTTTTGATTGTGTAAAGCTGTTTTGAGACAATGTCAATTGTTAAAAGCGCTATACAAATAAAACTGAATTGAATTGAATTGAAATTTCTCTGCACGATGCAGGCTGGGTCCCGCAACGGCCTTCTCTAGTTTTGAAGCTCAGCTTCTTTACGTAGACTGGAATTGGCCTGTCGGTTTAGGGGTAATTTACCGCCCGCCTCACTCCACTAAGGATTTTATACAGCAGTTTACTGAATTTATCGGCAATATTGCCACAACCTGTGATCGTTTTGTGTTGGTACGTGATTTTAATATCCATGTTTGCTGCCCGTCAAATCCACTCTCACATGATTTTCTCGATCTTATTGACGCTTTTAATCTCACTCAGTGGGTCAACAGCTCTACTCACATTCAGGGACATACGCTGGATCTTGAACTCTCTTATTGACTTGAGGTGACTGATATTGTGCTCTCAGACTTTCTGCTCTCCGACCATAAACCCATATTATTTTCACTGTCTCTTCCTGATCTTTCTCACTTTTCTAATGCATCTGCTACTCGGTTTTATTCTCCACAGTTTAGCTCAAACTTCAACTTGTGCTTTACTGAACTTTGCTCAGAGATGCACTTGGATCAACCTTTATTGGACTTGGAGGCTGATCAACATCTTAGCCTCTTGAATTCTGCCTGGCTTGAGGCAGCTAAACCTCAAACCTCGTAAGAAGAAACCAAAATCTGAACAGTGGCAAAACGCTGAGATTCATCTTTTAAGACAAATCTGCAGAAAGGCAGAACGAAAATGGAAAAAGGACAGGTTGCATATTTTCTTTCAATTATTTAAAGATTCGCTTACATCTTACCAATCTGCTGCTAAATCTGCAAAAGCTGCATATTTCTCTAATATAATTTAAACAAATCACTCTAAACCTAAGGTTTTGTTTTCAATTATTCAGTCTGTTGTTAATCCTTTGGCTAATACCTTGACTGTCGCTTCTGATGCTGTTTGTGAAGGCTTCTTGAGATTCTTTAACGACAAAATTAAAACCCTAAGACTTGGCATTTGCCCTACCTTAACATTAAAGGATTCACCTACCATGCCTTCTGTCCGTACTTTTTGGGAGGTTTTTGAACCCATCAATGTCCAGGTTTTGAAGCAGGTCATTGACAGGCTTAAACCCTCTTCTTGCTCTAACGATATCATCCACCCAAGATTCCTAAGTTCAATTCTGGATTCGATTGGGCCAGGCTTGGTATCCTTTATCAATAAATGTCTTCAAACGGGCTGTGTTCCGGCCAATCTTAAGGTGGCTACTGTTACTCCTTTGCTCAAGAAGCCTTCACTGGATTCCTCTGCCCTAAAGAATCTTCGGCCTATCTCTCTTACCTTTTGTTTCTAAGGTTTTGGAGAAAATTGTGCTGGACCAATTACAATGTTTTGTGACTAACATGGGTATTCACGAGGTTTTTCAATCTGGTTTTAAGTCTGCTCATAGTACAGAGTCCGCCCTTTTGAGAGTGCTAAATGATATTTATGTCTCCACTAACTCTGGAGACTCTGTGATTGTGCTTCTCCTGGATCTATCGGCGGCCTTTGATACTGTCGATCACTCTATACTACTATCTAGATTAGAGTCTTGGGTGGGTCTAAAAGCGAATGTTTTGAAATGGTTTCAGTCATATTTGTCTGATAGAAAGTTTTTAGTAAAGATGGGTAATTTCACTTCTTCCCTGGCATCTTTGACCTGTGGCCTTCCACAAGGCCCTATTCTGGCTCCATCTTTGTTCTCTCTCTATATGCTACCTCTGGGTTCTATCTTACGGAAATATGATGTATCTTTTCATTTCTATGCAGATGATACTCAAATTTATCTTCCCATCAAAAGAAAGAACGTTACTGCTACTACTAATCTTTTGCAGTGTCTAGAGGAGGTGAAATCATGGCTAGCTCAAAACTTTCTCTTTCTAAATGAAGACAAGACCCAGGTAATTGTTTTTGGTCCTAATGAGAACTCTGAGTTTCAGCCCTGATCTGGACAGTTTATCTGTCTTCAGATCATCACAGGTGCGTAACCTGGGTGTTCTCATTGACCAGCATTTAAAATTTGATAAACATATCGCCTCCGTTATTGGATCCAGTTTTTATCAGCTTCGACTACTCGCCAAAATGAAACACTTCCTCACCCCCAAAACTCTAGAAACGGCGGTTCATGCATTCATTACGGCTCGTCTAGATTACTGCAATTCATTATACTGCGGTATCTCCAGATCTCAAATTGCTCGCTTACAGCTTGTCCAAAATGCAGCAGCAAATTTCTTCGCAAATGTCGTAAAACATGATCACATCACCCCGATTCTGAAAGATCTACACTGGCTGCCAGTCTCTCAGAGAATTTATTTTAAAATCCTCCTCTTTGTGTATAAATCGTTACACAACCTAGCACCAGTTTACCTCTCCGATCTTCTTCACCCTTACTCTACTTCTAGAACACTAAGATCTTGTGATCAGGCTTTATTAGTAGTCCCACGCTTGAGGCTCAGTTGCAGAGGGGAACGGGTGTTTTCGGTAGCAGGGCCTCAACTTTGGAATATTTTGCCTTTAGAGATCAGACTGGCACCTTCTCTATCCTCTTTTAAGTCCTTGCTCAAAACCTATTTCTTTTCCTTAGTATACTAATTTCGTTATATAGCAGTGTTAAACAGGTTGTGCTACTTTTTTGTTTATTGTTTTTGGGGTGTGTTTTATGAGTATGTTTTTATGTGAAGCACTTTGGTCAGCCTGATGGCTGTTGTAAATGTGCTATACAAATAAATTGAATTTGAACAAAAATCACAGAACCACATGGGGGACCTAGTGAATGACCTGCAGAGAGCTAGAACCAAAGGTAACAAAGGCTACCATCAGTAACACACCAAGGACTCAAATCCTGCAGTGTCCCCCTGCTTAAGCCAGTACATGTCCAGGCCAGTCTGAAGTTTGCTAGAGAGCATTTGGATGATCCAGAAGAGGATTGTGTTTGGATGGAACTGAGCATTCTTTCTCCTCCAAAGAGCACCATACCTACTGTGAAGCATGGGGGTGGAAACATCATGCTTGTTTTTATGCAAAGGAACCAGGATGACTGATCCGTGTAAAGGAAAGAATGGGGCCATGTATTGGGGTTTTTTGAATGATACCAAATACTTGTTTTCCACCATAATTTGCAAATCAATTCTTTAAAAATCCTACAATGTGATTTCCTGGATTTTTTTTTCTTATTTTGTCTCTCATAGTTGAGGTATACCTATAATAGAAATTACAGGCCCCTATCATCTTTTTAAGTGGAAGAACAACAACTGGTGCCTGACAAAATACTTTTACCCCACTGTATATGCACGTGTGACTAATTATTAAAAAAAAAAAAAAGGCTTCATATTGCTATTGAAAAAAAAAAACGATTTGGAGCAATTGGAAAAGGCCATGTTGTCTGATAAGTCGAGTTGACTCCACTCCAGAGCGATGGATGCATCAGGGTAAAAAGTGAAGCGCATGAATCAATGCACCACATGTAAAAACCTCTGGGTACTTTGGTTGGTCAGGTCTAGTCTTAGCAACATTATGTGGCAATAAAATAAAGTCAGTTGTTGACCTGAATGTACTGAATGACCAGGTTACCACACCAATGGAATTTTTTCCCTCCCTGATGACACAGGCTTATCTCAGGACTCAGATTGTAAAAGAGTGGTTCTGGGAACATGAGGATTCATTTTCACACATGAACTGGCCACAACATTACATCGATCATAAGGTTATGACCACCAGATGTACTGTGTGTTCTGACACTTTTCTATGGAAACCAGCATAAACCTTTCCAGTAATTAGAGCTACAGTCACTCTTCTATTGGATTGGACTAAACAGGCCAGCCTTCACTCACCACATGCATCAATCAATCTTGGCCACCCATGACCCTGTCACCGGTTCACTGGATTCCCTTCCTTAAAGCACTTTTGGTAGGTCCAGAACACTGAGACCACATGTCACAAAAGATGCAGTTTTGGAGTCGTTCTTATTCAGTCATCTAGCTATAACAATATGACCCTTATCAAAGTCGATCAAATCCTTTTTACAACAAATCCACTTCAAGGACAAATGTTCACGTGCTGTGTAATATGTCCCAACCACTTGCAAGTGCCACTGTAACGAGATATTGTAACTGTAGATACTGTGACAAGGGCCAAACTGTGATGGCTAGATAACTGAATAAGAGCACTCCAAAATTGCAACTCTTAAGTTGTCTCTGGTCTGCAGTAATCAGGATCTACCACAAGTGGTCAAAGGAAGAAAAGACGTTGAACTGGCGGCATGGTTGGCCATGGCTCAGCGATGCACATGGGAAGTGTAGGTTGGTCCGAGTAATCTGATCCATTAGAAGAATAACTGTAGCTATAATTGCTGAAAAGATATTGCACTTAACAATATTGCACATGGTGAACAGTGTGATCTGGCATGCGTAAAAAACTTTACATATAATTACAAAACAATTAGTTCTGATCGAACAAGCTGATTGGTCGAGAGGCATTCAGAGATAGGTGATAATGGACGGCAATGCCCCTGTGACGCTTACCTAAAGTATATGTATCTCTCCGCGTCCAAACAGTTGGTAATTACACTATCAGTTACCACATACAGTGGGTTGACAACCAGACTGCTCATTACCGTCGCACTCACCGCCGTGGAAAGCGGCAGCGGCCAAAATAAACCAGGAGCATTTCAAAATAATTCGTGAAATGACCGCCAGGTGGCGCAAATTGACATTTTCCGTCGTCTCGGTTTTTAAATATATTCAGAGCTTAAGTCATAATAAAGTCAAAACTATATGTTGTAGCAAAGTAATACTACAATTATGATAATTTACACATCCAACAAACATGAAAAACTATAAATATAAAAAAATATGAGTTAGAAAACATTGGTTTTATTTTGTTTAGACAGACTCTCTGTTTTTATCTGTTTAGTGTTATTATTAAAGAAAACAGCACAAACAAAAGCACTAGGGCTTTTAAAAAATTTTATTTCGACAATACTTACAGTTGTTAGAGTTTAAGACATCAAGATTTAAATATAGAAATAACTAAACCAAATAGAGCAAACTTCCAGAATATATAATAAAAAAATAAATCAATAAAAAAGATGTATGCAGTATAATCGGGGCCTCTCATTACATTATTTGCTCGCACTTCGTCTGGCACTGAACCAAAATATATTGTCTTACATTTGTGAATAAAATATCATTGTTTTATTCAGAGATTTACAGTATTTGTGCAAAATAATAGTTATGCAATATAATTACAGGCTCTGGATTCGTTTTTCGTTTGCAGTATAAAACCAAAATACATCTTACTATTTTTGAGAGATTTGTCGTAAAAAAAAAAAAACAGGTTTTTTTTTCAGATATTTGTCTGTACAAAATAATATTTATGCAATATAATCACAGGCTCTTGATTCGTTATTCGTTTGCAATATAAACCAAAATACATTAACCATATAATATAAACCAAAATATAAACCAAAATATTTAATTTGCTGTATTAAATATTTATGCCGTCTCATCAAAGATCCAAAGATTGCGTTGTACTAAATAATATTTTTGATGATTTTTTTTCTGCGATTCAGTTGTACTGAATGATGTTTTACTGTATGTTTATATTTAAAAAATATGAGTTAGAAAACATTGGTTTTATTTTGTTTAGACAGACTCTGTTTTTATCTGTTTAGTGTTATTATTAAAGAAAACAGCACAAACAGCACTAGGGCTTTTAAAAAATTTTTATTTCGACAATACTTACAGTTGTTAGAGTTTAAGACATCAAGATTTAAATATAGAAATAACTAAAACAAATAGAGCAAACTTCCAGAATATATAATAAAAAAATAAATCAATAAAAAAGATGTATGCAGTATAATCGGGGCCTCTCATTACATTATTTGCTCGCACTTCGTCTGGCACTGAACCAAAATATATTGTCTTACATTTGTGAATAAAATATCATTTTTATTCAGAGATTTACAGTATTTGTGCAAAATAATAGTTATGCAATATAATTACAGGCTCTGGATTCGTTTTTCGTTTGCAGTATAAAACCAAAATACATCTTACTATTTTTGAGAGATTTGTGGTAAAAAAAAAATCTTTTTTTTTCAGACATTTGTCTGTACAAAATAATATTTATGCAATATTTATATATTTATGTACTGAATGATGTTTATGCAGTATAATCAAGCTCTCTTATTTCGTTATTTGTTCACATTTGGCTTGCACTTGCTGCATTGCACACTACTGAGCATCCAAGCGTGGCAACGCATACTTGGTTTAAGTTGGACATTGACGCACATATTGTAAATGAATGTGAATCGTAGGGCATTATATTCCTGCCACAATTCTCACAGCTGCACAGTATGTATTGAAATAATAACAATAGTGTTTTTCTTTACTGAATAGAAATATAATTGCGCAACTGTTAAGCATTAGCCCGTACTTGATAACACAAAAACACAAGCGCTGCTGTATAACATCTAACGCAAATTTTATGGTCCCTCCCCCAAACCGCGCAGCGAGGAGCATTTACATTTAAACAGGTTTTACAGGTGTGCTTTGCGAAGTCAGACACATACAAATGCAAATAACCTGTGAATAGCTGTTCTCACCTACAGTATACACTCGGAGAAACTAAAATCCCTGGAATGAGATTTTTCTTACCATAACATGTAGTGTTATTAATCACTCTACACTGTTTTTAATTACTTTTAATTTTATTTATAAATAAACAAACCAAATAAAATTATTCCATGTGTATTTACCCTTTGTAAAATAGCATTAAAAATGATGGGTCGTGTATCGAGCAATTAAAAACAATACAAGGCACGTTATGATAAGGAACCTTTCTACATTTCAGTGATTAAAAAACGGTAAAAATATAAATTTTGGAATCCACAGACGCTCAAACAGCAAAAGAACATGATAATAATAATCAAAATAATATTATTATTCTTTTTGCTTTTTATGTCCACCGTTTAATAATGATTTAATTATCAATAATTAAAGCTGCTCACATCGCGCGCTTTCACTTTAAAAATGCAGTGTTTAATCAGCAAGTATATGTCGCCTCTCTTTATGATTGATAAATATTCTGACTGAAACAAATCTGCTCTTGTCGGATTGTTCATTTTTGATGAAAGAGGAGAGTAGAAGGGGAAAACTGAAAGTGTGTACAAACAACAACACAATGCATGTGTGAATGGCTGAAACGTTAAGTCAGATGAACGCGCGTGCCGATATGAGAGATTAGATCTTTCAGCACGCCGATGTCAGTCAATAGCAAGGAGCATTTACTTACATCTAAACTGAGTCATTTACATAAATCACTTATCACATTTAAACAATTTATTTAACAGATGTACATGTTTTATAGGTTTGTTACTGAAGAACTGTGGCAGCGGGCACACCTAAAAATAAACGCAGGATTATTTTTTTTTATAGTTTTATATAAATAAAAAATGCTTTTATAAATGTGGGCTACTGTTATCTACTTCAAATATTTGTTAAAACAGCCAGGAAACTCACTCTGACCATTTTAATAATTCATTGATAAATTAGTGCTTCCTTTGGTTTCGGCTGTGCTGCTGAAGGTGATCATGTCATCTCGTCGTCTCCGCAGCAGTGAGCGCGCCTATAATTCACTTCTCATACGAATTACATAATGTAATAATTTTTTTTCATTAGTTTATATTAAAGCAGATATTTCTCTTTCTATAAGTATATATTTTTCACGTCTGTGAGGCGAGTATACACGGAGTTTGGGTTCATTTTCTGACGCGCTCAAGTTCACCGAAAACAATACAGAACCCCGTTTACTTTATTTATTTAACAAAATCATAAAGTTTTTTCGTCATTGTGAGTGCACCTAAATAAAAGTAGAGTCTTATAAAAGCTACAAATTTAAAGAACACAAAATATAAGATGACAAGACCCTACACGAGTAGCTTTTCTAATTACGGGGTTGTTGTTCTTGCCATGTTACTGTGTGTGCTTTGCCATGTCAGACACATACAAATGCAAATACTGTAATACACCTCAAGTGTGAATAGCTGTTCTCACCTATACACTCGGAGAAACTAAAATCACCACTGTTCATGGTTTCAGCAAACTGGGGAGGATCTTGGATCTTGCTTCAGGCCTCTTCTTAAATTTGTGTAAATTTAAAATCTTTTGAATTCTAAAATTGACATTGTTACAGTTTGTAATACCTGGAATGAGATTTTTCTTACCATAACATGTAGTGTTATTAATCACTCTACACTGTTTTTAATTACTCTACAATGTTTTAATTTTAGATTTTATTTATAAATAAACAAACCAAATAAAATTATTCCATGTGTATTTACCCTTTGTAAAATAGCATTAAAAATGATGGGTCGTGTATCGAGCGATTAAAAACAATACAAGGCATGTTATGATAAGGAACCTTTCCCTTCCATTCCAGTGATTAAAAAAACGGTAAAAATATAAATTTTGGAATCCATAGACGCTCAAACAGCAAAAGAACATGATAATAATAATCAAAAGAATAATATTATTCTTTTTGCTGTTTATGTCCACCATTTAATAATGATTTAATTATCAGTAATTAAAGCTGCTCACATCGCGCGCTTTCACTTTTAAAAAAATGCAGTGTTTAATCAGCAAGTATGTCGCCTCTCTTTATGATTGATAAATATTCTGACTGAAACAAATCTGCTCGTGTCGGCTCATATTGGGAGCATTTTTGATGAAAGAGGTGTTAAATAAGCGCTATGTGGCGCTGGGAGAAACGCACGCCGATGTCAGTCCCTAGCAAGGAGCATTTACTTACATGCTCTTTACCTCTAAACCGAGTCATTTACATAAATCACTGATCACATTTAAACAATTTATTCATACAGATGTACATGTTTTATAGGTTTGTTACTGAAGAACTGTGGCAGCGGGCACACCTAATAATAAATGCCGGATTATTATTTTTTTTATTGTTTTATATAAATAAAAATGCTTTTATAAATGTGGGCTACTGTTATCTACTTCAAATATTTGTTAAAACAGCCAGGAAACTCACTCTGACCATTTTAATAATTCATTGATAAATTAGTGATTCCTTTGGTTTCGGCTGTGCTGCTGAAGGTGATCATGTCATCTCGTCGTCTCCGCAGCAGCGAGCGCGCCTATAATTCACTTCTCATACGAATTACATAATGTAATAATTTTTTTTCATTAGTTTATATTAAAGCAGATATTTCTCTTTCTATAAGTATATATTTTTCACGTCTGTGAGGCGAGTATACACGGAGTTTGGGTTCATTTTCTGACACGCTCAAGTTCACCGAAAACAATACAGAACCGCGTTTACTTTATTTATTTAACAAAATCATAAAGTTTTTTAGTCATTGTGAGTGCACCTAAATAAAAGTAGAGTCTAATAAAAGCTACAAATTTAAAGAACACAAAATATAAGATGACAAGACCCTACACGTGTAGCCTTTCTACTGTAATTACACATAATAAGGTTCAGTGTGTTAACGTTTATGTTGCTTAAATTCGATCCTAAAAAAACGGAATTTAATTTTAATTATAAATTTGTACTGTAATGTTGCTACTGTGATTATGAATTCGTTTATTTACAATGTTTCACTTTATTTTATCTGCGACGATTTGCAGCTGTGGACGACCTGCGCCTCATTAAGCCTGGAGAGAACGAACTGATGCCTGAGGCGTCAGTCTATAGTTATATAGCGCCACTCAGCGGTAAAAGCCAGCAAACACACAAACCCAAATGCTGACGCCATACACCGGCAATGGTAGAAGTCGCATACTGCTTGTGCACCCACTGTAGGTGAAAGTGGCTCAGTACAGCCCGCTCTACTCAGGTGAGAGCAACTGGCTGCTGAAAAATATTTCACAGTAGCACTTTCGGCAAGAAAACACATTTCAGACTCCATAATAATTGCTTCTAAGTCGTTCCGAATCGCATCTAAACCATCTGTGTTATTTTATAATGAGTGTGAGAGAGAGACAGTAAATTTTATATCCATATATAGCATAATAAGTGGAAATATGAAAAGGAACTCACAATATTTACTGGACTGTTCACCACCTTCATGTTTTATTCTCCTCACCTAATAAATTCTGGAAGGAATTTAAAACCACTTTCACACCTGTTTATTAAACTGTTAAAATTTTTAAAAAGTCAGTTATGTGGGCAAGTGAAGGGTTCTGACCGACTCTGATTATGACCCCGTTGTGAGGGCTAAGACAACGGAGTCGGAGGATCTCAAAAATGGGGTGTTCCTGATATGTTGTGGCCAACCAAAAGAAGAGCTACTGAGGCACAAATTATTGAAAAAGTTGATATACAAATCCAAGTTCCTGTGTTCTGGTGGGAATCTCCTGGGTCTCACTTATCTCACTTACCTAACCATTATTCAATACAAATAGCATTTTATTTGTATAGTGCTTTAAACAATTGTCATTATCGCAAAGCAGCTTTACACAATTAAAAGAATTATGGAAGTTTGTATGAATAGCGAATGTGTATGAATCAAATTAAGATTGTCCCTGATGAGCAAGCCAAGGGCGATGGCGACAGTAGCGAGGGAAATCTCCCTGAGATGGCAATAGGAAGAAACCTTGAGAGAAACCAAACAGGGAACCCATTATCATTTGGGTGATAACGGATAGTAGGGATTTATCTGCAGTCTTACTGTGTGTTAGGAGGCTGGAAGTTCAGGTAGACCTGAATTATCGAGCGACTGAAGTCACAAGTCCTCAGAGAACAGCTGTTCAGTATCAGCCGAGACCAGGATCATTGTGGTTCACAGTTACCACACACATCCCAGGCAGACCACATAGGGCATCCATGTGACAAGATCGCCAACCAGAAGCAGGACTCCAGGACAGGTCAGGCAGGTTCAGAGGGCAGAGGGGGTGTGAACCATTGGCAGCTCAGGAGCAACATGTGTAGCTCGACAGGGAGAGAGGAGAAGAGAAGAGATAAAAGTTAGGTATGGTCACAGTTACATAATGTATAAGGTGAATGTGCAGAGTGCAAGCAGTGACTCCGGCATGACTAATTATGACAACATAACTAAAAGGGAGAGCCAGAAGGAAACACAGACATGAGGGCTCCCTGAGATGTAAAGCAAACAATCACCTCACCGTCAACAAACCTGAGTGATCAAATGACAGTGAGGAAGACAGCATCTAAACAACCAATAAACCATTATTGCAGACCAAGTGCACCTTTTCATGGAAGTTCAATTTTATTTTATTTCTATAGCACTTTTGACAATCGTCATTGTCGCAAAGCAGCTTTACACAATCAAAAGAATTATTTAAATTTGTAAGGAATGTGTATGAACCAAAATGTTAAGATAGTCCCTGATGAGCAAGCCGAGGCCGACAGTGGCAAGGAAAAACTCCCTGAGGTGGTAATAGGAAGAAACCTTCAGAGGAACCAGACTCAACAGGGAACCCATCCTCATTTGGGTGAAACAGAGAGCAGTAATTTGATCACACATTCATACTGTGTGTTAGGGAAGTGAGCCCTAAAGGCAATGGCCTCTATAATGATGATAATGTGCCCATTGCTGAGGAATGGCTTGTCAAATGTCAAAAGACCAGGGTTTGTCTTGACCTCCAAATTCCTCGGATTTCAATCTAATCATCTATACAAGTTAGATCTGTTTTGGGCAACATAAGGGGGACCTACCATTTATTGTTCCCCGGTCCAGTCAACAGGGGTCAGCATGGGATACCAGCCCAATAAGCTATTATTCGGTGTATATTTACTTCACTGGGTATAATGTTATGGCTGCATAATGTTAAATGCATACCTTATACAGTGGTGTTCAAAATAATAGCAGTGTGTTAAAAAAAAGTGAGTAAAGCTCCATATCCATATAATAACTTTTAATTTAAATCACACAAATGCATTGGACACCCTGCATATTCTATTCTGAATCACAACATGAAGAAAAATGTGCTAAATGTATTATTGGTTTAATGTAAACTTTTTGAAGAAAAACAAATATTAGTTAAAAGTAATGATGTACTGACTTTTTTTCTCTTAACTGTTTCTTGCAGTAATGCTTTTGTAAATAAGTTGTTGTAGCACTAATAGCAGAGAGAGAGAATACAGATCAAGAAAGGATAAGAAAAAAGAATGGAGGAAAATAAAGTTTCACTCAAGGTCATGAATAAAGCATCATATAGCTACAAGCTGTTTTTGTGCTTTTAGCGCTGATATAACATTTGTCAAATTGGTGTTTTCATCCTTGAGAGGAAAAAACTTACTGGAGACCATGTGATACATACTGTATTGTGAAACCAGGTGATTATATTGTGGCATTTTTGTTATACTAAAATACTATATTTAGTATACTATAATAGCATATTGATACGTCAGTATTTTTGCCATCTCTAATTATAGTGTCCAAATTTTATGCAATTCAGTGTTATTGTTTCCATAATTTATATACCATCTTTGTGCATTTGTTTCAGTCTGTTTTCCGCAGTTCCCCAGTGCTGGCCTGTTTCCTCTTCGGCCTGCCCTTAGGGGTCATTAGCCTCATGTGCTATGGCATTTGTACAGCTGAGGCAGACGACGACACAGAGCTGTCAAAACGAGGTGGACAGACAGATGAGGAAGAGGAAGACGAGGAAGAAGATGCGAGTCGCTGTCTGGCTGCACACCTCAAGGGGCCGGGAGAGGATAATCAGGCAGAAGAAGACCTACAGGAAAAGAGCACAGTAGAGAAAAAGCTTGATTAACATAGGGGAGGTGTGTGAATGAAAGGGAGGATGGGAACAGTAATACGGACATTTAAACAGTTTTTAAAAAATTTTTGCTACTCCTCATGTAAGGATTAAAAGGTCATTTTTATAATCGATGTCTGCTCAGTAGCATTACAGAATTATGAGGCCAGTACAGGTAATTTCAGACTTGTAACCCTGGGGTTATCTGAACAACAAATGATCTGTCATTTCTGATGAGGAAAACTAAAGACTTAAAATTGTAAAAGTCATCATTCATTTTGTTTTATATGCTACAGATCATCCTTTTGACTGTTTTTGTTCAGCGATTTGTTTATCCATTTATCCACTGAGCTAACTGCTCTTTCTTCAGTGCACTGCTTTGGTGTTGATAATAGCTATGTTAAATGTAGTTAATAGCTGTTTTTCCCATGATCTAGCTTAGTTAATCCTATACTTTAAATCAGGAGTATCATTTCTGATTACAAAAAGACTCAGGGTTCATGGTAATCAAGGTTTCAAATGTATCATAATTTCCCTGCTAAAAACACACAAAGTAATAATCTTAAAAAGCTCTAAAGGTTAAAATTACTCAAAAGACACTTGGCATATTTAGTAAGCATGTACTTATTAGTGTGGCCCAAACACTGATCAAATCAATTAAATACAAACACAAGGTTTATATGCAATCTATTTAACATAAAACAGTTGAATTGGCTCTTTACTTTCAGACTACCATCTTCACCTTGCAAAAAACCTTTCAAGATAACATTTTAGTCTTGGCTGGTCTTTTTAAATTAGGCCTAAAAAGACAGACCACCTTTATACACAATTTTGCTGCACACCCCATTGCCAGTAAATAAATTTTTTCAAAGTAGTAGAAGCTGTTATGGTTACGATTTTGACAACAGTTAATGTTTAAAGCCTTTTTTGTGACATTTAACAAAATAGCCTTTACATATTAGAACACAGGTTTTCAAGATAAAATGTTTAAAACAGTGATTTGGATAGTTTCCTTTTCATGCTTGTATATATATGTTCAGTCTTTTCGTTATGTTTTTGGATTAGAAATAAAATTTATGGATCATACAAATGTCAGTGTACTGCATAAAGGTAGTTTATTGTATGTACTGAACACTGAGAATGTGAAGTCCAGTTGTTACCTATTAAATAAAATTTTTGACAAAGTTTTATTTTATTTTTTTAAAGCATTTTCGGCTTTGGATTCACTTGAACTAACTTTTGACTTCAGTGTGTGCTTGTGTGAGAGAGAGAGAGAGAGATATGTACTCGAAATTATTCAACCCCTTATTATTTGGACAAAATTACTAACTTACAGATTTTAATAAATCAATGAAACGCGCAATTTAAATAGCTCAACACAGCTATTACAAGTGGTTTCTCCAAATTCAACACACATGTCCCCTTTTAATGACTGCTGCAGTCTCAGAATTATTTAACCCCCTGGATTAAATTCCTCATTAGAGCACAAATTTGTGAATCAGATGTCTTAAGCAGACATGATGCAACTAACTAGATAACTATTTCTTCTTTGTTTTTCGGTTGTTCCCTTTCAAGAGGTCGCCACAGCGAATCATCTGCCTCCATCTAACCCTATCCTCTGCATCCTCTTCTCTCACACCAACTAACTTCATGTCCTCTCTCACTGCATCCATAAATCTCTTCTTTGGTCTTCCTCTAGACCTCCTGCCTGGCAGTTCCAACCTCAGCATCCTCCTACTGATATATTCACCATCTCACGTCTGAACATGTCCATACCACCTCAATCTGGTCTCTCTGACTATCTCCATAACATCTCACATGGATTGTCCTTCTGATGAACTCATTCTTGATCCTATCCATCCTTGTCATTCCCAAGGAGAACCAACATCTTCAGCTCTGCTACCTCCAATTCTGCCTCCTGTCTTTTCAGTGCCACTGTCTCTAAGCCGTAGAGCATCGCTGGTCTCACCACTGTCCTGTACACCTTTCCTGTCATTCTCGCTGATACTCTATCGCACAACACACCTGAAACTTTTCTCCACCCATTCCAAACTGCCTGTACCCACCTCTTCACCTCCTTTCCACACTCTCCGTTGCTCTGGACCGTTGACCCTAAGTACTTAAAGTCCTGCACCTTCTTTACCTCTGCTCCCTGTATCCTCACCGTTCCTCTCATTCACACACATGTATTCTGTCTTGCTGCGGCTAACCTTCATTCCTCTGCTTTCCAGAGCATACCTCCACCTCTCCAAATTTTCTTCCACCTGTTCCCTGCTCTCGCTACAAAGCACAATGTCATCTGCAAACATCATAGTCCATGGAGACTCCTGTCTAACCTCATGTCATCCTGTCCATCACCAGAGCAAACAAAAAGGGGCTTAGAGCCGATCCTTGATGCAGACCCACCTCCACCTTGAACTCTTCTGTCACACCTACAGCACATCTCACCAGTGTCTTACAACTCTCATACATGTCCTGCACCACTCTAACATACTTCTCTGCCACTCCCGACTTCCTCATACACCACCACAGCTCCTCTTTCGGCACCCTGTCGTACGCCTTCTATAAATCTACAAAGACACAATGCAACTCTTAATTACATTCTCTGTACTTCTCCCCCAGCATCCTCAAAGCAAATACTGCATCCGAGTACTCTTTCTAGGCATAAAACCATATTGTTGCTCACAAATGCTCACCTCTGCCCTTAACCTAGCTTCCACTACTCTTTCCCACAGCTTCATTGTATGGCTCATTAGCTTTATGCCTCTGTAATTGCCACAGTTCTGCACATCTCCTTTGTTCTTAAAAATCGGCACCAATACACTTCTCCTCCATTCTTCTGTAATCCTTTCACTCTCTAAGATCTTATTAAACAAACTAGTCAGAAACTCTACTGCCACCTCTACTAAGCACTTCCATACTTCCACAGGTATGTCATCAGGACCAACAGCCTTTCCACTCTTCATCCTCTTCAGCGCCCTTCTCACCTCACTTTTACTAATATTTGCCACTTCCTGCTCCACAACAGTCACCTCTTCTACTCTTTGTTCTCTTTTGTTTTCCTCATTCATCAACTCCTCAAAGTACTCCTTCCATCTTCCCATCACCCTCCTGGCATCTGTCAGTACATTTCCATCTCTATCTTTTATCACTCTAACCTGCTGCACATCCTTCCCATCTCTACTGAAACTGAAAGCACCTTTTGACCACCCATAGCCTGTCTCAACTCCTCAACATTCTTCCTTTCTCAGCTTCCACCACTTTGTCCTCTTCACCTTCCTCACCACCAGGGTTATTTTACACACCACAATCCTGTGTTGTCTGGCTACACTCTCCCTACCAACACTTTTCAGTCACTAATCTAAAGAAAGTTTTTACTACTGCCATTTCCATCCTCTTTGCAAACTCCACCACCTTCTGTCCTGAAGACCGAACCTGCCCATCACGTTTTCATCACCTCTGTTCCCTTCCCCAACATGTCCATTGAAGTTTGGACCAATCACCACTCTCTCACCTCTGGGGATACTCTGCATCACTTCATCTAACTCACATCCTACCTGTGGGGCATAACCACTAACAACATTGAACATCACCCCTTCAATATCCAGCTTTAAACTCATCAACCTGTCTGATACTCTGTTCACCTCTAGAACATTCCTAACAAATTCCTCTTTCAGGATAACTCCTACTCCATTTCTTTTCTTATCCACACCATGATAAAACAATTTGAACCCTGATCCTAAGCTTCTAGCCTTGCTACCTTTCCACCTGGTCTCCTGGACACACAGGATATCCACCTTCCTTCTCTGCATCATATCTAAAGTAGATAACTATTTAGAACAGATTTTAAAAAAAACCTCTAGAAACTTCAGGGGCCTCATGTACATGGCCTCATGCGTTGAATTCATACTAAAACATGGCGTACGGACAAAGCTGTAAATGTGCGTACGCAGTAAAAAAGTCTGATGTATGAAACACTGCGTACGCGGAATCCCACGCAGATTCTCTTTGTACATCCGAATTAACGTGAAATTGAGCGCACGTGCACGAGCGCAAAACCCCTCCCTGCCTCCTCCCCCGCATAAATATGGTAATGTATAATACACCAGGTATAATTTTATCAATTATAAATTAATAGCAATGTTTTTCACGTGTTGGTGCGATACTCTGTAGTGTGCAATTTAACATAATTGCCTCTAGGAGTCGCCAAAGGAAATAAAACACACAAGAAGAAATACACGTACGCCAGACAGGAAGTTGGCGTGGAAGAACGCACATTCTCACGTTAATTTCACTGTTAGTAAATCCGACCGTGAGCGTGAAAACTGACGTAAGCAAAGTTTTTGTGCGTACGCAGCGTTGATACATGAGGCTCCAGGTAATTTGATGTTCGCATGTCAAATGGCCAAGTCAAGAGAGTTGTCCAGGGAGATGAGAGAAGAGATCAACAATGATATGAATGTAAAAAAATTTACAAAGGCACTAAATGTTCCAAGAAATACAGTAGGAAGCCTAGTTTGCAAATTAAAAGTTAAAGCAACACCTGAACATGGCAGAAAAAGAAAGCTATTACCTAGATGTGGCAATCGTAATATCCCGAAAGGCGGGACTTCGCTAAATTAACTAAATCCGACTACGCCAGGGGAATACTCCCAATAAAGACACACAGGTAAGTTCCAACTATCAAAGGCAAGAATAAAAATCACCCGAGACGTGGGTATCAATACAAAAAGGATGAAAACAGATTAAAAACAGACAACACTATTTGCTCCCAAAAAGACACAGAAGCAATACACACTTTACTTTGCCATTACATAATAAAAACACTCCTCAAAAAGGGAGGGAAAGGGAAAAAGGGAACAGAGACTGACAGGACACAGCAGGCCGGCTGCAGCTCAGAAAATCGTCCAAAACCCACCCAAATTCACATCAAATTAGATGCCATGCACTCACTACAAGAAAGGATTGTGTTGGTACACTTGCAATCGGTGAAGCACACACCCCAGACGCATGCAGCCAGCTTCCCCTGTCCTGCACCATGCCTGGCTCCTGATCAAAACAATAAAGAAAGAAAAAGAACACAACACCAACATGCACACACAGAACTAACACAAAATCTACACAATGAGCACATCACCCCTATCCTATCTTCACTGCATTGGCTACATGTGAAATTTCCCATTGATTTTAAAATACTACTCTTGACATGTTCAATTAAATTTTATTTATATAGCGCTTTTAACAATGGTCATTGTCTCAAAGCAACTTCACAAAAATGAAAGAAAATTTACAACAACAAAAAAAAATTATATATATAAAGCATTCAATGGTCTCGCGCCGCAGTATCTGAGCGAATTGCTAGTGTCTTACGATCCGCCAAGCCTACTTCGATCAAAGGATGCAGGCTGCTTGTCAGTACCGCGTTGTCACGTTTCCATCATTAATCGCCGTCTTTTCTCCTTTTTTCCCACGCTGTCATGTCTTCTGCCTCACGTGCTCGTGTTTTCCCCCCATCTGTCATGCTCTTACACACGCCCGCCCACTTTACACACCGGCATCTCATTCACAAACTAATTTCTCCCGGCATTTAAGGAAGCACAGAGCGCGATCTCGTTGCCAGATTATTGCGTGCCTTCAGAGCCCAGTCTTCTCGCGTTTCTTTTCCGTGCAAGTTGTTTCCGTTTTCGACCTCGCCTGTTCCCGGTTTTTGATTCTAGTCTATCGTTTTGGATCTCGTTCGCTGTTTGTTTCCTGTTGGTTTTGACCTTTCGCTTCGGCTCACGATTACGTCTCTGCTCGCTCCCCCTTCGGATTTTTTCGCCCCGCTGACTGACTCATTGGTTTTGAACTCTCGCACTGGCTCACGACACCGTCTCTGCTCGCCCCTTTTTGATTCATGCACCGCGGACTGATTCTACTGGCTTTTCGACCTGTTTTTGTCAGCTCTGTATTACGTCATTGGGATTCCCCCCGAAACACGGAAGTACTCGGCTGCCGGCGTGCCACACACTCCCCGTTCAAGTTCGCGTCTGAGCCACGCCCCCTTTGGCGCTATAAACTGCACTTGGATCCAGCCTCTCTTGCTCTCCTCTTTATTCTGCGCGCCCTGACAGGCGTATTATGAAAACTACAGCTGGGAGCAGAGCTTTTTCTTACAAAGCCCCAAAATTATGGAATAGTCTTCCAAATAGTGTTCGGGACTCAGACACAGTCTCAGTGTTTAAGTCTAGGCGAGACCATTGAATGCTTTATATGTCAAGAGTAGTATTTTAAAATCAGTGGGAAATTTCAGATAGGATAGGGGTGATGCGCTCATATCTTCTGGTTCTAGTGAGGACTCTCGCTGCGGCATTCTGGACTAGCTGAAGCTTGTTTATGCACCTAACAGAACAACCAGACAGTAAGGCATTACAATAGTCCAACCTAGAAGTGATAAGCATGAACTAGTTTTTCTGCATCGTTTAGCGGCAATATATTTCTTATCTTGGCAATATTTCTGAGGTGAAAGAATGCTATCCTGGTAATATTATCTACATGAGCTTCAAATGAAAGGCTGGAATCTATAATCTATAGTCTTTTACTGTTGCACTTGATGGAACAGAAAGGCCATCTAAAGTTACGGTGTGATCTAAGATTTTACTTCTAGCTGTATGCAGTCCTATGGCTAGAACTTCTGTCTTATCCGGATTAAGCAGAGGGAATTTAATTAGCATCCAATTTCTTATGTCCTGCACACATTGCTCAACTTTAGTAAGATGGTTTTTCTCATCAGGTTTTGTTGAGACGTATAGCTGTGTGTCGTCAGCATAACAATGAAAACTAATACCATGCTTACGGATTATGTTGCCCAGAGGAAGCATGTAAAGGGAAAAAAGCAGTGGGCCTAAAACTGAACCCTGCGGAACGCCAAACTCCACTAGAGAACATGCAGAATAATCACCATTTAAGTCTACATACTGATAACGATCGGTCAAATAGGATCTGAGCCAGGATAGGGCTGTACCCTTAATTCCTACTACATTTTCTAATCTGTGAAGAAGAATAGCATGATCAATGGTGTCAAAAGCTGCACTGAGGTCGAGTAATACAAGCATAGTTACACAACCCTGATCAGAGGCCAATAGGAGGTCATTTACTACTTTAACGAGTGCTGTTTCTGTGCTGTGATGAGGCCTAAATCCTGACTGATACAGTTCATGTATGCCATTTCTATGTAGATATGAGCATAGCTGCTCCGCTACTATCTTTTCCAGAATCTTAGAGATGAAGGGGAGGTTTGATATTGGCCTGTAATTGGACAGCTGACAGGGGTCGAGGTAAGGTTTCTTAATTATTGGTTTGATAACTGCTAATTTAAAAGATTTTGGAACATAACCAATGCTGAGTGAGGAATTAATTATTCTCAACAGCGGTTCTGTTATTACTGGTACTATCTGTTTAAGAAAATGTGTCGGTATAGGATCTAATATACAGGTTGATGAATTTGCAGAAGAGATGAATGAAATGAGTTCATTCTCTTCAAGGGGAGTAAAGTATTCTAGGTTCGAATCTGACATGGCTAGGTTAACATCTTCATCAATTACATTGTTCAGTTTCAAAGCCTCAATTTTATGCCTGATATTTGCAATTATATTATTAAAAAAGTTCATGAAGTCCTGATGATGTGGAGATTTCTGTAGTGGTCTTATTTCTGGTTAATTTGGCTACGGTATTAAATAAAAATTTAGGATTATTTTTATTTTCTTCTATAAGAGTGGAGAGATACGTTGATCTAGCTACAATAAGAGCTTTCCTATAGTTCAGGATGCTCTCTTTCCATGCTATTTGAAATACTAACAATTTAGTTTGACGCCATTTACGCTCTAATTTTCGAGCGGTCTGTTTTAAAGTGCGCGTGTGATCATTATACCAGGGAGCGAGTTTCTTATCTCTAATAATTTTTCTTTTAGCTGGAGTGTGGTGGATTTTTTATTCTCCCCACACTGAAGTTGCCCTAATTTAAAACATTACCCAAATACTGTAACTTTTAGTAAAAGAAATCAAAGAAAGACTCCGGACTTCGTGCAGATCTAGATGAAGTAAGGATAAGTTTTTATTGCAGCAATAAAAACAAAGTGAGCCAGCTTAGGTTATGAATCCAGCCATCACCAAGGACAGACTGATCTGGCAGTGTCGTACATGACTTTTTATACAGTTTTTTCAAGGGGAGGGGAGCTCACCTTGTCCCCTCCTCTGTACATCTCTTACCAAATTATTAACCCATTACAATCATGCTTTCCTCTACCTTGTTTCGTTACATCATATACCTCGTCATCTGACTCCATATTTTTCCCATTATAACTTATGTTTATTGCAAATAACTTTCCATTACCTTTTCACTTTGTTTATTTTAAATATATAGGGTGGTGCTTATTTTTCTTATACATTTTGGTTATTTGTCTGTGTTCCTTTAATTTGACCTCACAGTTAAGATCACCCCATGAGTCAGCTGACATTACATCATGTCCAGGGACTTTCCCTTATCAGGTGCTTTTGGGTACAAAGATTACATCATATGTTCTAAAGTACACTCTGTCCACTAAGCATATCTAGAGGTCATTTGAGTTCAGGTCCTTTTGGGTACAAAGATTACATCATATGTTCTAAAGTACACTCTGTCCACTAAGCATCACACTTCTAAGATGGCGACCTAAGCATCTCAGACCTAAGATGGCAACCTATCCAGAGTTCATTTGAGTTCATACTGCACACGATCTAAGATGTCCTTGCTACTGTGACATCACCTTGTCCTTGACTCAACTCTGTTCTCCTTGCCCCATCTCTATAAGATGAGATTAATAGTTTTCTGTCATATTACTGCATGCACAAATATATTTAATTAAAATATGCTTACATATTTCCCCCTCTGTGACTTTTAAGTCACATAAAATAGCATAAAGGAAAGGAAAGAAAAAGAAAATAACGCTTAATTACTAACTTATGAACATTATCCTTACATATTACTACAGAAAGAAGAAATAAACCTTACATATTAATATCAAACCTCACAGAATAAGAAAAAATAAAGGAATAAACCTTGAACTATTAACCTCACAAAGAAATAAACCTTGAACTATTAACCTTAAGTTATATTAGGGAAAATTTTAAATCAAATTAAAAGAAATTCAAAGAAATCTTACATATTACCCAAATTATATTACCTAAATTTAATTAAACCTAAACCTTACATATTACTTTTAAACCTTAAACCTTACATATTACATTTAAACTTAAACCTTACATATTACCCCCTCACCAAACTACCCGTTTAGGAAAGACAATTGAAAATGAGTAAATATAAGCATAAACATATATATGGGAATACAATAAGCATGCAATGGTTATAATATGATGAGTCCAGAGGTGGGTGAAAAAACCTTGAGTACAGCCAATTCAGAAGGAAAAATTCCACACCTTGCCAGCTTTTTTGCTCGACAGTGTATTCATCACCAGGACCTCATCCCCTATACTAATATGACACATATGACAAAAACATTTGAAGCCATCAAAGCCATTTAAGCAGTCCGTTAGGGTCCCTGTAGATTAAGGATGTTGTGTCAAGATTTTCAGTCCCCTCTTCAGTCCATGTCGTACGATCCTCATCACTTGATTCGATTACATGCAGGTCCTTAAAGTTCCCCAGCTGTGATAGTGGAATTCGGTTTATTCTGCTCATTTCTAAGCAAAAAAAGTCTAACCACGGTTCATGTGCTTTCGGAAGAGCATCCAACGCACGTTGCAGGGATATCAGTGTATCTCTCCATAAGATGTCATCCTCCAACATTACTTTGATTATGGTCTTAGTTGCTGCCATGTACACATCTTCAAATTCAACTATTCCACTGGTATCATATGCAGCCCAATCTTCTTCGATCCCAATTCCTCTATAGATGCTTAGCTTCAGATGTCTCCCAAGCTGATATGAAGTTGTTTCTAGACGAAGTCTTGTGCTCATGTCAAGGTTGAAAGTCTCCTGTGTCCTTGCTTTGATCCATTTGAAGTCCTTCGTTAAGACGTTGGCATTGGTGATGAATTCCTTGTTCCCTATAGCGTGTTGTGGATGCCAATCAACCAGATTATGTCTCAACTCTGCCCATCTTTTCGTTGGGGTCTTTTCCATCACTTCTTTCCATGCATTACAGCAGATTGTACAGGAAACTATCCACCTTGGATCAGGTACCGGTTCCTTCCTGCAATACATACATGTATAGCAGAAACAAGACACAAACATAGAAACAAAATACAAAACATACTTCTTCTACTGATACTACTTTCTCTCTGATCTAGTTACTTAAAACATGGATCAAATGTGTTGGATTAAAATATGCGGTTACACTAGATACTTTTCAATATACATGTGATCAATATGTATATAGTCAATTGTCCATCATGCGGAGTGGTTGGTCATTTTTCAGTTCATTTGCATGTAAATTGACTCCTCCTCCTCATCTTCATATGGCGTCTCTTGGTAGTGATATTCCACATCAACTGTATGCTGTCTTACCATTTTATGAATACTTTCTCTAGCCAGGGGAATAACGCAGCAAGATACGATGAGTAGGGTTTCCAGCACTATCAGAACAATTGTGCCTAGTTTTACAAGTCTGGTTGTCATACTTTGACTATCTAACTACAGGATATATTGTTCATTTTATTGTCTCATATCTGTCTCATTTCTATGGAAAAACCTGCTATTAGCTGTGTTTCTTTGCAACTTGATGATAGATTTCCTACTTCTATATATCCATCTGAACAGATGCATAGAGGATAGGTCTGTTAAACAGTTGTTATTTCTCGTTGGACAGCATCTATTGTTTCTACAGGTTGATACGTGCATTTACTTATATCCTGATTCATTCTGGACCGTAATCTACTGCAGCTGAATGTAAAAGACAGCTGATAGGGCATAATCGTGATTCACTATATTCCGGATCATCTATACATTCCCTTGTTCCTTTGTGTTATTACAACTTTTGGGGGCTTATTACTTCTATCATGACACACTATGCAGTCCTTATTTGTTAAAGAGTCAGCTATGAATTTCATCCATGGGTAGAATATATAATTTTTCCATGTTTGGTCAGATTCTTTTTTGTTTCCAGGTACCTGTTTTATTATTTCTGGAATTATCGTTACATAGTTTGCTGACTCAGCATCTGATACGCAAGGTTGGCCTGGTATTTTTGCCGTACAACCATGCAAATGCGGTCGTACTAGACATACTACTTGTATTTTGCCGTTTGCTGACTTATTAAATGCACACCACTCATTGGACTTTGGTATTGCCTCAATCAATCCATCTAACGCAATCATAATTTTTAATCCAGGAATTTTCTCTATTTCTACATAAATTCGCACTTGTTCTTCTTGGGGTCGTGACTTGTCTACCTCTATCTGAAAAGTTCCTTCCCAATTTCCTGTTCTTTCCCACATTGATAAGCCAGCTACCATTCTTGCTCTAGTTACTGTAGCTAGTACGCAACGTATTTGTTTCTTTTCAGTGTTCCATTTTGATTTGATCTTCTCACTTCTGGCAGCCCTACCGTCAATTAGGCCAATCATTAGAAATATTATTATAACCATGGATTTCCTTCTGTCTTTAAGGGGGCAATAAAAGGATGGTTTCTCCATTTGGATCACAACGGTGACACATGGGTCTATGGCCAAATAGTGTTTTTTTTTTGTGTACAGTATGTTCTCTCTACTGTAGTTGGTTTAAATAATTTAATCACTATTTTATCTCAATTTTAGTATGTTTGTCTTCTCACTGTCTAATTTAGGCTCTTGTTCTTTGAGATGGTCCGGCTTGTTCTTCTTCTTCATGCTCAGCTTCCCAGTCTTGTATATCTTCTTGAGGCCACTCTAGCCAGTAGCCTTGTTCTTCCTGTTCTATCCACGGTAACCCTTCAGTGTGTTTATATGGATTTGGTGCTTGTTGTCTAGGTCTTTCGTCGTCTCTCTGAGAATCTGATTGCAAACCTGAAGGTCCTGCTCTTGGAGACTCAGTGTCCTCCTGGGATGCCCTGTCTCTTACCTGGTCTGGATTTGGTGCCTTGCAACAATGATTTAAATGGTACCATACGTCTTTACCTTTAACTTTCACAGCAGTTGGAGTTGCCAACACCAACTTGTATGGTCCTTCCCTTCTAGCTTGGTTCCACCTTCTTTTGAACACTCGAATAAACACCCAATCACCAGGCAGTACAGTTCTCTCGTCTATATCCTCTGCCTCTGTGTCCTCAGTTTGATCAGCTGCTCTCTGTCTGGTGTTGTATTGTTGCTCTCTTAACCTGTTGGGAAATAACTTTGTGCATTTCAGATAAGTGTTTCACATAATGATCAAGTTCACTTTGCAGTTGTTCGAGTGTGGGGCCTTTATAGGGTCTGCGAGTAAAGGAAGTAAACATAGGTCTGCCAGAAAGCATTTCATGCGGGGTTAGATGCGTGTTGCAGTTAGTTTGCGATCTCATGCCCATTAAGGCTAACGGCAAAGCTTGGAACAAATTCATACCTGTATCTGCACATATTTTAGCCAATTTAATTTTTAGAACTCCATTCGCTCTCTCTACCATCCCCTGATATTGGGATGATACACACATCCAAACCTATGATTGATGTTTAACCTTTGAGTTACTTTCTGTACTTATTTGTAAAAATGTTTTCCATTATCTGAACTGATTGTGTCTGAGATTACAAATCTTGGTATCTCTTCTCTACACAAGAATTTTGCTACTGCCCTTGCACCTTCCTTAGCCGTCGCTACAGCTTCTACCCATCTGCTAAACCTGTCTTCAACCACTAAGATGTATTGTTTTCCTTGTATCCTAGGTTCAGCAATGTCCACATAGTCGAACATTATATGCCTGAACGGCCCATCTGGCTCTGGGATGTGTCCTATTGGCGATGTGAAGTGCTTTCCAATGTTAAATCTACCACAGATCTCGCAAAACTGTGATAATGTACGATGAACCATAGGACCTAGATAAGGCGACCACTATTCCTGTCATACACACTCAATCTGCGCCCGGCACTAGGACCCGGAAGTAAGACGGGCGCAAAACCAGGAAGTATAAAAGAGGTAAACAAACGATGGCTTACCGCTCAGTCATTGAGTTCGGCCCATGTCAGCTCCAGCTGTCGCTTCAGCAAACCGTGAGTACTCACATGTTGGTTCCGTTTGTCTTTGCTATTGTGTGTGTATTTTTAGGACGCGGGTTAAATTTGTGTTTTTCCCTTGCTCCGCTTTTGTGAGAGTCCTTAAACTAAATCGCGTGGTTATCCTGCCTGTTCGCTTCTTTCCGCGTTTGGGTTTATCCTCCACGCTACATTGGGCTAACCGCTAAAGCTACGTCTTCTGGTCACCTCAGGTTAGTCCATCTTGACAGAATGACTGAGCCCTCCGCGGTAAACCCAGCGGATTATGCGAGTCTCTGCGACGTTGTAGATCAGCATGCGGCGCTAATCAATCAGCTAACCGGGGATCTCGCTTCTCTCCGCCGCGAGGTCGCTGAGCTCCGGCGGGAGAATACGGATCTCCGCGCAGCTATTGATGACGTCACTGCTCGATCGCACGCCGCGGGGGCCGCGGCGCCGCATCCCCCCCCCCCCCCCCTCCTTCTGATGTTTTTCTTTCTCTACCAGAGAAGTGGAACGGCACGGACGGGAAGTGCAGCGTTTTTCTGACAGCTCTCGATCTGGTGTTTGAGTTTAATGCCACCAAATACTCCACCGATCGCCTTCGCATTGCTCTTCTCGTCTCGTTGCTAAAAGGGCAGGCAGCAGAGTGGGCCACGGCAGTTTTACAGGCAGATACAGATACCGCCCACTCTTACAATGAGTTCATCCACCAACTCAAACTCACTTTCGAACATCCAGCGGGCGAGGTGGAGACCGACACCAGACTTTATCACCTGAGGCAGGGAGGATTGCCCGTGAGCCGCTATACGGCCGAGTTTCGCACTCTCGCCGTCCAAACAACGTGGGGCGATGCAGCACTCCGGACATCCTACTACGAGGGACTGGCTTCTCGAATTAAGGACGAACTAGCCGGACGAGAGCTTCCTGCGACCCTGGAGGGCCTGATCCAACTCGCTCTCCGGATCGACCAGCGCCTCCTCTCTCGTCCGAGGCCAGCCCCTCGCACCCTGCCACCTGCACCCACCTTCGCCGTCACCACCTCACGACCAGCACCCGTCTTCACTGTCACCACTCCACGCCCCGCAGACTCCGCCACCTACGCCACCCCGGGGCATGTCGGTTCTCCACCTCCTGCCGTGGTTGACACCGGAGCCGGGGAACCCATGCAACTAGGACGCGCCTCCTTGACCGCTGCAGAACGGGAGAGACGCTTTCGTGAAGGGCTCTGTGCCTATTGCGGGTCAGCTACACATCACAGGGCAACCTGCCCGCTCAGACCGGGAAACGCCCAGGCCCGGTGAGAGGAGAGAGATACTCGCCGGGTCACCTTCGTCTCTCTGCCATCACCACCCACTCCTCCCGTCTCACGGTTCAGGTACACCTCCAGGTTGGCCACAAACGGGTCCGAAGTGCTGCGTTCATCGACTCCGGGGCAGCAGGTAACTTCATTGACTCTGCATATGCCAAAACCCTGGGGGTAAAACTCGAGGCGTTATCCCAGCCCGTTCGCATCACCTCTGTCGACGGTCGCCCCCTCTCCACCAGCCCAATCAGCACCCGAACCGAACCCATCACCGTCTCCATCAACCAACACCATGAACAGTTAAAATTCTTCGTCACCTCCATCTCATCTCCACCCATCATCCTTGGTCATCCCTGGCTGCTCCAACATGACCCTCTAATCTCCTGGACCCAGAATCGGATCCTTCAGTGGGGCGCGACCTGCAACGAACTATGCCTACGGGCAGCGGCTGGGACGTGCTCTAGGGAGTCCGAGGCCCCCGACGTCGACACCAACTCCATCCCCGAACCATACCGAGACCTATCGGAGGTTTTCTGCAGGCGACGAGCCACCCATCTTCCTCCTCATCGTCCATACGACCTCGCCATAGACCTCCAACCCGGTACGATCCCCCCCCGCGGCCATCTCTACTCACTCACACCCACCGAGACCCAGGTGATGGAGGAATATGTAAACAACGCCCTGCGCCAAGGCACCATCAGGCCCTCCTCCTCACCTGCCGCCGCGGGGTTCTTCTTCGTGAAGAAGAGAGGCGGTGAACTTCGCCCTTGTGTCGACTATCGGGGGCTCAACCATCTCACCATCAAAAACCGACATCCTCTGCCTCTTACCAACTCAGCCCTGGACGCCCTCTCTGGCGCCACCATCTTTACGAAGTTGGACCTCCGGAGCGCCTACAACTTGGTGCGTATCAGAGAGGGCGATGAGTGGAAGACGGCGTTCATCACCCCCACCGGACATTATGAAACCCTTGTCATCCCATTCGGACTGTGCAATGCCCCCGCCGCATTCCAACACTTCATTAACGACGTCCTTCGGGACATGCTCGGTCGGTGGGCATTCGCATACCTGGACGATATTTTAATTTATTCACGCACCATGGAAGAACACACCCAGCACGTCAGGGCGGTTCTAAAGAGATTACTCGCCCACCAACTGTACTGTAAGTTGGAAAAGTGCGCTTTTCACGAGCGCTCCACCACGTTCCTGGGTTTTGTCATCTCGCCCCAGGGTGTGGCCATGGACCCGCAGAAGCTAGAGGTTGTGCGTCATTGGCCCCTACCCAAGACCCTCAAACAGCTTCAACGGTTTCTCGGGTTTGCGAACTTCTATCGTCGCTTTATCCGGGACTACAGTACAGTTGCCGCCCCCCTAACCGCTCTGACCCGTCCCTCCTCTCTCCCTTTTCACCTCAACCCGGCAGCTGTCTCCGCTTTTCGATCACTGTGTCACCGCTTCACCACTGCACCGATTCTCCACCACCCAGATGTCAATAAATCATTCGTTGTGGAGGTGGATGCTTCAGATGTGGGCGCTGGAGCTATCCTCTCGCAGCAAGGTCCAGACCAAAAACTACACCCTTGTGGTTTTTTCTCCAGAAAATTTGACTCCACTCAGCAGCGATACGGGGTAGGGGACCGCGAACTGCTGGCCATAAAGTGGGCTCTGGAGGAGTGGCGTCACTGGCTCCAGGGCGTCAGTGAGCCATTCATAGTCTGGACGGACCATCAAAATCTAATCACCATCCGAAACATTAAACAGTTAAATCCACGACAGGCGCGGTGGGCATTATTCTTTGAGAATTACAACTTCCACCTCTCATACCGCCCGGGGCCCAAGAACACCAAAGCTGACGCCCTTTCCCGACAACTAGAGGTGGACCCCCCCCGGGCGGACCCCGCGCCTGTCCTCCCCTCTTCCAAGATCATCGCACCCCTGCAACTGGACCTGGAAACGAGAGTGCGCCAGGCACGAGGTACAGAGACCGAACCGGCAGGTGTGCCACCTGGACGACTCTTCGTGCCTGAAGGGATGAGACCCGAGGTTCTCCACTGGGGACACTCCTCCCCAATTTCGGGCCATCCAGGCACCCGACGATCCCTCCAATTTATCCAGCGCGACTTCTGGTGGCCATCCATGATGAGGGACGTCCAAGAGTTCGTTCAGGCATGCCCAGTGTGTGCCAGGGCAAAGACCACCAACCGACCCTCTCCAGGAGAACTGCAACCCCTTCCAGTCCCTCGACGGCCCTGGACGCACATTGCCGTGGACTTCATCACGGGCCTGCCGGTCTCCGAAGGAAAGGACACCATCCTCACGATCGTGGATCGGTTCTCTAAGACCGTGCATCTGGTGGCTCTCGCCGGACTCCCGTCAGCAAAGGAAACAGCAGAGCTGATTTTAGAGCACGTAGTCCGTCTGCATGGGTTCCCCAAGGATATCGTCTCGGACAGAGGGCCCCAGTTCACAGCCCGGTTCTGGAAGGCCTTCTGCCGTCTGATCGATTCCACCTGCAGTCTGTCCTCCGGATACCACCCACAGACTAACGGTCAGACGGAGCGGACCAACCAACAACTGGAGCGCTACCTGAGGTGTTTCGTAGCGGACCGTCAGCGCTCCTGGGCACGCTACCTCATTTGGGCGGAACTATCACACAACCTCCACATCTCCTCTGCCACTAACCTAAGCCCATTTGAGGTATGCCACGGTTTCCAACCCACCGTGTTCAACCACCCAGAGCCGGAGGTTGATGTACCGTCAGCCCAACAGTTGGTCCGCAGATGTCGGCGGCTCTGGACTACGACCAACCAGGCCATCCAACGTGCCAATGCCCGCTACATCCACCAACATCGCCGCCGACATCCTCCGGGACGACTATACCACGTAGGTGACAAGGTATGGCTGTCCACAAAAAACCTCCACCTCCGCACCGAGTCAAAGAAGCTTTCCCCCAGATTCATCGGACCATACCACATCACTCACAGAATTAACCCTGTCACCTACCGGCTCCAGCTGCCTGCGGCGCTCCGGATCCATCCAGTCTTCCACCTGTCCCAGTTCAAGCCCTTCATCACCTCACCCATGATTCCACCCACCCCCCCAGCTCCTCCTCCCCGGATCATCGACGGCGGTCCCGCCTACACCGTGCGCCGAATCCTTGACTCGCGCCCTCGGGGCAAAGGTACGCAATACCTGGTGGACTGGGAGGGCTATGGCCCCGAGGAGCGGTCTTGGATCCCGGCCCGGTTCATTCTCGACTCCCAGCTAATTCGGGACTACCGTCACAGGGTATCCTCCATCCCAGGACCGTCAGGAGCCAGTCCTGGACAGGGGGGTACTGTCATACACACTCAATCTGCGCCCGGCACTAGGACCCGGAAGTAAGACGGGCGCAAAACCAGGAAGTATAAAAGAGGTAAACAAACGATGGCTTACCGCTCAGTCATTGAGTTCGGCCCATGTCAGCTCCAGCTGTCGTTTCAGCAAACCGTGAGTACTCACATGTTGGTTCCGTTTGTCTTTGCTATTGTGTGTGTATTTTTAGGACGCGGGTTAAATTTGTGTTTTTCCCTTGCTCCGCTTTTGTGAGAGTCCTTAAACTAAATCGCGTGGTTATCCTGCCTGTTCGCTTCTTTCCGCGTTTGGGTTTATCCTCCACGCTACATTGGGCTAACCGCTAAAGCTACGTCTTCTGGTCACCTCAGGTTAGTCCATCTTGACAATTCCTTTTGGATTCTTTTTTATCACTTCCCCTCTTGCTAAGTGATCATTCCCATATACTTGTCTTATCAGGGTTACAAGAAAATTTTGTGGTGCTACAAAACGCCCATCTGCACTTCGCCACACATTATTTTTGTTGCTCCTCTTTTGATCAATTTACGAATCTCTTCTCCTGATGCTGCTGCTTGCATGTCTGCTAATGAGGTTAAATCTGGTGTGGGTGGCGCATAGT
Source organism: Channallabes apus (assembly GCA_030522415.1). NCBI lineage: Eukaryota > Metazoa > Chordata > Actinopteri > Siluriformes > Clariidae > Channallabes > Channallabes apus. Next base: position 41,720,817 of record CM060115.1, on the reverse strand, counting down.
CTTCTGGTACAAGTAATAACCTTTCTTTCTCTGGACTTGAGGCAGGTTCCTCATCAGAACCAGTGCACGATTCTGGTGACCTTGGTTCATTATCTCTCTGCGGTCTACGTTCTGGTTGCGTTGCTTTTTCTAGCATAATACAGTGGGTGCACAGGCAGTATGCGACTTCTACCGTCGCAGCGTATGGCGTCAGCATTTGGGTTTGTGCGTTTGCTGGCTTTTACCGCTGAGTGGCGCTATATAACTATAGACTGACGCCTCAGGCATCAGTTCGTTCTCTCCAGGCTTAATGAGGCGCAGGTCGTCCACAGCTGCACGTCGTTGCAGATAAAATAAAGTGAAACATTGTAAATAAACGAATTCATAATCACAGTAGTAACATTACAGTACAAATTTATAATTAAAATTAAATTCAGTTTTTTAGGATCGAATTTAAGCAACGTAAACATTGTAAACTGTTTAATTACAGTAGAAAGGCTACACGTGTAGGGTCTTGTGTCATCTTATATTTTGTGTTCTTTAAATTTGTAGCTTTTATAAGACTCTACTTTTCTTTAGGTGCACACACAATGACGAAAAAACTTTATGATTTTATTAAATAAATAAAGTAACCGTGGTTCTGTATTGATTTTGGTGAACTTGAGCGCGTCAGAAAATGAACCCAAACTCCGTGTATACTCGCCGCACAGACATGAAAAATATATACATATATTTTTATATATATAGAAAGAGAAATATCTGCTTTAATATAAACTAATGAAAAAAATATATTAGATTATGTAATTCGTATGAGAAGTGAATTACTGTATAGGCGCGCTCACTGACGACGAGATGACATGATCAGCACAGCCGTAACCAAAGGAATCACTATCTTATCAATGAATTATTAAAATGGTCAGAGTGAGTTTCCTGGCTGTTTTAACAAATATTTGAAGTAGATAACAGTAGCCCACATTTATAAAAGCATTTTTATTTATATAAAACTATAAATAAAAAAAATAATAATAATCCGGCATTTATTTTTAGGTGTGCCCGCTGCCACAGTTCTTCAGTAACAAACCTATAAAACATGTACATCTGTATGAATAAATTGTTTAAATGTGATCAGTGATTTATGTAAATGACTCAGTTTAGATGTAAGTAAATGCTCCTTGCTATAGGGACTGACATCGGCGTGCTGAAAGATCTAATCTCTCATATCGGCGCGCGCGTTCATCTGACTTTAGATCAAAGTTAAAGGCGCACACGCGGGATCATGCAAACGTTTCCCCTCCTCTTTCATAAAAAATGAACAATCCGACACGAGCAGATTTGTTTCAGTCAGAATATTTATCAATCATAAAGAGAGGCGACATATACTTGCTGATTAAACACTGCATTTTTAAAGTGAAAGCGCGTGATGTGAGCAGCTTTAATTATTGATAATTAAATCATTATTAAATGGTGGACATAAAAAGCAAAAAGAATAATAATATTATTTTGATTATTATTATCATGTTCTTTTGCTGTTTGAGCGTCTGTGGATTCCAAAATTGACATTTTTACCGTTTTTTAATCACTGAAATGGAAGAGATACTGTACTGTAGAAAGGTTCCTTATCATAACGTGCCTTGTATTGTTTTTTAATCGCTCGATACACGACCCATCATTTTTAATGCTATTTTACAAAGGGTAAATACACATGGAATAATTTTATTTGGTTTGTTTATTTATAAATAAAATTAAAAGTAATTAAAAACAGTGTAGAGTGATTAATAACACTACATGTTATGGTAAGAAAAATCTCATTCTTGCTCATTCTAGTTTCTCCGAGTGTATACTGTAGGTGAGAACAGCTATTCACCCTTAGGGGGGTGTATCATTTGCATTTGTATGTGTCTGACTTTGCAAAGCACACCTGTAAAACCTGTTTAAATGTAAATGCTCCTCGCTGCGCTGTTTGGGGGAGGGGCACGCTAATGACGATTTGGTCAGCTGTGTGAACGCTCGCCCTTTAGATGTTGCGCGCGCACTACACGGCAAAAAATATGTTAGTATATCATGACTGAAATCATGACTGAAATATATGTTAGTATATCATGACTAAAAAAAGGTTATGTAATTTGTATAAAACGTGGATTACTACAGCGCATCCACTCACAGCCGAAACCAAAGACATCAACGGCTCTGCCTATTCAGAGGCTCTGCCTATTCAGTAAAGAAAAACACTACTGTTATTATTTCAATTCATACTGTACAGCTGTGAGAATTGGGGCAGGGATATTATGCCAATATTAAATATTATATACGATATTAAATTTCAAGTGAGTTGGGAGTTTGCAAGGCAGAGAAGGATGCTCTTCGGAGTGAGTTGCGAGTTTGATGAGACGGCATAAATATTTAATACAGCAAATTAAATATTTTGGTTTATATTTTGGTTTATATTATATAGTTAATGTATTTTGGTTTATATTGCAAACGAATAACGAATCAAGAGCCTGTGATTATATTGCATAAATATTATTTTGTACAGACAAATATCTGAATTTTTATTTATTTATTTTTTAGATTTTTTTTTAAAACAAATCTCTCAAAAATAGTAAGATGTATTTTGGTTTTATACTGCAAACGAAAAACGAATCCAGGGTCTTGTGTCATCTTATATTTTGTGTTCTTTAAATTTGTAGTAGATTTATTAAATGAAATAAATTACACTAAACGGGGTTCTGTATTGTTTTCGGTGAACTTGAGCGCGTCAGAAAATGAACCCAAACTCCGTGTATACTCGCCTCACAGACGTGAAATATAAGTACTGAAGTTCTGTAGATAACAACCTATAAAAAACTATAAAAAAAAAATAATCCTGCGTTTATTTTTAGGTGTGCCCGCTGCCACAGTTCTTCAGTAACAAACCTATAAAACATGTACATCTGTATGAATAAATTGTTTAAATGTGATCAGTAAATGCTCCTTGCTAGTGACTGACATCGGCGTGCTGAAAGATCTAATCTCTCATATCGGCGCGCGCGTTCATCTGACTTAACGTTTCAGCCATTCACACATGCATTGTGCTGTTGTTTGTACACACTTACACACTTACACACTGGTTGTATAGCGCACTTATGGAATGAATACGATGAGATGACAGAGTGGAGGTTTAATACCTCTATCTCACACCGTAAGTGCGGTTCATTATGATTCGGCGCGAGTTTTGGTGCTGTTATTACGTTTCCATCTTACCACGCAAAAAAAATAAACATGTTTAACATGCGGAAGATCTTCGCGGACCGTCGGGCGCTGGTCACTCGAGGCAAATCACGGTGCCTAATACCCCTCTCTCACCTGTGTGGCCTGACTCATCTCCGTGAGCTGCCGCGATTGCCCACCACGTTCCTTTAACGTTCCGCGAAAAACTAAACGTGGAATTTTTCACGCGGAAAGATGGAAATGTAATCACAGCGCAAAAACTCGGGGTGAATCATGATCAAGCCTGCGGCCACAGCGCGAGCCCGTGCAGGTGAGATAGGGGTATAACACACCGCATCTCACAGCGAGCCAAACCGCATAAGTGAATACTGTAGGGGTATTAAACATTACAATCACCCAGAAACATGAATGGATGCGGGGTTTGAAACTCCCATGGTTATTTTCTCATTTAACTAAATCAAATTTCATAAAAATAAAACGTGTCAAAAGAAAAACCCATAAAGTCATGGATAATGGCTAATGATCAATGAAACATATTTTAAACAAAAAGCAGAGAGCAGCTGGACATCGGGACGCGTTGGTCTGGCACGCGCAGGTCTGAGCAGCTCAAGAAGCTCCATAATCTGTTGCCTTGGAAGGCAAAACTTTTATTTAAATATATTTATTAATAACGACCACGGGGAAAATATGAAAAGGGCTGAAGTTTTGTCTAAAGGAAAAATGTACATGACCCACACGGCTCCACGGACCGCGCCGTCTTCAGTTTAACACAACACCACGCTGTATCGCTGCCTAATTATTCGCCACCTGTTTAATATTAATAGTGATTGGCAATTTTAATGCATTAGTCACATTATGAAATAGGCTAATTAAAAGTCACTCTATTAGTTCTGATATCAAATAAAATAAAATTCTTAAACAGGTCTAATGTAATGAGAGGCCCCGATTATACTGCATACATCTTTTTTATTGATTTATTTTTTTATTATCTATTCTGGAAGTTTGCTCTATTTGTTTTAGTTATTTCTATATTTAAATCTTGATGTCTTAAACTCTAACAACTGTAAGTATTGTCGAAATAATTTTTTTGAAAGCCCTAGTGCTGTTGTTTGCGCTGTTTTCTTTAATAATAACACTAAACAGATAAAAACAGAGAGTCTGTCTAAACAAAATAAAACCAATGTTTTCTAACTCATATTTTTTTTTAATATACAGTAAACATACAGTAAAACATCATTCATCATTAAAACATCACACAACTGAATCGCAGAAAAAAATCAGCAAAAATATTATTTAGTACAAGGCAATCTTTGGATCCTTGATGAGACGGCATACATATTTAATACAGCAAATTAAATATTTTGGTTTATATTTTGGTTTATATTATATGGTTAATGTATTTTGGTTTATATTGCAAACGAATAACGAATCAAGAGCCCGTGATTATATTGCATAAATATTATTTTGTACAGACAAATATCTGAAAAAAAAAACAGTTTTTTTACGACAAATCTCTCAAAAATAGTAAGATGTATTTTGGTTTTATACTGCAAACGAAAAACGAATCCAGAGCCTGTAATTATATTGCATAACTATTATTTTGCACAAATACTGTAAATCTCTGAATAAAACAATGATATTTTATTCACAAATGTAAGACAATATTTGCTCGCACTTCGTCTGGCACTGAACCAAAATATAATGTAATGAGAGGCCCCGATTATACTGCATACATCTTTTTTATTGATTTATTTTTTTATTATCTATTCTGGAAGTTTGCTCTATTTGTTTTAGTTATTTCTATATTTAAATCTTGATGTCGTAAACTCTAACAACTGTAAGTATTGTCGAAAAAATTTTTTTGAAAGCCCTAGTGCTGTTTGCGCTGTTTTCTTTAATAATAACACTAAACAGATAAAAACAGAGAGTCTGTCTAAACAAAATAAAACCAATGTTTTCTAACTCATATTTTTTATATTTATAGTTTTACATGTTTGTTGGATGTGTAAATTATCATAATTGTAGTATTACTTCGCTACAACATATTGTTTTGACTTTATTATGACTTAAGCTCTGAATATATTTAAAAACCGATACGACGGAAAATGTCAATTTGCGCCACCTGGCGGTCATTTCACGAATTATTTTGAAATGCTCCTGGTTTATTTTGGCCGCTGCCGCGTTTCCACGGCGGTGAGTGCGACGGTAATGAGCAGTCTGGTTGTCACACCACTGTATTTATTCTGATTTACTGCTGCTTTTTTTCCTGCTTCATCTCCGTTACTAACGAAAGTACCATCTTTTTTATGTGCTGTATATTTAACTATGGCTAGCCTTGATTTATTGCTATCCCCATCTCTAAAACATGACTCATCTGCAAAGAATAAACAATCTGGATGTGACAGAGGTTGGTTCTCTAAATCTTGGCATGTCTTTAGATATTCTGCTAACACTAGATAACAATCGTGGGGATCTCCCTCTGCTGGGGTCATTATACGATCTGTTGGATCTGACACTGTCTGACACCTGTGTATGGTCAATTCAGGTGCAGGGAGTATTACATCGTATCCTGTTCTTCTAGCTTTAATAATTACAAAGTATGGACTGGTCAGGAGTGCGTGTAATGTGTGGGTGGTGAACAGCATTACTGGATGTCCCATAGTAATTGATGTTGCTTTCTCATAAGCAAATGCTGCCACTGCCACTCCTCGGTAGCAGGGAGGCATGCCTTTTTCAATATTATCAAGCGCTGTACTATAATATGCAATTGGTTGTTTGCTAGGACCTTGTTGTTGGGTCAGAACCCCTGTGGCAAAACCGCCACGCTCTGAGACATACAGGTGGAATGGTTTATTATACTCTGGGCTAGCAAGTGCTGATACTGTACAGAGTTTTCTTTTCAGCTGTTCAAAAGCTTCTAGTGCTTCAGGTGTCCATCCTAACACTGCACTATTTTTGCTTGTCCAGCTACTTTGACTATTGCTCTCAAGTGTGATGTTTTTAATGCAAAGTCACATATCCAGTCCCTACTAAATCCTACCATGCCTAGATATTCTACCTTCTGTTTACAAAATTGCAACTTTTTTCTGCTAACTTTATGTCCATTTTTCAGCTAGTACAGTCAGGACTTCTAACAAGTCTGCTTACTAAAAAGGTTGAGCACTAATCAGTGTACTACTGTGTATCTTCTGGTGTATTGGACAACAATGTGTGTGGATCAAGTACTATCGGCAATTCTGCTACTACAATTTGATTTATGGCTTGTAAGTCATACACAAGTCTCCATTTATCTGAGTTGGGCTTCTTGACAGGAAATATAGGAATGCTGCAAGGACTTTTAGTAGGCGTTAACACTCCAGCTTCTAGTAAGCCATCTATAGTAGGTTTAATCCCTGCTATAGCTTGAGGTGTCAATGGGTATTATCTTTGACAAAGCAATGTTGCATTTGGTCTTATTTTTATTAAAGCTTGTCCTCCAGACCTGACTGCTCCTACATCTGTGGAATGTTTTGTCCATAGTATTTCTGGGATTTATTTTCAAGTAATTCCTCCTCTAATTCTTTCTCATCTATCTGCTCTAACATCTTAACTGACATTTGTGTGTGCGATGACAACGGCATGTTACACATCCCCCTCTGAGGGTGTGTTGACAACGTCATGTTCCCATCTATTTCTGTGTGTGTAGCCCTCATTCTATCTATTCCTAAAAATGTTATCTTCAAAAATCTTCGATCTCGTGAAATATGTACAGAAAGATCGGAGGTTTGTTCCCAATCAGTTACTTCAGCTGCTTGTTTGACCATCAGTCCTAATTCTTTGGGTTGTATCTTTTCCCCCACTAGTAGAGAAATATGAGGTGCTGTGTTAGGTACTTGATGCCAATGTTCCATTCGTTCAGTCAGTTGTACAGAGATGGCTGCTCCTGGAGCACCTACAATTATGTCTCCTAGTATCACGTCAGAGACCGTGTTCTCCATCACATCTGACCATAATTGTGCATATTCTTCATCTTGACTTCCTTGGTTGTAGTGCATGGTACAGTGCAATGGTAAAGTTACTCATTTGCGATCTGGTCGTCATTGCATAATCCATTCTTCCCATAAACTCTGTGCATGGTGAGCTCCTTTGCCCTCGCACAGTAGCCAGTATACTGTATATGAGTTGTTTTGTTTCTCAGTAATCTGTAAGAACTGTCCTATTGTTACACACAGTCCTTTAGTGTTACATTGAATTTTTTCCCTTTAGTTTACACAACAAATCTCTTCCCAACAGATTGACTGGAGTAGTAGGTGAAAATAGTAAAGGTGCTGCTATTATTATTTGGGGCTCTGTGAAGTGCAATATCTGTGATAGTCCGGAGAAGCTGTAGTTTTTATCGTATTGCTTGAGGGAGGGAGCTGTGAGCCTTCATTCAATTCAATTCAATTTTATTTATATAGCGATTTTAACAATGGTCATTGTCTCAAAGCAGCTTCACAAAAAAAAACAAAAAAAAAAACTATATATAGAATAATTATATATAAAATAATAAATAAATATATAAAATTATAATAGAAAATAGATAAATAAAAACAAATAATAATAATTATAGAAAAGAAAATAATTGGAAGTGTGGATGTGTGAGAAAAATGTGCGGATAATAATGAGACGAATGAATGAAATTTCTCTGATGAGCAAGCCAAGGGTGACGGCGACGGTGGCAAGGAAAAACTCCCTGAGATGGCATTAGGAAGAAACCTTGAGAGGAACCAGACTCAACAGGGAACCCATCCTCATTTGGGCGATAACAGATAGAAATGATATAACATCTTGTGTGTTGTGCAGGTGAAAATTCAATATGACAGAAATTATTTAAATTGACATGAAGACCAGTTCAGCATAGGGACGAGTCAGTAGGTGCAGAGGGCAGATGAGGTCTGGATCACTGGAAGCACAGGAGCAGCATGTGTAGCTCCAATCATCATAAAGCTGAATCCAGCTGGAGCTGGTCCTTCTCTGGATGCCTCAGGAACCTCGCAGGGTCGGCCTTTGTCTACTGAAGCTGGCAGAATCTCCCGATGCCTCGGGATGGGTAGAGAAATACAGAACAGATGGGGAGAATTAGCGTAGTTGCCATTCGGTATAGGTGTACTGGAGTATGAGTACTGGGATGAGTTATGTGTATGCCAGATTAAAAAGATGCGTCTTGAGTCTACTTTTGAACTGAGAAACCGTGTCTGCTCCCCGAACACTGTCTGGAAGGCTATTCCAAAGCTTTGGAGCTAAATATGAAAAAGCCCTACCCCCTTTTGTAGATTTTGAAATTCTGGGAACTACCAGAAGTCCGGAGTTTTGTGACTTAAGGCGCATGGTGGATTGTAGCGTATCAGAAGACTGGTTAGGTATGTGGGAGCTAAACCATTTAAGGCCTTGTATGTAAGTAATACTATTTTGTAATTTATTCTAAACTGAACAGGTAGCCAGTGCAGGGATGATAATATTGGGGTTATATGATCATATTTTCTGGATCTAGTGAGAACCCTGGCAGCTGCATTTTGGATTAACTGAAGCTTGTTTATTGAGGATGCAGGACAACCACCTAGTAATGCATTACAATAGTCCAGTCTGGAGGTCATGAATGCATGAACTAGCTTTTCTGCATCAGATACGGATAAGATGTTCCTAAGTTTAGCAATATTTCGAAGATGGAAAAAGGCTGTTTTTGTGATATTTGAAATGTGATTTTCAAAAGACAAGTTACTGTCTAATATTACTCCCAGATCTTTTACTGCTGAGCTGGTAATAACAGTACATCCTTCTAAGCGCAAGCTGAATTTTGAAAGCTGTTGTGTGCTGGTTTTTGAGCCAATAAGTAATATCTCTGTCTTATCTGAATTTAATAAAAGAAAGTTATTGGTCATCCAATCTTTTATGTCCTGGACACACTCAGTTAATCTAGACAGCTTAGGTATTTCGTCTGGTTTAGTTGAGATATATAATTGGGTATCATCAGCATAACAATGGAAACTAATCCCATGTCTTCTAATGATGTTACCCAAGGGAAGCATGTATATTGAGAACAACAGAGGTCCTAAAACTGACCCTTGTGGGACCCCATATTTCACTGGCATTATACCAGACGGTTCTCCATTTAGATCTACAAAATGGTAGCGATCAGACAGGTAAGATCTAAACCATTTTAATGCCTGTCCCTGAATACCTATATAATTTTGTAAGCGATCTATGAGAATATTATGATCTATAGTGTCGAATGCAGCACTAAGATCAAGCAGGACTAGCAATGAGATGCAGCCTTGGTCTGAAGCTAAAAACAAGTCATTTGTAATCTTAACTAGTGCAGTTTCTGTGCTATGATGGGGCCTGAAACCTGACTGAAATTCTTCAAGGATGTTGTTATCCTGCAAGAATGTGCAAATTTGAGCTGATACTACTTTTTCTAGTATTTTTGATATGAACGGGAGGTTTGAAATCGGTCTGTAATTTTTTATTTCATTCGCGTCCAAATTAGATTTTTTAAGAAGCGGCTTAATAACTGCTAACTTGAAAGGTTTAGGGACGTGACCTAGATGTAATGAAGAATTAATAATGTTTAGGAGTGGCTCTCCAACCGTAAGCATCACTTCTTTTAAAAATCTGGTTGGGATTGGGTCTAACAGGCGCGTTGTTGATTTAGCCGAGGTGATGAGTTTATACAGCTCTTCCTGTCCTATACCTGTAAAGCAGTGAAAATCTAAATGTGAAGCTATAGGCTGAACTGGATCGTGAGATACTATTAGAGGTTGAACCTCCATTATTTTCTTCCTGATATTATTGATTTTTTCATTAAAGAAGTCCATAAAGTCTTCACTTCTAAACTGTGATGGGATACTCTCTGCGGGCATCTTAGGTTTTGTTAGGCGAGCCACTGTACTAAATAAGAACCTGGGATTGTTTTGGTTTCTTGCTATCAGTTGGCTAAGATGCTCGGTCCTAGCAGTTTTTAGAGCCTGTCTATAGCTGCACATACTGTCTTTATATGCAATTCGAAAGACTTCTAATTTAGTTTTCCTCCATTTTCGCTCGAGGTTACGGGTTGCTCTCTTTAGGGCGCGAGTATGACTGTTGTACCACGGTGCCAATGTTTTATCTCTGACTTTTTTTAATCTGATGGGAGCAACAGTGTCTAATGTACTGGTAAAAATAGTGCCCATGCTGCTAGTCACTTCATCTAGATCATCTGCATTTAGGGGTCTAATAAGAAATTGGGACAGATCCGGCAGATTACTTGTGAATCTGTCTTTAGTGGTGGGATTCATATTTCTAACATTTCTAACGTGGGGAGACACAGCTAATCTGTTCTACGGGTAGAGTATATGTCAGGAGGTGATGATCTGTGATATCATCGCTTTGAGGTATGATCTCTATATTAGAGACATCTATACCATGGGATATAATTAAATCTAGCGTATGATTAAAGCGGTGAGTTGCTCCAATTATATTTTGCTTAACCCCAAAGGAATTTAGTAAATCCATAAATGTGAGTGCTAAAGCGTCGTTAGCATCATCTACATGAATGTTAAAGTCAACATTCATGCCCTATACATGTGTATGTAGCACCTGTGTCAATCATAAATGGAATTGGTTGTGAATTATTTATAGACACCATTACAGTTGGTGCTTGTTGGATGCAGTGTTGAGACGTACTGCACCTACTCCCTTTCTGGCTCCTCTGGGCTTCAATTCGTGGTTTTGTGGTCCCATCCATGGACCTGCCCCTTGATTTTGGGGTTGTCCTTGTGTCCATGTTCCAGTTCCACCTTGAGGTGCCTGTCCTGCTCCATATGGTCCTTGAGCTTGTAGTCCATTTTGAATTTCCCATGCCACTTGTGGGCAGTTTCTTCTAACATTTCCTGCTCCTCCACACTGCCAGCACTGCATGACTTGAGTATTCGGGCCCATTTATCCTGGGGCATTCATTCTGAATTGTTGTCTTCTTGGTTGCTGTTGGTATGATTCCCTTTTGTCCCCTGCCTCCATAAGGCCTGGGGCCCTGTCCTTGCCACCTCATAAGTTGATTTTGTACTTGTTGGTTTCCAGGGTGCACATAAGATGGAGGGGCTTCAGCTGCTGTTGGTTGTTGTGTTTGCTGAACTGGTCCAGTAGGGGGTGGTGGTGTCTGATTTTCAGGCACCATTACTGCTGCTTGAGCTTGGCCTTTTCATTCCTCCATTTTACCTTTTTTTTTCATTCCCCCAGTTATATTGTGTATAACTGGGTTGCAATTGACTCAGCAGCTTCCTGTAGTGGGTATATTCCCCTTACCCTCCTGTTGTATGTGTTCCTTAGTGTATGGTGGTGGTCTCTCTAATTCTAAGTTTTTTTTATTTTTTATAAAAAATTTTTTAATTATTATTCATTATTATTATTATTAAAATTGTTATTTATTTTCCTGTCTTCACTCCCTTCTGACTTCTGATCCTTCTTTTCTGTCTGGTTTTTGTTATTCTTCAATTTGTCTCTTTTTCTTATTTTCTTTTCCTTTATTTTCAAACCATTCTACAATTTCTAGCTTTGGTCCTAATTTAATCCTTCCCTTTCTACCCTTCTCTTTAATTTTGTATCTGAGCATTTTATTTTATTTTTTTACTTCTTTTTTAATTCTTTTACTCTTCTTTAAAGGTTCTGTCTTTAAGCCATTGTAATTCTCCTCATGTCCTGTCATGCCATTTTATCATGCACTTTCTAATATTTTTTTCATCCTCTTTATGTTTAACTATGATTGTGCCTGCAGGTGTCGCTGGCTTTGGCCATACAGTTTTCTTTCTTTCTTTTTTTTTTTTTTTACAGCAGAATAGCTTCACCATTACACACTTCTGTTTTGATTTATAGTGTGAATTCCTGTGCCACTTCCTCATAGCTCTCTTACTGTGTACTTTATGACTGCTGCCGATCTTTAACAGCTGTTTTTTTCCTATATGTTTTTTAAGCATTAATTTTCCACTGGTGTTAATATCAGAGGCATAACTATTTTGTCACGGGTCTGAAAAATTATTCTCCCGTCTGGTCCCACAGTTATTAACACGAATTCGCTATTGTTATCAACAACCCACATACAACTCAGCACTACCGGACCTGCGTCTGCTCTTATTAGTCTTTATCTTTTTACTTTCCAACCTCCCGCGCATTCTTCTAAACACAATACAGTATATCAAAATCTGGGTATGCTTGCAGCAGTGAAATGAGCGGAGTTAAACAAGGAAGCGGAGGGGGGTCCACTTATTCCTCCAAATTCTATCGTACTATTTATTACTTTTAAACGAATTTCTCTAGGAACTAATCCAACAAAAAACTAATTTCTCCATTCTGAAATGTAAGTAATAAAGTGTGTGTGTGTGTGTGTGTGTGTGTGTGTGTGTGTGTGTGTTGCCGTCTGGATCTAACACGTCGGGTATTAGTGAGCACCTAAGTATCCACTCTCCCATGTCACACTCTTTTTCTAAAAGTAAATCCTTTCCTGGATTATTAAATAAACATCTATATCTTTCACTCTGATCTGACTCCAAAATTCTAAACTCCCGATCGCGCTTAATTTCTCTAACTCCACTTATCACCAAGCACCAAGATGGCGCCGGTGAGGTCGGCTGCCGTCACGACTGCTCAGACCACCTTTTCTTTGTTTTTGTTCTTTAAGCTAGTTTTCAGTGTTTTAAAATAGGCAAAATCACCACCATTGAGTACATTAGGTATGATAGAGACACTCTTGTTTCTATTGGTATACAATGTACTCACAATTCGACGTTTTTAACTCCGGATCCGAGCTGGCCGAGTGAGATCCTGAGGGAGAACAATGGACGCGACGCGAAGCGACGAACCCGAGGCAGACGAGCCGGCGTGAGGAACAGGCTCAGAGCCCGTGCACACCGCACACCTCTGCCTAGCATCCTGCTCGCCAACGTCCAGTCACTGGAGAACAAGCTCGATGACCTCAGGGCCAGGATAAAGTTCCAGAGAGACATTCGGGACTGCAATCTCCTCTGCTTCACCGAGACATGGCTGAACCCAGCGGTGCCAGACCACGCCATACAGCCGGCCGAGTTCTTTTCGGTTCACCGCATGGACAGGACGCGGGACTCGGGGAAGTCAAGAGGAGGCGGCGTGTGCTTAATGGTGAACAACAGCTGGTGCAACAGCGCGAGCGTTGTTCCTCTTACACGCTCCTGCACACCAAACCTGGAACTACTGTCCATCATGTGTCGTCCATTTTATCTTCCACGGGAGTTCACATCGGTCATAATCAGTGCCGTTTACATTCCTCCACAAGCAGACACAGACACTGCCTTATGCGAGCTGCATGAGGCGCTCACACAGCACCAGACACAACACCGGGACGCTGCGCTCATTGTGGCGGGGGATTTTAATAGTGCCAACCTCAAACGCGCAGCGCCGAACTTTTATCAGCACATCACCTGCCCCACCAGGGGCGAAAGGACACTGGACCATTGTTATACCACGGTCAAAGACGGTTACAAGGCACAATCTCGTCCAGCGTTTGGTAAATCCGACCATGCCGCCATTTTCCTCATGCCAAAATATAAACAGGAAGTTCCGGTCCTGAGGGAGGTCGCGCGCTGGACGGACCAATCGGTGGCCGCGTTACAGGACGCACTCGATGACGCAGACTGGGACATGTTCAGAAACAGCTCCGATGATGACGTCAGCGTGTTTACGGAAGCGGTTGTGGGATTTATTGAAAAGCTGGCAGACGATACGGTAGAGAAAAAGACTATCAGAACGTTTCCCAACCAGAAGCCGTGGGTGGATAAAACCATCCGCGACGCTCTGAGATCTCGCACAGCTGCCTACAACACGGGACTTGCGTCGGGGGACATGGAACCGTACAAGGCTGCGTCATATAACGTCCGGAAGGCGGTGAAAGAGGCGAAGCAGCGCTACGGGAGAAAACTAGAGTCACAGCTTCAACAGAGTGACTCTAGGAGCCTGTGGCAGGGACTAAGAACAATAACGGATTATAAAGCACCAGCATCCGGTATGACGAACGCGGACGCGACTCTGGCAGACGAGCTGAACACATTTTACGCTCGCTTCGAGGCTGCAGCTAAAGACGCTAGCAATGCTAATGCTAACGGCGCTAATGCTAACGGCGCTAATGCTAACGGCGCTAATGCTAGCGAGTGAACACCAGGAAAGCAGCAGGACCAGACGGCATCTCAGGTCGTATTCTCAGAGCCTGCGCAGACCAGCTAGCACCTGTGTTCACTGAGATATTCAACATCTCTTTATCTCAGTCGGTGATCCCCACATGCTTCAAAGAGTCCATTATTGTTCCTGTTCCAAAGAAACCACATCCTGCTTCCCTCAATGACTATCGCCCTGTAGCTCTCACCTCAGTAGTGATGAAGTGCTTTGAACGCCTTATCAGAGACTTCATCATTTCTTCACTACCCGACACACTGGACCCACTACAGTTTGCATACCGTCAGAACCGCTCCACAGACGATGCAATCTCTCATCTCCTCCACACATCACTCACTCACCTGGACACTAGGAAAGGGAATTATGTTAAAATGCTCTTCATCGACTACAGCTCTGCTTTTAACACAATAATTCCCTCCACACTCACCACCAAGCTGGAGCACCTGGGACTGAGCTCATCTATATGTCAGTGGATCTCCAATTTTCTGACTGGCAGACCACAGGCAGTAAGGATGGGCGGACATGTCTCAGCCACACTCACCCTCAGCACTGGAGCCCCCCAGGGTTGTGTTCTGAGCCCCCTGCTGTACTCTTTGTACACCCACGACTGCGTTGCCACTACCAACTCCACCTCCATCATCAAGTTTGCTGACGACACCGTCGTGGTCGGACTGATCACCAACAATGATGAGTCGGACTACCTAGAGGAGATTGGAAATCTGGAGAACTGGTGCCAGAGGAACAATCTCCTCCTGAACGTCAGTAAGACAAAGGAGCTGATAGTGGACTTTAGCACAAAGCAGGAGAGGAACTACCAGACCCCCGTCATCAACAGGAGCCCAGTGGAGAGAGTGGACAGCTTCAGATACCTCGGTGTTCACATCACGCAGGACCTATCATGGTCCTGTCACATCTGCACCGTGGTGAAAAAAGCCCGGCAGCGTCTCTACCACCTCAGACGCTTGAGAGACTTTAGACTGCCCTCCAAGGTGCTCAGGAACTTCTACTCATGCACCATAGAGAGCATCCTGACGGGAAACATCACGACCTGGTTCGGGAACAGCACCATGCAGGACAGACGAGCTCTACAGAGGGTGGTGCGATCAGCCGAGCGCATCATCCGCACTGAGCTCCCTGACCTACACTCCATCTAAAGCAAGCGGTGCTGGACTAAGGCCAGGAAGATCATGAAGGACCTCAGTCACCCCAGTAATGGACTGTTCTCTTTGTTGCGGTCTGGGAAGAGATTCCGCTCCCTAAAGGCCAACACAGAGAGACTGAGGAGGAGCTTCTTCCCGCAGGCGATAAGGTCTCTCAATCACACAATCACACCACAAACACAGGACTAATAACATCTTTTAAGCTCACAACACTGACTGGACAATCATGGACACATTCATACACACTTGCACTAAATACTCATACATCTGGACAATTGCACATGTCACCTCCATGCATACTTGCACAACCACTGTCACTTTAATCCTATATTTTTGCAATATTTTATTATGCCCTTATGCACAGTTAATTTTACTAGTTAAATTTATTTCTTTAGTATTTCCTTTTTATTGATTATTTATTTTACGTACAAGCTTTTATTTTCTTTTTTTAAGGTCACCGGCGGTCGTATAAAGCATTTCACTGCATATTATACTGTGTATGATTGTGTATGTGACCAATAAAATTTGAATTTGAATTTGAATCATCTAATCTCCTCCATTTGTTATATTTAATATTTGTTTTATGTGTAACCTAGGTGCATTTATTACTTTATACACTATGTTTATTGTTATTAGTATTGTGTCATCGAATACACAACACGTAAAGGTACCTTTTATACAGATGTCGCCCTTAAAACCCTGCGTGTTTTCCCGCGGGATGCCGCAATTTAGCGCGCGGCGTGCCGCGTCTTGCCGGAGGCAACATTCGGGAATTTTAAACAAATGTGTTGCGCTTCACTGAATATCCGCCAGATGGCGCATGGAAGGACTTGTACCAAGTACAACAATGAATGTAAGGACGCGGATGAACAGTCCTGAAGCGAACATGAATTTTATTTTGTTTTATAATAGATCTTTCATGATGAATGAGTGTATATGTGCTTCACATTATCAAACACAGGCAAAGGAGACAGAAATTATTGAGGGATCCACTGAAAAAAGTAAACCTAGTTTAATGTGTTTTTTTTCTCATTCCATTAGTAAAAAAAATTATTTGCTCTTTTTAACTGAAGTGTCTAATTTATGCTTATGGGTGAATATTTTTTTTTTTTTTTAGTATAATGCTGTTTACAGCAGGAAACCAAAGTGAAATATTTCATTTTGATCAAGGTACTCTTATTAGGTTGAGTGTGATTTGCGCATGCGCAGTCTTTAGACCATAGTTTTGCCGGTATAATTTTATTTCCGCCTCAAACCGGAGCATGACGTTGAAACAAGTAAGGAAGGATATCAGAACCTGTATTTCAGTTACTGTTAGTTAAAGCCCCTGATTAAACTTAAATCTAATCCATTCACAAAGGACATTTCTGCTTCAAACCGTGTCTCATGACGCAGCATTTTCACGGACTGAATCACATGCGGGTGGAGATTCTCAAAGAAAACTCCTTTAAACCAGGTAAGAAAGCAAACTCATGTCATTTCTATGTTAAATGTATCTCTTCTATGAGCAAATTCATGATTTATGTCAGGAACAACTACTTTGTAGATTGAGTTTTGTGTCCGTGTTTGCTACTGTAGCTAAAACCACCTATATTACCTGCATTAGCATTAGCTAACTAACGTGGTGATTTTCAAAAACACCGGAGTTTATACAGTAAGTCAGCGGCGCCGAAGAAAATAATTATATTTAAGTACCGTTGGTTAACGATGTAAAAATTAATAGGAAAGTGACGTAAACATAGAACAAGCTAATTTGGAGTGAGTGCTGTTTGTAGTGTACTGCTTTCTATACTTTATACACACTGTAATTAAGATTTGCTAACATAAGAACTTGAGCCAGTCCAATTTTTGTTTTTACCTTTTTTTTTTTTTTTTTTAAAGATCAGTAATGAGTTTCTGAGAATTATATCTGCTCCACTTCAAGCAAGATTACTGGTTTCCTTGGACAAGCAACACTACAAACTAATTGAGATCATCAGAAACTAGGGAGGAACCCGTCAGAGAGAAGACCAGAGATATAATCTTCATCTTCAAGTTCTTGATCTGGTATGTATGGTACGGTTCAGGACCAGGGAGGGAGCCGGAGACAGCAGAACAAAGAGATGATATTGCCAGCACCAGCACAGGGAGCACAGTTTTAGTTTAGATCTCATGTTTACATTTTATTGTATGTTGATGGCTTGACTGTAAACAACAAACAATGCAATAAATGTATAAAAAAATATATATATTTATTGTCTCTTTCCAGGACCAGGCATATCGTTCAATTATTTTTTGGCCAAATAGGCAGTCGTAACAAGAGGTGAGGGCGCGCGCGTCATCACATGTGCTTAGCCGACTCTGCGTTCACCGTAAACTTCAATATACATAGACGTTTATATTTTTGTTTATTTGTATATGTATGTTATTAATTTTACTTTTTTAGAGATTGTATGTGCGTGCACGGAGAGTATGTGTTGATAAGTTTATGTGGATAAGTTGATAAGTGTATCAGAAAGCATTAAAATGTTCATTTGAATTAAAATGACACACACACGTCTGTGTATACAGTATATCAATTACATATATATCAATTTCATTAGTTCGTTCATTCTATTTGAAGCTTCGGATGTTTTTTTTTTTTGGTTTGGTTAGATTAGTTCTGAACTCGCTTCCTTGAAACTATCGCTAAAACAATGACACACACACATAGACACACAGACACACACACTCCCCTGAGCCCTCGGGAAACATCCAATCACCATCGGTATACAAATGAGTCAAGACGCAGCCTAACGTGGTGTCGTGTCGGATTTCAGTGGTCACGGAGTGGGAAGACTTTGAAGAAGCTGCAGTGACAGTGAACAGCTGAACAACTTCACTTTTCCGTTTACCTCTGAGGAAAAAAAGCTGTATTTTGTTTGTTTATGTCTAGAATGTCTAGAGAGTTATAGTTTGGTCTGTACTGTTGTTCGCACCCTTGTAGAGAATAAATAAATGAATAACACCTTCATATCCCCTCTCAAGAGTGTCATAGTCCATTGTTAGTTTTAATGATCTGGCTGAAACTAATTATCACTACATAAGTACCCTAACACCATTGATCATGAGTCTCAGCTGAACCTAATTCTATACTTGTAACAGAAAATGTAGATGCAGATTCCAAATGTGTACTTATATAATAGATAGATAGATAGATAGATAGATAGATAGATAGATAGATAGATAGATGTGTGTGTGTGTGTGTGTGTGTAGGCTCTACGCAGGGGCAAGAGAGGGCAGCGCACCCTTAAATGTCTGCACATGTTAATATATTCCTAAAATGTATATATTACAAGTTGATGAACTGATCTGCGGTAGCGATGACGTCACAGTCCGACAGCTTTAGAATGATGTTTGATCAGGTCTACTGTATATTCTGAACATAGAACTGCAAAATGTCTGATACAGTACTTTGGGGGAAACAAAGACTTAAACTGTTAAGTAATAACATTATTAATAACAAATATGTAATAGTTTTGATATTTGAAAATTTTTTATTTTAATGTAAAAGGACTATAGATAGAGACTTATAAGCAGCTGGTGTATCCGGGTTGTTTAATGAACTTTAAGCAAAAAGACAACATGTATTCATCTGTTTTATATAAATTACTGTTTTAACTTTGACTAGTTTTGGAAGAATAAATTGAATTGTTAAAGTCATGTTTTGCGTGTTTTAATTTTGGGGGATTGTTTGGGTATTTAAAAATTGTTTAGTTGAACCAACAACTTCAATGGGCAAAAAATGGGACACAACTTTGTTTTAAATAGTCAAAGAGTTGGGCTGAAAATAATAATAATAATTATTGATCATAGAAACAAATGAAACCAGTTAAACACTTGATTATATGTATTTGTGTTTGTGATTGTGACCCATAATAATTTTTTCTCAGTATAAATAAATGTTTTGGGTTTTAAGAACTCCAAAAGAGCAACGACAAACTTGGTATTCTCCATTGACGTTTCTCACCTTCCACTCCTGGTGTTAATTGCTCTGTGTGTGCGTGTGTGTTTTTGGCGGGGGGATGGGTGTGTGTGTGTTTTCGGCTGTTCAGCAGTTCTAAACACAAGCACAGTTTTTGTCCTTAACTAAAATACTTCAATACGTTAATAATGAATTTATTTTGTTGAATAAGGTAATAAGCGATATTTAAACCAAACCAGTAAGTTAAGTAAGTGTTCCATACATTAAAGTACTGTGTATAACCAAGTGCCCTAGCAAACACAGTTACAGTACAGTTTACAGTACAAACAGAGTGTGTGCGCTGGGGGGATTGGAAGGTGAGTGAGAATACTCATTTACAAGACAAAAGACGGTCAGAGGCAGCGCCGTTCTAGACCAGACAACACGGGGTGGGGGGAGGGGGGCATCATGTTCGAGCACTGTTTTTACCTGGCCTTACTGTATAGTAACAGTATTGTATTTGCTGAATTGTGTTGAGGCACGCAAACCCCCAGACCACAATAATATATAATTATATAATAAAATATCCTTAATCCAGATTTTATCAATGACATAACATTTATCTAAGCTGGATGGTCAAATTCTCAAAAACGTTTAACCTAAAGTAAGACTTAACACACTATAACTAAAATATTTACAAAACTGAAAGGTTGTCTTATGAATAATAAAAAATACAAACTAAATTAAAACAGATGGGCTGTTGAACAGATCATAATATGTTTTATGTTTTCTGATTATAAATGATATATGGGTTGATTTTAGAAAGGCTAAATCAAATAGCTAGTTTTGGTAATGTCAGTCCAGTAACTATACTATGTAAAAGTAATTATAATATGAATTAATTAAGGGCAGGACCTAACCTAATGTTAATAATTTACACCATGATAACATTAGTATTCATGTTTTTGTATTTTTGTATTAACATTTTAAATGTTCAAATGAACGTTTCAGAGTATATAATTTGTCGTGTCATCTGTGATTGAGACCCATGAGTTAAATTGAAATATTTTTTTATAGGTAGTAAGCCAGGTTTTAGTAACCTGCTTTAGTAATGGGCTCTAAAAGACAATGGAACATTACAGAACGTGCGAGTTGACGCCCATGCACAGATTAAAATGTTCATTTGAATTAAAATGACACACGCATGTCTGTGTGTGTGTATATATATATATATATATACCCTAAAAAATGCTGGGTTAAAAACAATCTGGGTTGTTTTTAACCCAGCTGCTGGGTAAATATAGGATTAACTAAATGCTGGGTTAATTTAACCCAGCAAGATGGGTTAAATATTCAATCCAAATGCTAGGTGATATTTAACTATAATGCTGGGTTAATTCTACCACATAAATGGTTCAAATGTTCTACCCATATGTTTGGGGTTTGTTGGTTCATTTTAACTGGAATGTTGGGTTAATTCTACCTCACAAATAGGTTATTATTATTTTCATGTTTTACAGTGAATCTGTAAAAAAAACACCCATGTCTATTAAACAGTTAAATTATTTTGATATACTTGCCTATTACAAAAAAACATACATATATGCAATAAACACCATCCTATTACATGTTCTTAGAAAAAAATATTTATTTTTCAAAAGCACAAGAACAGATAATCAACAGCGACATCATTACTATACTATCATTGATAAGGGCGGGATGGAGTAATTGCACAAATAGACTGAGGCAGCTTCTACAGAGCAGGATCTCTCTGTGACTTCAGATATCTTTTCTGAAGAACAAAACTATCCAGCTATTTTTTTTTTTTTTGGTTTGGTTAGATTAGTTCTGAACTCGCTTCCGTGAAACTATCGCTAAAAAAATGTACTGAGCCCTCCTGAGGATATAAAGCTTTATTATTGTGTTTGAATAAATATTCAGATCTACCACAGCAGGTAATAAACTATGGTGTGTCATAAGCGAAGCAAACACCACGATTATGCCTCGTTTCGTTCGACGGGAACGTGGTTCACTTGGCCGCGGTGTATTATAATCCTGTGGAATGTTTCACTGTTTATGTTCACATAAGAGGAACAAAAGCTCAATGAGGACTAAACCAATGATTTCGGTAACTCCACTGAGTGTAACATCTGCATAGTGACACTGAACATCTTCACTTTTCCGTTTACCTCTGAAAAAAAAGCTGTATTTTGTACACATACTGTAGACACACACACACAGACACACACACACACACACACAGACACACACACTCCCCTGAGCCCTCGGGAAACATCCAATCACCGTCGGTATACAAATGAGTCAAGACGTAGCCTAACGTGGTGTCGTGTCGGATTTCAGTGGTCACGGAGTGGGAAGACTTTGAAGAAGCTGCAGTGACAGTGAACAGCTGAACAACTTCACTTTTCCGTTTACCTCTGAGGAAAAAAAGCTGTATTTTGTTTGTTTATGTCTAGAATTTTTATAGTAGTAAGAGAGAGTTATAGTTTGGTCTGTATTGTAGTTCGCACCCTTGTAGAGAATAAATAAATGAATAACACCTTCATATCCCCTCTCAAGAGTGTCATAGTCCATTGTTAGTTTTAATGATCTGGCTGAAACTAATTATCACTACATAAGTACCCTAACACCATTGATCATGAGTCTCAGCTGAACCTAATTCTATACTTGTAACAGAAAATGTAGATGCAGATTCCAAATGTGTATTTATATAATAGATAGATAGATAGATAGATGTGTGTGTGTGTGTGTGTGTAGGCTCTACGCAGGGGCAAGAGAGGGCAGCGCAACCTTAAATGTCTGCACATGTTAATATATTCCTAAAATGTATATATTACAAGTTGATAAACTGATCTGCGGTAGCGGAAAAATCCGCTGAAATAGGACAGGCACACTAACCCGCACACACACACATACACACGCACGCGCACACACACACACAGACACACCTCCCTTGAGCCCTGCGTCTGTCGGATTTCAGCGGTCACGGAAAGACTTTGAAGCAGTTTATATATGAATCTAAGCTTGAACTTATCAGCATTGTAAATATATAATACTTTTCAAATAAAATCGCTATTACTTTGACCCTGAAGTTTAGTTTAGCACACACAAAAAAAACAGAAAAGTCATTTCTGGTAAATCAACGGAATGTGTAGTTTATTTACAGTAATTCATTAAAAAATGAATATACATTGTACAGTACACGGTAAACACGGGAAAGATTACAAAATGAAAAAACAAACAGTGTCTACTTTATAAACAGCTTAGTATGTGCGTCGAGATGCTGAAATCCCTTGCATGTTTTTGCTTCCAAGTGGAGAGATATTTGACCGATAGCCTAGAACAAAAGATCTATAGGTGTGATCACAACCCCCTCCGACCGACCGTGCCATCAATCACTGACCACCTCAGAAGTTCCCTCCAATGTATGGCTGCAATACTTGTTTTGCAAGTATTTTTAACACCATTCAAAGGCTTCAAAGGGGCAGTTATCGGCTATGACACGTTGAAGGAGAACTTAATAGTTCTCAAAAATAGTGTAAATGTCTGCAACAATCACTAACCATTAAAATGTTTTTTTTTTTGTAATTAAACACGAAAATATTAATTATATTTCCATATATATACATACACACACACACACACACACACACAAGGGCGTAGGTTTGCTACCTATTACTCCCTATAATAATGTAAACATTGCTAATTTATGTTTTGGAAAGAAACTTAAGTAATTATTTCATCTATATCTTTCATAAATCACACAACTAAAATATACTTAAACAGTTTATTCACCAACATTACCAAATATTTGTGACATTCACAGTCTAGATCCAAGTTGTCTTTTTAATAAAAGTGCATTCAGCTAAATTTTGCATCCATAGAAAAAAACTGTACGGCACCAGGGCCTGAAATACTTGTTTTAAACAAAATTGTGTAAAATAATAAATAAATAAAATACAGCATTCATTTAGAAATAAAATGCAGCAGAAAATACTTTAAACAAACTGTAGAATAAACGTTAAAACGTAATAGCCCTCTGAAGCAGTGAAGTTGCAACTTTCAAATCAGCACTCTGGACTAGTGCACTTAAAAGTATGCCATTGAAACCTTAATGCATGAAAACATTTTAAGCTGAACATGTAAACACAACATGTAAACACTTGTAGTCAAGCCAAATCAAATGTTTTAAGATGATAACTTCATCTTTAAAGCTTGCACTTTTGGTGATAGCTTAATCCCATCAAGTTCTAGAAGAACTTTCTGAAAATAGCCTCTCCTTCAAGGATTATGGATACACCAACCGGTTCTTCCCCTTCAACAGCACGGACGACAAGGATTTTAAGAAGGTGTCACTTCGTCTGTCCCCCTGCATAAAATTTACAAGAAAATAAATCATTTATTTTGAGAAGCAAAAAAATCTGAATTGCTTCAACCTGTGCTGACTTCATTGAGAAAAAAATAATAATAAAAATAAATGATAATAAAAAAATGACCATCACTTCATATTGTTAAACTTGGGTTAAATTGCTTTATCTTGCATCAGTAAAACATGGCATGAGATGGCTTTACAGTGTCAGGAAATCCTATGATGAATGCTGAGTTTGTATTTAAAGGGTTAGTCCAAACATGAAAATTCGTTCAATAATTACTCATTTATATATACATTTGCATTTATATGCTTCTGTCCAATACAACAAACACTATATTCAAGGTATTAATAAATTGTATAATTAATAAGAAAACAATGCTTTACCAGGCAATCATCAAAGAGATCCTCTTCAGATTCACGTCTCATCTTTACACTTTGTTTCTGTGAAAATATTTACATTGTATCATTACATAATCTTTTATTCGTACAACTACATTCAGGCATTTCTTCATCTTTTGTAAGTTTGCCTTTATCCAAAGCAAATTACAAAAGAGGAAGGCGTCAAGCAGTGCTACTAACACAAAGTTTCTGACACCGTTAGAAAATACAAGATAGAACAGTGAGGGATTAAGGAAAAAGTGAGAAGCAAGAATCATGTGTGAAAAGATTAAGCATGTAGGGTCACAGGATGACTCGACTTATTTTTATTGTCTGCAATGCGATTTAGACAAATTAGAACTGCGGTAAAGCCAGCCGCGGTTCAGAAGAACACGGTCAAGCCAGCCGCGATTGATTTTAGTGTGCGCACATATTACAGTGATTACGGTAGTTTCAGGACCGACACAGAGACAACGCGCTTTCAGAGCGCTTTTCATTTAGACGCCCAGGACTGAGAGATAATACAACATGCTCGTCAATTTTTACTTGCTTATTTATTTGCATTTCTGCTTTAATATCCGTGTTATTTATTGGTGACTTTGACGGTTGTCTGTTACAATATTTTTCTTAAATATTCACCATTCAAATAATTGTTTTATGTAGATAAGTTACAGCAGAATTCGTAGAAAACAGACAAAATGACGTATTTAGTCTTTCTAAATACCAGAATTGATTTTTATTTTGTTTTACTGTTCAAAAGTAGCAGTTATTCTTCAATGAATGTTTTCTATAATGAGGATTAACGTCTGCTTTGGAAGAGAGGTCAAATAAACAAATGTTCACAATGGGGAAAAAAAGTTAAATAAAATGCCTTTATTTCACTTCAGAGACCTATGAAAAAATAAATTCTAGTAAGTATAAAACGCCATGGTCAGTTTTTATCCCATATAATGTACACACATTATATGATAAAAAAAAAAAAAGTAGAAAAAAACAATGATCAGTTCTTATTCAGGACGTCCCATACTATATACACACCACATATGAAACTATTTTACT
Source organism: Channallabes apus (assembly GCA_030522415.1). NCBI lineage: Eukaryota > Metazoa > Chordata > Actinopteri > Siluriformes > Clariidae > Channallabes > Channallabes apus. Next base: position 41,695,526 of record CM060115.1, on the reverse strand, counting down.
GCAGCATTTTTGAGATATTGGACATTATTACACTTTAAAGGGGTATAAAGACCCCATTTCTAATAAGTAGAAAAAAACAATGATCAGTTCTTATTCAGGACGTCCCATACTATATACACACCACACATGAAACCATTTTACTGCAGCATTTTTCAGATATGGGGCATTCTCTCTGTGTTGTTCATGAAACTACCGTAATCGCTGTAATATGCGCGCGCACTAAAATCAATCGCGGCTGGCTTGACCGTGTTTTTCTGAACCGCGGCTGGCTTTACCGCAGTAAATTAGAGCTGCTGTCAATACTGTATGAACATATGTACAGGTTCTTTACTCGTAACTCATTAATAAAGTCCGGCTTCAGAAAAAAAACGTTTATTGCTAGTGCTCTTTTACCATTTAATGCTTTAACACACACGACTCAGTTTGTTCAGAAATGGCATCTAACTGGCGAGGCGTTGTCTGAAGACGCCGTTTTCACTCGGGTTGGGGGTAAGAAACACACATCTCGGTGTATTAATCCGCGCGCTCGGTTCGTTATTATTTTATTTATTTATTTATTTACCACAGGACCCATGGGGGCTCCGTAGGTTCAGGTTTTTACACGAAAACGGTGTTTTGTGAATCTCCACACTATTAAAAACTGAAATTGCTAATTGTACGTCCTGAGATTAAGATGAACATTAATTGGGAGTCATGAAAGCGAGAATCACATCCAAAAAAGAAAGCTAAACTTACCTCGAACACGACAAACTCCATCTCCAGCCACACCGTGTTGTAACCTCCGTGATGATCCACAACCGACTGATCCACAGCGCCGGCACAGCGACTCCAAACACGCATGCGCAGTTTAATTTGCACACATTTTCGGCTTCAGTAGACACACAATACTTCAGACTGAAACACGACTGCCCCCTACAGGTAATGAAGGGCATGTTCACAGCTTCCCGCACGCAGCCGCGCAAAGCCGCGGCAAGTCACGGGATCCCTTTTCTCGAAACGCAGGTTTTTAATGGCGACATCTGTATCTTACTTAATCTTATGTTCAATAACTAATATGTTGCTGCACATATGTACATTTATCCAAAGACATTAATATTTTATAATACTACTATGCTGGCACATTCAATACCTGTACCACTTTCGTGTCACAGAGGAAGCTTATGTCACAGTGAGTTCTATATCTAACAGCGTGTACCATAACCACACGTATATTTTAATACTATAAAATTATATATATCACTTCTATGCTATTATTTTATACACTATTATTTATCCTTATTATTAATTATGGCAAGTCAGAAAATCCAAAAAAGGTGTTTTTGGATTCTCTATCTACTTATTAGGTTATCTCTAATGCCGTATCTCTTATTATCTATACATTATATTTTACACATACACATAAATTCAACAAAAGACTTTACACATAAGTATAATACACACACACACATTTAAGAGACACACGTACAAGACGTACAATCGACACACGGCACAAGCGCTCTTTTACAAAAATCTAAAGAATTTGAGTACTCGAAACAATTTTTAACAATATAACAATTTATCACACAACACAACCTGGGCCCAGAAAACTTCAATACCACCTGTAGGAATTTTCAAATAGCAATCACCTTTCGTTCCCTAGCGATACCTCATATATATATATGGGTTCTAGCCCTAGGAAACTTGATTGCAGTACTGCTCCTAGCGATACCTCACACAAGTGGGTTCTAGCCCTAGGACTCGAGATTACAGCACAACCACCTACAGGACTTTTTCACAATAAATACTTAAAAATCTGAAAAACACTTGAAAAACACCTGCCCAGTTCCGCGTCTTAGTATCAGCTCACAAATCAGTGAGTTCTATACTCAGCATCTTGCTACAGGACTTTTTACCACCTGCCACGTCTGGGTAACGAATAAAGTTCCCTATTTAGTGATTTGCAGGAATTTTTACCATCTGCGTCCAGCCCCACTTGTTGGCGATTCCTCACATACGGGCTCTAGCCCAAACACAGTGGCGTTACCTCAGATATCACACAACTTATAAAATAATAAAGAAAATATAACAAAAAAATAACACACAAAAATAAAACTTATGGAGATCTCCTAATGATTCGTTACTTCATCCAGTCTTTTTGTATAATAATAAAAATTTAGCTATTAATTTAAGTATAGCAATTAATTTATCAATTCAATTTATCAATTTTGGCAACTTTAAAATTATTGTATTCAATATACCTTGGGAGTTACCTCCTCCAGCTGGAAGCACGCACTCCTAACAGACCATGAACATCTAATGCAGAATTCGATAAAACAGGTTTCTGCTTACCTTTGTCTATAATGGCGCCAGTTGATGGTCTGTCAGGTTGCGCTGGTCCCGGTCACCAGAGAAGCCCTCCGTGAAGGCAATCACAGTCGGAGGTCACCAATAAATGTGGTGGATTTTTTTATTCTCCCCACACTGAAGTTGCCCTAATTTAAAACATTACCCAAATACTGTAACTTTTAGTAAAAGAAATCAAAGAAAGACTCCGGACTTCGTGCAGATCTAGATGAAGTAAGGATAAGTTTTTATTGCAGCAATAAAAACAAAGTGAGCCAGCCTAGGTTATGAATCCAGCCATCACCAAGGACAGACTGATCTGGCAGTGTCGTACATGACTTTTTATACAGTTTTTTCAAGGGGAGGGGAGCTCACCTTGTCCCCTCCTCTGTACATCTCTTACCAAATTATTAACCCATTACAATCATGCTTTCCTCTACCTTGTTTCGTTACATCATATACCTCGTCATCTGACTCCATATTTTTCCCATTATAACTTATGTTTATTGCAAATAACTTTCCATTACCTTTTCACTTTGTTTATTTTAAATATATAGGGTGGTGCTTATTTTTCTTATACATTTTGGTTATTTGTCTGTGTTCCTTTAATTTGACCTCACAGTTAAGATCACCCCATGAGTCAGCTGACATTACATCATGTCCAGGGACTTTCCCTTATCAGGTGCTTTTGGGTACAAAGATTACATCATATGTTCTAAAGTACACTCTGTCCACTAAGCATATCTAGAGGTCATTTGAGTTCAGGTCCTTTTGGGTACAAAGATTACATCATATGTTCTAAAGTACACTCTGTCCACTAAGCATCACACTTCTAAGATGGCGACCTAAGCATCTCAGACCTAAGATGGCAACCTATCCAGAGTTCATTTGAGTTCATACTGCACACGATCTAAGATGTCCTTGCTACTGTGACATCACCTTGTCCTTGACTCAACTCTGTTCTCCTTGCCCCATCTCTATAAGATAAGATTAATAGTTTTCTGTCATATTACTGCGTGCACAAATATATTTAATTAAAATATGCTTACAGGAGCTACATTATTTAAGGTACAACGAAATGTCGACTCTAAATATTCAGTCGCCTGATCGAGTTCTGTGGGGTCAGACGGTGATCTAACCGAAGGTGTTAACTCTGGGAGATTACTGATAAAACTCTGTGTGGTAGTTGATGTGCATGTACGTTTAATACGGTAGCGTGGTGCTGTGCGTACATTATTACTGTGACACACTTGAATGGAGACAAGATAGTGATCTGAGATAATTTCAGACAGTGGAATTGTGAATACATTTCTTATACTTAATCCGAAAAATATTATTAAGTCTAAAGTGTGACCTGCTTTATGAGTGGGTCCTACTACACACTGATTTACACCTACGGAGTCCAGTATGGACATAAATGCTGTTCTCAGAGGGTCTTCTGTATTCTCAAAATGAATGTTAAAATCTCCGGCAATTAATGCTTTGTCTACAGAAACGACTAGGTTTGAGATGAAATCTGCAAATTCACTAAGAAATTCAGAATACGGCCCTGGAGGTCTGTAAATTATAATTAGTGGAATCGACTGAGCTGTATGGAGCGATATCGCGGACAATATTCAAATGCAATTGCAAATTGCATTTGCAATTGCGTTTCCCAGATGTGGACGCACAAAGTGTGCCATAATTCAAATGCAATTCCAAACTTTGCATTACCGTTTGCTGATTCGCCTTCGCGAGCGCACACTGACTGCCAAATTTCAAATGAAAAAGAAAAGTCCATTTGCATTTGTATTTCCCAGGTCTTACACGTCATGAACCTGTCATATTTAAATAGCAAAATCAATCACCACGTTTGCTTTTTAACTTTCTCTGCGCCGCGCGTCAAGCCGGCCAAAATTCAAACGCAATTTATGCAATTGCATTTGAATATTGTCCGCTATATCGCTCCATAGAGCTGACTTAATATACTTAAATACACTTGTTACTATAAAGAATTTATAAATGAGTTAAATTTGTGTCCGTGTTTTTGTACAATAGACAGATTAGCATTATGAATAACTGCGACGCCTCCTCCTCTACCAGTTAGCCGAGGCTGGTGTATGTAGCTGTATCCAGGAGAACTAGCTTCATTTAGAGCTACATACTCGTCCTGTTTAACCCATGTTTCAGTTAAACAGAGTATATCAAATGCCTGATCTGTGATAATTTCATTAACAATAACCGCTTTTGATGCAAGAGATCTAATATTTAACAATCCTAGCTTCAGATCAGAGGTGCCGGCTGCGCATTCAGTATGATCGGAGTTTGTGGACTTTATGTTAATTAGATTATTGAAACAGACTTTGAGTCTTTCTACATTTTTGCTTAGATCGGGGAACAGACACAGTCTCTGTTATGTATTTGTGAAACGAGAATCAATGCCTCTCTGTGTTCCTTTAAATGATCTTTGGTGCATTGTGGGTTTAAAAGTGTTGTTGTACTGTTCAGGAAATAAAAAAAAGGAAAACGACTAAAGGTCGGATTGTTCACTACTCACGACTTCTCTATAATTCTTAATTATATACTACAAATCTTAACAGAAGTATATAACAAAACTGGCGATGAGGATTCTTCGTTCTCACGTTAAGGTTTTGTTTTGGTTGTCAATGTTAAACTTTATTTCGCTACGCGAATTCTCCATTTTCTTTTGCCACGCTGTCTCCGGGAAAGAGAGCTCACGCGGACGCGCGGTGGATCTGTAAACGGTTGGGGAAACAGCAGTCTTTTTCTCTACCTGGGGAGAGTGACAGGGGTGAAAACGTGCCGATGTCAGGACGCGGCTTGAGCGCGGGAAAGAAGCGCGTATGAGCAGACGAACGGAAACAAAAGAGGGAGTGAGTGAAAAGAAATGGCTGCTTTGCTAGGCTGCATTGGAGCATATGATGAATCAGTGGAGCAATGGACTGCTTACACTGAACGTTTTGACTATTTTGTACTGGCAAACGAGATTAAAGCTGAAGCAATTGTGCCAACATTCCTAAGTGTAATGGGAGTAAAAACATTTAATCTGTTGCGGAGTTTAACACAACCAGACAAACCAGGCAATAAATCATATGAGGAAATAGTGTGTTTACTTAAGGAACATTATTCCCCAAAACCACTGATAATCGCTGAGAGATTTCGGACGGAGGAAGAATGTCTAAACATCCTGCACTCCACACACTGAACGAGCTGAACGGTAGACATGATAACGTACCTCTGTGTCGGAGTTTAGTTGTTTGTAGATGAATTCCGTTTGTTGTTCTTAGACGAGGAAACTCGCGCGTTCTCCAAAAAATTGCAGAAAAAAAGGCGAAGCCGAATAGTATGGAGATGTAAAAGCTAGTTGCTATTAATATTGTTATTGTATAAAGCTATGTAATTTAAACGCTGATACAAACGCGAAACTTTCGCAGCAACGATACGAAAACAGGAAGCTACGTCACCAACAGGAAGTGATGCCAGGGCAAGTGACATGTCATCCCTGAGCTGCCAGTGATCCAGACTCCCTCTGCCCTCCGGACCTGTCTGATCCATCCGGGTGCCCCGTTTCTGGTTGGAGGTCTCGTCGCATGGATGCCCCGTGTGTCTCTTTGGGATGCGTCTGGTGTCTGGGGATGATTCTCTCTACTTAGAAGACGGTTCTGGCCTCGACTGGTGTTAGCAGATGTTTCTCTGAGGACTTGACAATTCGATAGTTCAGGACTGGACTCCATTTTAACATCAATTAACATCAACTATTATAGCTGAACTGCCTGCCACCTAACACACTGTATAAATGCAGATCATTTCCTGCTATCTGTTTCACCCAGATGAGGATGGGTTCCCTGTTGAGTCTGGTTCCTCTCAAGGTTTCTTCCTATTACCATCACCGAGTTTTTCCTTGCCACTGTCGCCCGCGGCTTGCTCACCAGGGACTATCTGACCATTTTGATTCATACACATTCACATTCCATACAAACTTAAATAATTCTTTTGATTGTGTAAAGCTGTTTTGAGACAATGTCAATTGTTAGAAGCGCTATACAAATAAAATTGAATTGAACAATCCACACGGAACAATAATCACATCAAACAAACAATATAAACAATACAACATGCACCCACACGCAGGAATAACACAAGGTCTACACAATCCACACTGAACAATAATCACATCAAACAAAAGAAAGAATATAAACAAACAATTTCACAGACTCAGTAGTATATAGACAAAGGCACCAAGTCGTCTCCCAGTCCTCTATACGACCGAGACCGGTGCCTAAATGCACCAAATTAACATAACAAAAAGAGACAACAACACAAACACTCACACTGTCACAATATAATACACAAAGCAGACATGCAAAACAATCGGCCAAGAAGGACAACTCCATCCACGCAAAACAAGAATAAAAGCCAATCAAAAACAAAAATAGAAAAACAAAAAGAAACTTAACAAGCATGCATACCATAGCTACCAGCCCAACGGCCTACAAAGCAGCCGAGTCGCAAGCAAGCAGTCTTCTTACTCATAAGCAAAACAGCAATGGCGTCGCCGCTAGCGTTGTCAACTAGGAATAAGGCGAAGGAATTATAATATTCCACCTCACTCCTACCACGAGGAAAACAAACACATTAACCTCAATCCACTGACCACATGGAAAGAAAAGACACAGAACATATACTTACTTGGGTTAAACAATCGCCCATGTGAATCGCTGCATGATTACTCACCGCCAATGCCGGAGCTCAATCTACCAGCCGGCATTCTCATCCTGCTAGCACCGCTGCCACTATAACAATACACTAAATATGCTTACTGCCAAACTGATAAAGAAATTTATTGTAGATACCGGCATACCTAAATGCTAGGTCAGGGGTCAGGGGTACCTCAGTGGTTAAGGCATTGGACTACGGTTCGGAAGATCCCAGGTTCAAACCCCACAACCACCAAGTTGCCACTGTTGGGCCCTTGAGCAAGGCCCTTAACCCTCAACTGCTCAGATGCATAATGAGATAAAAATGTAAGTCGCTCTGGATAAGCGCGTCTGCCAAATGCCTAAATGTAAATGCGCGCTCTGCCACAAATAATCCACACGCCCATGCCGCCAACTCCACTAAAATTAAACTGTAAATAGTGTTGGTTAGCATTAAGCTATTCACCTAGCTACATAGTCAACAGAATCCAAGCCTATCTTAACAACCAGGAACGAAAAGGGACATGCCAGGTTGAAGAGGACCCAGACACCACAAACATGTCACCACCAGTCAAAATAAGGGTCCATAAATAGACTATGGTCCCATCATTAACCTAATAACCACACCCCCAGCTGAATCACAAATCAAAACAACCACTTACCCTGCCACATTCTATCCCCTATTTTTATTAATCGGCGTCCCGATGATGACTAAATGCCCCATACCCTTAGACTACTCCGTATCCATGTCCCATGACCTAAACCAAACAGAAATCTTATTTGTGACAGGGCTTGGTGTTATAGCAGTCCTCATGCCTTCGGCTGCAGCACGTGGTAACCTGTTCCGCCCTGTTCTCCGAAAAGAAGTACTCGGACCGCCTAACTGACTCCCTGACACAGGCCCCGGTGATGCACTTACTACAGAATTAGGAGCCTCATGACCCCCAATAACTATGTTCCCCTCGTTAACACTTACAGGCCTACTTGGTAACCTAATAGTATCCCGGGGAACCTGTAGCTGGGGAACTTGTACCGGAGGAAATTCTGGAACTACCATAAACAAATCAGTTTCTTCCCCTAAAACTTCTGCTGTTGGCACCTTACTCTCCAAAGGGGGGGAACGGGTGGAGACTGAAACCGGACCATCCTTCCGGATCCGGGCCTTCAAGGCAGACCGATGGACACATCTAACCTTCCCCAAATCATCCACTGGCGCGATGGCATATACTGCCCCACCCTCCTTGGGGGCCCTTATCACCTGATACACCACAGGGCTCCACAGATCCTGAATCTTATGACGACCTCTGGCGCCATATTCACGCAGATAAACCAACTGACCCTCCCCCAGTGGTGCATCATGGACATGGGCATCATGTTGTGCCTTACGACGGCCTGCCGCAGCTTCCAGTCGCCCCCGTGCCCCCTCAAATGCCACCTGAAGCCTAGCCTGATGTTCCCTCATCCACTCATGCACACCACCAACTCCAACGTCCTGGGCGCTACCCAAGAGGAAGTCCACAGGGAGCCTGGGTTCTTGCCCAAACATTAAAAAGAATGGGGATTCACCGGTCGTCTGATGAGAGGTAGTGTTATAATAAAATAGCACTTGTGGGAGGCATGAGGCCCAGTCCCTTTTTCTGGACACAAGTAGGGCACGCAAAAGATTGTGCAACGTCCTATTAAAATGCTCGCACTGCCCATTCCCTGCCGGATGGTAAGGAGTGGTACGAGATTTTTCCACCTTATACAGTGCACAAAGCTACTGTACCATGGAGGACTCAAAATTACAGCCCTGATCAGAATGAACCTGACTGGGGACACAAAACTTGTAGAACCACTCCCCGACCAAAACCTGGGCCACCGTCTCTGCCTGTTGGTCTCGTGTAGGTGCCGCCAATGTATACTTTGTAAAAACATCCGTTAATACCAGCACATTTTCCAATCCTGATCGGGTGGGTTTTAACACAGTAAAATCAAGGGCCAATATTTCATTTGGCCTCGAGGCCAACAAATAGCCCAAAAAGTTATTGGGAAGATGTTGTGTATCCTTTGAAGCCTGACACCTCTCGCACTCTCGACACCATTTTACCACATCGGCTGTCAGGCTAGGGCAAAAACAACGGTGTTGCACCAACTCAGTGGTCCATTCCACTCCCTGGTGCCCGTGCTCCTGGTGTAACTGTGTCAGTACCTCATGATGCAATAGTGTGGGTAACACCACTTGCAACACCTCTTCTCCCCCATCCGAACGAAACACTCGGCGGTACAATACCCCGTCCTGCTCACACAGCCGACCCCATTGTCGCAAAAGAGTCACCACAGCCTTGGGTAACCGTCGATGTTCCTCTAAATTAGGTAGGGCTCCTCACCTCCAAAACCTTAGCACCTCACCTATAACAGGGTCCTCATCCTGTAAGGACTGCATATCCACAGCCAAACCCGGAAGCACCATGACTGCTGCTTGAGAACCCATCTCACCAGCCTGCTGTACCACAGTGGGAAGCGCCATACCAGGCAGTACCTCCGCCAACTCACCCTGACTGGAAGGACCCTGTCGCGAAAGAGCATCCGCATTCCGGTTGCTTCTCCCAGAACGATACCTTAGTTCAAAATCAAAAGAGGCCAACTACGCAGCCCACTGCTGCTCTGTGGCCCCAAGCTTAGCGGTAGCCAGGTGGTAGCAAGATGACACACCTCTGCCCCAGCAGATATTCTCTAAACTTTTCAGTCATGGCCCACTTGAGCGTCAAAAATTCATGGAACTATAGTTTGACATATTGCGCTCAGTAGGCCTAAGGCTGCGACTAGCATAGGCTATAGGCCGCACCTTCCCTCCCTGTTCCTGGGACAGAACTGCTCCAAACAAGTTCAAGTTCAATTTATTTGTATAGCACATTTACAACAGCCGTCAGGCTGACCAAAGTGCTTCACATAAAACATACTTATAAAACACACAATAAGACACAAATAGCACACCTAGCAGAATTAAAATGCTAATGAAAACAAATAAGTTTTGAGCAAGGACTTAAAAGCGGATAGAGAAGGTGCCAGTCTGATCTCTAAAGGCAAAGTATTCCAGAGTTGAGGTCCTGCTACCTCAAACACCCGTGCCCCTCTGCGCTTGAGCCTCATGCGTGGGACTACTAATAAAGCCTGATCACAAGATCTTAGTGTTCTGGAAGGAGAATAAGGGTGAAGAAGATCGGAGAGGTAAACTGGTGCTAGGTTGTGTAATGATTTATACACAAACAGGAGGATTTTAAAATTTATTCTCTGAGAGACTGGCAGCCAGTGTAGATCTTTCAGAATCGGAGTGATGTGATCATGTTTACGACTTTTACGAAGGAATCTTGCTGCTGCATTTTGGACAAGCTGTAAGCGGGCAATTTGAGATTTGGAGATACCGCAATATAATGAATTGCAGTAGTCCAGACGAGCCGTAATGAATGCATGAACCGCCATTTCTAGAGTTTTGGGGGTGAGGGTGTGTTTCATTTTGGCGAGTAGTCGAAGCTGATAAAAACTGGATCCAATAACGGAGGCGATATGTTTATCAAATTTTAGGTGCTGGTCAATGAGAACACCAAGGTTACGCACCTGTGATGATCTGTAGACAGATAAGCTGTCCAGATCAGGGCTGAAACTCTGAGAGTTCTCATTTGGACCAAAAACAATTACCTCGGTCTTGTCTTCATTTAGAAAGAGAAAGTTTTGAGCTAGCCATGATTTAACCTCCTCTAAACACTGCAAAAGATTAGTAGTAGCAGTAACGTTCTTTCTTTTGATGGGAAGATAAATTTGAGTATCATCTGCATAGAAGTGAAAAGATACATCATATTTCCGTAAGATAGAACCCAGAGGTAGCATATAGAGAGAGAACAAAGATGGAGCCAGAATAGAGCCTTGTGGAAGACCACAGGTCAGAGGTGCCTGGGAAGAAGTGACATTACCCATCTTTACTAAAAACTTTCTATCAGACAAATATGACTGAAACCATTTCAGAACATTTGCCTTTAGACCTACCCAAGACTCTAATCGAGATAGTAGTGTAGAGTGATCGATAGTATCAAAAGCCGCCGATAGATCCAGGAGAAGCAGAATCACAGAGTCTCCAGAGTCAGTGGAGACATAAATATCATTTAGCACTCTCAGAAGGGCGGACTCTGTACTATGAGCAGACTTAAAACCAGATTAAAAGACCTCGTGAATACCCACGTTAGTCAAAAAACATTGTAGTTGGTCTAGCACAATTTTCTCCAAAACCTTAGAAACAAAAGGCAAGACTGAGATAGTCCAAAAATTCTTTAGGGCAGAAGAATCCAGTGAAGGCTTCTTGAGCAGAGGAGTAACAGTAGCTACCTTAACCCTCTGAGGTCCGCGAACGCATATATGCGTTTTGAGGTGTTTTCCCCTGATGACGCCAATAAGAACTTAAATTACACTTTCAGTTTTGATCGTACAGACAAGATTTATATATTAATCGAATCTGTAAAGTGTCTACTTTTTTTTGTATGCACACATGTTAAAAAGAAAACTTTGTGCATTAATAAAATAAATAAAATAAACCGGGTGCGCTTTCAGCCGTCTCAGTCTCCGCCAAAATCTTTTTGAAACACGTCACTAAAATGAACTGAAACTCCGCGAATACTGCACACACAGACATGAGAAATATATCTATAGAAAGCTTAAAGGGTCTACTTTTAAATGATGCAGGTCACCGTGAAAACAAATAATCTGCTTTTATGTAATCCGTATGAAAGTAAGGAGTGGTACAGATTCTCCTGTATCGGCTCATTACAGCTAATGTGCTCCCGCCTCCCTGCGCGCGCGCTGTTCATATGGAAATGACCTGAGGTGAGGCAGGTAATCAAGTACACACCCCCAGGGCATAAAACAACAAGCTGCATCTTACTTACTGTTTCTGCGTTTGAATGATGTCACGCTACACGGGTGAAGAAGCGCTTCACATGGTTCTGGACAGCGATGAAGACTTTACTTTCTCATCAGAGGAAGAACAAGACTCAGACGAGGAACGTCTTTATTTAGAACAACGTCTGGACTCACCGGAGGATGTAATTCCTGACCAGTAAGTCTTTTATTCTCACCATCACTGCTCTATATTTTATATGTACATTTGGAAAATACTAAATGCCAGCAAGAGTAAAATTGGTTAAAATATTAAATATGCACGCTACTTACAAGCCCGCAATAAAATCTGATTACGATCTGTCTAAAGTTTTATTATTTTTTATATATATATATATATATATATATATACACGTGTTTTGTATTGTTTTGACCGTGTTTCAGATGGTCAAATTGTTCACCAGCTGTTTGTGAATGATTGTATGCGCGTCCATTCTTCAAGTTTCAATATTTGTTTTTGTTTAGGACTGTGGCTGCATCACCGGCGCCGTGCACAAGAAAGTCACGTGAGTGCCGTTCAGTTTCGAGTTCACTGGAGAACCACGAGTAAGTGCACATTCAGTATATCCTAGATGTTAGTTAAATATAACTATATTATATAAATATATAATACAATATATTCATCATAGTCAACTGTAGTGTATTGTAGAAAAAATGTAGTACAGTGTTGGTAATGTCATTTGTTCTGGTAATTACAAAGAGCTGTTGTTGTTTTCTATATTATAATATACAGTATATAGGCCTATATATATATATGTGTGTGTGTGTTTATATATCTATATATTATTGTTAGCTATATTTTCTGTTATAGTGAATGCAGTAATGCTGCTAAAAAGTCAACTTTGATTGTTCCTAATAAACTGTTTAACTGAACTCGCAAATGAATCTCAAGATTTTTTTGTGTGTGTCAAATATATTCTCAAATAACCTAAACACTGAAAATATATAAACTTATTTTATCCTCAGATTCTTTCTTGTAATTCTCCTCTCTGTCACCTGTCTGATGGCTCATTATGCAGATCAGTATGCAGGCCTTTGTCTTCTCAGGTGTGAATCACTGCATTAGTAATGATAGATCACGCCTTCTCGCATAGACCCTTTACACTCAAAAAGTGACTTAAAAAGTGTTAATCACTATATTGTTTTCTGTGAGCAAGTAAACAAGATCATTTTCACATCATTTTGAAGCAAAAACACTAGTTCACCAGCCCTTGTGAAACAATGTCTTGTGAACAAATTGTCTGTATGAGTTTCATGGCCTTATTTCAGCTACTTTTTTTTTCACAAAACTTACTAACCACGCATAATATTTTTTTCCTAAAAAATGCAAACACGTACATTCATTTTGGTCACGTATTATTGTAGAACAGTTTGTACTGATTACAAGAAAAATACAGGTTGGTCAATAATATATTATAAGTAGCTGAAAAAAAGCACAAATATCAGAGCATGTCCAAACATCTCAAGGGCCCCAAAATCACCCCGGACCTCAGAGGGTTAAAATTGGCCAGAACACAGCCCGTTTGAAGACATTTGTTGATAAAGGATACCAAGCCTGGCCCAATCGAATCCAGAATTGAACTTAGGAATCTTGCGTGGATGATATCGTTAGGGCAAGAAGAGGGTTTAAGCCTGTCAATGACCTGCTTCAAAACCTGGACATTGATGGGTTCAAAAACCTCCCAAAACATACGGACAGAAGGCATGGTAGGTGAGTCCTTTAATGTTAAGGTAGGGCAAATGCCAAGTCTTAGGGTTTTAATTTTGTCGTTAAAGAATCTCAAGAAGCCTTCGCAAACAACATCAGAAGCGACAGTCAAGGTATTAGCCAAAGGATTAACAACAGATTGAATAATTGAAAACAGAACCTTAGGTTTAGAATGATTTGTTTCAATTATATTAGAGAAATATGCAGCTTTTGCGGCTTTAGCAGCAGACTGGTAAGATGTAAGCGAATCTTTAAATAATTGAAAGGAAATATGCAATCTGTCCTTTTTCCATTTTCGTTCTGCCTTTCTGCAGATTTGTCTTAGGAGATGAATCTCAGCGTTTTGCCACAGTTCAGATTTTTGTTTCTGCTTATGAGGTTTGAGGGGGGCAGTTACATTAGCTGCCTCAAGACAGGCAGAATTCAAGAGGCTAAGATGTTGATCAGCATCCAAGTCCAATAATGGTTGATCCAAGTGCAACTCTGAGCAAAGTTCAGTAAAGCACAAGTTGAAGTTTAAGCTAAACTGTGGAGAATAAAACCAAGACAGAGTAGCAGATGCATTAGAAAAATGAGAAAGTTCAGGAAGGGACAGTGAAAATAGTATGGGTTTATGGTCGGAGAGCAGAAAGTCTGAGAGCACAATATCAGTCACATCAAGTCCATAAGAGAGCACAAGATCCAGCATATGTCCCTGAATGTGAGTAGAGCTGTTGATCCACTGAGTGAGATTAAAAGCGTCAATAACATTGAGGAAATCACGTGAGAGTGGATTTGACGGGCAGCAAACATGGATATTAAAATCGCCTACCAACACAAAACGATCGCAGGTTGTGGCAATATTGCCGATATATTCAGTAAACTGCTGTATAAAATCCTTAGTGGAGTGAGGAGGGCGGTAAATTACCCCTAAACCGACAGGCCCATTCCAGTCTAAGTAAAGAAGCTGAGCTTCAAAACTTGAGAAGGCCGTTGCAGGACCCAGCCTGCATCGTGCAGAGAAAGAGTTCTTTAAAATAGTTACAATCCCACCTCCACGCCCACATAAGCGGGGAGAGTTAAAAAATGTACAGTCAACAGGGACCAGATCCGCAAAAGGGGTTAAATCACCCACCTTTATCCAGGATTCCGTGATGAACATAAAATCCAGGTTGTGAGAAGAATAAAAGTCATTTAATAAAAAGGTCTTATTAACCAGGGAGCGAGCATTTATTAATGCCAACTTCGGTGCGGGAACAGAGGATGAGGAGGCTCTACTCAGTGAGCGCAGATTTCCGTGCGTTACTCCACGTTGACGATAGCCGAGGCCAACCCGGCGGAGACCAGTACCAAAAACCGGACTCAAATGCAGGGGGAAAACCGGACGAAGCCATCGGTAAACCCGATCCAGCGGGCGCCAGATAGTAGAGCCACCATAAAACGAGACACGGGGGGGGAACCGATAGAAAACCAGCCCGCCGATAGGCTTTCATCTTTACGATAAAACCACCACGGTTGCCCCGTTTCCCCCTCCGCTTTCTCCGCCTGAAGTTAGGGGGCCAGCGGTAAACACAATCCAGGATATCCGTTCGAAGCGGCTCGTGTTGTTGATCAAAGAAGCGGTCCACCTCTAAGTTGTAGATCATAGTAGACTCAGCAACCAAGTTACGGATATCCAAAAGTGCTTGACGGTCGTAAGTTAGACGCGTGCAGCAGGTCAGCAACAGAGGTAAACCCAACAGCCAAACAAGCAGCCAGAAGAGCAACAGACGGCATGCCACATCCACCGGCGCCATCTTGCATCTCATGACCTCCATGACTAGCATCTACCTCCAAGATAAAGGGAAGGGAGAAATCAGCATAAGCCAATATTGGGGCAGAAGTGAGCCTGCTCTTCAGTTCCTCAAAGTTCACCTGGCACTGCTCTGTCCAAGCCACCCCAAACCTCGACTCTGCTCGAACCCCGGACTTACGACCCGCAAACTCAGCTACCAGACGGTGTAGAGGGGCTGCCAACTTGGCAAAGCCCTCTACAAACCGCCGATAATAACTGGCAAACCCCAGGAACGACCGAAGCTCTGCCACCCCCGTAGGACATGGCCATTGTTTCACCGCCTCTATCTTACCTGGGTCTGTCGACACCCCCTTGGCCGAGATTATATGTCCCAAATAACTTACCTCCTGTTGGAAAAATGCACACTTGGCTAACTTAGCCTTTAGCTCCTCTCGCTCCAGCTGACTCAAAACCACCTCCAACCTATCTAGATGTTGAAGAGATAGGTTGGAGGAAGAAGAAAACACCACTATGTCGTCCAAGTATAAAAGCAGGGACTGCTGATCCCCAAACAACCTCTCCATCAACCTCTGGATGGTGCCTGGGGCATTGCAGAGCCCAAACGGCATGCGATTCCACTCAAACAGACCGAAGGGTGTACAAAAGGCAGTCTTATGTCTATCCGCCTCAGTAACAGAAACCTGATTGTAACCACTGGCGAGGTCCATGGTAGAAAACCACCGGGCCCCCGTTAGTGAATCCAAGGTTTCTTCTATCCGTGGCAAGGGCATCTTTTCAAGTTTTTGCATTCAACTGGCAGTAATCAACGCACATGCGCAGCGTACCAGCCTTCTTTTTGACCAACACAATGGGAGAGGCATACGGACTACAACTCTCTCTAATAATGTTAGTTTCTAGTAGCTGGTTTATGTGTGTTTTTACCACGTCTTACTCAGACGGCGGTATCCGCCGGTGCCGTTGACGAACTGGGACCGAATCTGTCAAGGGGATGTCATGAGAAAGGATCTGGGTACATCCCAAATCACCTTCATGCGCATAAAAAACAGTATGAAATTTCAACAACAGAGATCTTACCTGGTCCTGTTCAGACTCGGACAACACAGACAGATTGAGACTCTTAATTTCAATTAAGAAGCTACTGGGAAGCAACCAGGAACGAAAAGGGACACGCCAGGTTGAAGAGGACCCAGACACCACAAACACGTCACCACCAGTCAAAGGGTCCTTAAATAGACTATGTTCCCCTCATTAACCTAATAACCACACCCCCAGCTGAACCACAAATCAAGATAACCACTTACCCTGCCACATAGAGGAGGAAGTGTTGAAAAAAAACTGCAAAGGACTAACAGAAAAATATGATGGCAGCAGGCACTGAAGTTTCCCTATGCATTATAAGGCGCATACTGAACACTGAATGGTCTCCATGCCCGTTGTGGGCATGACGTACCCAGACGTACCTGCTACTGACCCTAAAACACGAAAAGCCAGCTCAAATATTAATTCGGAATTCACTTTTATGGACAACTTTTTCATCAATTCCTTTTATCCACAGAGTGTTGTACAATTTGGCTCAAATTAACTTACTCAAGTTACCTTATACTCATGGCTCAATTTGAGGGAGGATGGCATTCCACCAGTTGAAATTTTTTTTTAAAACCATCCCCTTTAGATTAATAATGCGGTGTATTATGTAAAAAATTGTCATGAAAATTAAATATTAAAACTCTATGTATAATTGTCTACGAACTATTAACGGCGATTTTTCACACTGTTCGCAAGAGAACAGTTCAAGCACAGCTTTTGACATATTTAAAAAAAAAAGAGAGAACTGAAGGTATGATACATACACACAAATCCTCTCAACAAATACACGACGAAAATGAAGGTTTCAAAATGACTGACAGCTTTAATGATTATAAAAATGTGTTCCATACCCAATTTTTTAAACTTTATTCTCAATTTTTTAAATTTTTTATTTAGTCCTGTCCAATTCTTTTCCCCTGATTTTCTCCCTAATTTAGTCATGTCCAATTTCTCCCCGTCACTAGGGGGCTCCCACATTAAGGCTACTACTACCACTCAGCCGGGAGGGCCGAAGACTATCACACGTTTCCTCCGAACCACGTGACGCCAGCCGACTGCATCTTTTCGAACTGCTCGCTCACGCACTGTTGGGGGCGTCGTAACACACTCGAGGCCAGCGCTATCCGCTCCCTCCGCGTGCGCGAGCTCGCAGATGCCCCGAATGGCGTAGAGCCGTGCAATTAATGTGGGAGCACTAATACCTCTCATCCCCCCTCCCCGCTGAGAGAGCTCGGCCAATTTAGCTCTCTCGAGTGTTAAAAGTTGACCAGAAAGCACTATGCATTTAACATTTATTATTTAGAAAACACCCACTGAGTTAGATATATAGTTCTTTCAATGTTATTTATATACTAGATTGGTAACCAACCGATATGAGCTTCGGATGTGTTACGACCCCCGGTCTAGGGTCAAGGGACGCAACAAAGAAAATAATAAATTTATGATAAATAAATAACCTTGCAACCAAGATTTCATGCGTGGTTTTTATTTTTACACACATTACAGGAAGCTCTGGGCTTCAGGATTGAGCCAAGGCCAAAACAATAAACAAACCCCTCCCCCTCTATCTCCACCCTCAAGCTAACTAAACTACCCAAAAGCAATTGAAATCAAAATACAAAAACTAAACTAACTTCCTGTCAATACAAAAACAGGAGAAAATGGGGGACAACAAAAATGGTGCCCAACCCCTACTGCTTCCTTGTAACTATATACAAAAAGAATAAACAATATATATATACAATATTTACAACAAAAGAAACTATATACAATAGCGGGAGGAACACTTCCATCCACGCTAACACAAACAAAAAAAGAAAACCCAAAAACAACAAAAGGGAAGGAAAGTGCAAGGCGCGACACACAGGCTCTCTCTCCAACCAACCAAACAAACAAACAATAACACACACCGTCAATCACTCAACCAATCACACAATCACACACTCCAACACTCCAACCAACAACCAAACTTTTGAGCACGTAAGTCACACACAAGGCATAAGTCGCACCCTTCCTGCTTCCACCCGCCAGCTTAAGAAGGCGCGCAGATCCACGGTCAGCCAATCGCGGCGCACGTCACGGCACATTCCATCGAGGCAGGGCTTCCTGTGAAAAGGAGAGCGGGAGAGAGAGAAAGGGGGGAGAGATCGCGCACTCGCCGCCACCCGCCGTCGCGCATGCGCACATACGTGCACTACACACACACATACGTGCACTACACCTCTGCACGTAACACCCCCACCCATAAAAGTCTAAATCTTTATTTTGACAAAAACACACATAAAGAAATATATTTGCATATACAACATCTATGTCTGTCACAAAAATTGAGGCTGCACCAACACAGATTAACACAATTAGCCAGGTTAGCATGGCTCTCTGCTCCGCCGCCAATTACGAATGTCCTATCTGTAATGGTGCAACAGTTTCATCAGACAAGGTTGGTTCGACATGAAATTTTGCTGCGACAGGTGTGGTTTGCAGAAAATTTTCATATAATTCGAGAACATCATCAAACTTTCGTGCTGGTGCACGTGTAACTGCACATGATGGGAACACTGTAGGACAAATGGAAACACAATCATTGTTTACATCAGCTACTGGTTTTACTGTCACAATAGGACGAGGGAAAACAACATCACCCGCCAGATCATTTCCTAGAATTACCTGAACTCCTTCAACAGGGAGTTCGGTACAAATACCGACACATACTTTCCCCTTCACTATCTCTGTCTCAAGATAGACATCATGAAGTGGAACTGTGATACAGCCTGCTCCTATGCCACGTAAAATAACATCAGTGCCTGTGTAGGTTTTCTGAGACAGTGAAAGTGTACCAGCTAACATAAGAGTCTGTGCTGCACCTGTATCTCGCAGAATGAACACTGATCTGCGAACGCCTTCAGGGCTGTCTGCCACTGACCCTTGTAACATGAATGGCTTATACACTTCTACCGTTTGTTCAGGTAAGACATGTTTTACTTGCCTTTCAACAAACCCCACAGACTTTGATTTTACAGCTGTGTTTTTTTTCTTCCAGGCCTCACAGTCTGAAATCAGATGATCATCACTTAAACAGTAAAAACATACTCTACCTCCCCCTGATCGATACTGAGAAGTTCTAAACGTACCCCCTCTTGCAGGTTTCACACTGCCTGCTGAAAGTTTCACCTGCCCTTCAACCCCACGGACAGCGAATTTATCCGTTCTCACAGTAGGAGAAAATACAGTACGGTGCGTCAACTCAAATTCATCAGCCAATACAGCGGCTGCTGACAATGACGTGACTTTTTGCTCATTTAAGTGCAATACAACATTTGCATAGACACAATCCTTAAAATCCTCCAACAGAATTAACTCTTTAAGAGCCTCAAAAGTGATAGCTTTTGTTGCAGCACACCACTTTTCAAACAGTGTTTGCTTTTCACGGGCAAATTCCACAAATGTTTGTCTGTCTGTCTTTTTATGGGACCTAAATTTTTGTCTATAAGCCTCTGGCACTAATTCATACTCACATAGAACAGTTTGTTTGACCGAGTCATAATCCAGGCTTTGTTCAACAGGCAACGCAGAGCACACATCCTGCGCTTTACCAGTCAACTTGCATTGTAACAAGAGAGCCCACATTGCTCTCGGCCACTGTAACGTAGCTGCCACACGTTCAAAAGCTATGAAATAGCTATCCACCTCGGTCTCTCTAAAAGGAGGTACTAAAACAATATGCTTGCTTACGTCGTAATGGGGTGGGGAGGTAGTCACTGGGGCAGAAACTGGAGAAGAAGAGCCCGGCGCAGCCGTTGCAGGTAGCTGTGCGAATGATGGAAACGCAGGGGAACTCTCCGGCGCGATCTCAGCCCGGTGTAGCCGGCTGAAATCTCGCCGAAAATGCTCCCTCTCCATCTCAAGCTCCAGCTCCCGCAACCTTTGAGCCTCTATTTCCTCTCGTTTAATTTCCAGCTCCACCTCCCTCGTTTTTAAAACCAAAAGTTGGTTTGATTCCCCAATTGGTGATGTTATTGCTGGTGGTGTGGTTATTGCTAGGAGCCAGTGTAAAGGCAATTAGGTCAAACGCCATTGTTCTACCACTACTGTCCAACCTAAGAAGGCAGCCAAACAAACAAAAAGGGCGAATATACTCAGCAACACACAAGCCCCCACTTGTTAGCCAGAAACTGGCAAAGGACGAGTCCCCACTTGTTAGCCAGTTAATGGTAAAGGACGAGTCCCCACTTGTTAACCAGTGACTGGCAACGGACGAGCCCCCACTTGTTACGACCCCCGGTCTAGGGTCAAGGGACGCAACAAAGAAAATAATAAATTTATGATAAATAAATAACCTTGCAACCAAGATTTCATGCGTGGTTTTTATTTTTACACACACGCACACACACATACAGGAAGCTCTGGGCTTCAGGATTGGGCCAAGGCCAAAACAATAAACAACCCCCCCCCTCTATCTCCACCCTCAAGCTAACTAAACTACCCAAAAGCAATTGAAATCAAAATACAAAAACTAACTTCCTAACTGTCAATACAAAAACAGGAGAAAACGGGGGACAACAAAAATGGCGCCCAACCCCTACTGCTTCCTTGTAACTATATACAAAAAGAATAAACAATATATATACAATATTTACAACAAAATAAACTATATACAATAGCGGGAGGAACACTTCCATCCACGCTAACACAAACAAAAAAAGAAAACCCAAAAACAACAAAAGGGAAGGAGAGTGCAAGGTGCGACACACAGGCTCTCTCTCCAACCAACCAAACAAACAAACAATAACACACACCATCAATCACTCAACCAATCACACAATCACACACTCCAACACTCCAACCAACAACCAAACTTTTGAGCATGTAAGTCACACACAAGGCATAAGTCGAGCCCTTCCTGCTTCCACCCACCAGCTTAAGAAGGCGCGCAGATCCACGGTCAGCCAATCGCGGCGCACGTCACGGCACGTTCTATCGAGGTGGGGCTTCCTGTGAAAAGGAGAGCGGGAGAGAGAGAAAGGGGGGGAGAGATCGCGGACGCGCCGCCACCCGCCGTCGCGCATGCGCACATACGTGCACTACACACACACATACGTGCACTACACCTCTGCACATCACTGACATCATTGAGAGAGGCTGCTACACAAATCTAAAGCAACAGTTTCCAATTTTCAGCCTTGCCATTATCTTGCCATTATCTCAATGTTGGGCCAACCTATCTTTTGCCTCACCAATAATACCAACCACTGATGCCAACATGGGCCCAACGTACACACTGATGTTGGGCTGACCTTGGTGCATTAACAAAAGGTTACCAAAATTTTGCAGAAGTTGGGCCAACAGTAGTTATATCTGGGATGCTTGGGTATAAAAGGGTCAAAAATAGATTTTTTAATGCCATAATAGTAATTTGATGATTTGTGTGTGTGTGTGTATGTGTGTGTGTGTGTGTGTGTGTGTGTGTGTGTGAGAGAGAGAGAGAGAGAGAGAGAGAGAGAGAGAGACTGGTTCGTTGTCATACAAAACTACAGTTAAACTGTAAAACTACTATTAAATTTCATTATTTAAAAAAAATTTAATTAAATACTTGACCACACTACACCCCTTGATTTTTTATTTACAATTCGACCACTGCTTATACTTATGGTTTGGGTGACAAACTTCGTGCTCATTGTGCAGAGCAGAAAAATCTATAACGACAAAAACCTATTGTCATTTACTTATATGCACCTCATTGCACTCATTGAAAAGCCAATCTATATCTTCAAAATATTAGTCAGGATATCACTGTCCATAAAAATTAAAAACATTAAAAAGTTAATTAAACAATAATAGAGTTAACATTCTGGTTAGTAGGGAAACAATGAGTTTTAGGCACAAACACAGCAACTGTTAACCTTTTTAATCTCATTTACTTTTGACTAAACCCCTACTGTATATTTGGAAACTTTTGTACCTTTAGTTTTGTTGAAGTTAAATAAATAGTGGATGTAGGGAATACTTAATTCTTAGTGTGTTTCATGATATTCTGTGTGCATGAGAATAGAGTGTTTGTCATGACTGCTGTTTGTAAGAGGCGGACGCAAGTGCAGGTGAAAGTGACAGTCTTTATTAACACGAATAATCCCCACGAACAGAAAATCCCACAAATAACTCCCCACTTAGTGCTGTTTCTCGTGTCAACGCGAGGCTGCTTAGTCCCGGGGTTATGACCCCTCTCCTGCCGCATTTATCAGTCCTGGAAAGGAGAAGCAGGCTTTGTCAGCGTTTCTTAAGTACGACACAGACACACAGACTTTCACTATGCACAACGGTGGACGAACGGGTGGTTCCGGGGTCGGCTGGTTTATATAGGTGCACACAAAGGGGAGACACAGGTGATACTACCTACAGGTAATCACGACTGACATATACACACAGACACACTAGGGGGAGACAAAGGCTGCGGCTCAGTAGTCCGGGGAACTGGATCTTCTCTGAGGCCGTGGTGGTCCAGATGTTACAGTACCCCCTCTCCCAGAACCGGCCTCCTGAGGGAGGCGAGGGCGCCCCCTACGCGCCGTAGGAGGGAGTGAGGATGCACCTGCTTGATGGAGATGCCGGCGGGCGGGGCGACCCGGCGGGCGCGGAGCCGGGCGATCCGGCCGTGCCCTGTGGAAATCCGTAATGAGTTCTTGACTCAGTATGTCCCGGGCCGGGACCCAGCTCCGCTCCTCCGGACCGTACCCCTCCCACTCGACTAAGTATTGCAAGGCACCGGCTCTCCTTCGTGAGTCCAGTAATTCTTTTACCCGGAACGCGGGGGCGCCCCCGATGTCCACGGCCTCAGGGAGTGAAGGTTCCACTGTTCCTTCATCCAGTGGGCCCCGGACCACCGGCCTGAGAAGAGAAATATGGAAAACAGGGTTAATGTGAAGATGTGCAGGGAGAGAGAGTCTATATGAGACGGGGTTTATTTGCGCTGATATGGGAAATGGACCGATGAACCTGGGGGAGAGTTTCTTGCAAGGGAGGTTGAGGTGAAGGTCCCGTGTCGAGAGCCACACCCGATCGCCTACCTGGAGCGGAGGACTTTCCCGTCGTCGCCTATCGGCATACCTTTTGAAGCGCTGCACTGCGCTGGAGATTTTTGTGTGTGCGTCTTCCCCCACCTTCTCCGCTTTACTAAACCATTCGTCCACCACAAGTACTTCGGTGGGAGTGGCGTCCCATGGACACAGCGGAGGTTGATAGCCTAATATGCACTGAAACGGCGTTAGGCCGGTAGAGGAGTGGCGTAGCGAATTTTGTGCATATTCCGCCCAGAGTAGGCAGTCAGCCCATTCATGTTGTCTGCTGCTACAATATGCTCGAAGATATCTGCCGAGTTCTTGAACAGTCCGCTCTGCCTGCCCATTAGACTCGGGGTGATAGCCCGACGTTAGGCTAACAGTGGTCCCCAATTTCTGAAAGAATGCTTTCCAGACCCTGGCGATAAATTGGGGACCCCGATCTGATACAATATCTTCGGGAATGCCGTAGCAACGAAACACTGAAGTGAATAGGGTTTCTGCCACCTGGAGGGCTGACGGAAGGGAACGAAACGGGATAAATCTACATCCCTTGGAGAACCTATCTATTACCACGAGCACCGTGGTGTACCCGTTCGAGACCGGCAGGTCCGTGACAAAGTCCACTGCGATATGGGACCACGGTCTGTTCGGCACCGGGAGGGGCGTTAGTTTACCAACTGGTAGGCGATGGGGGTTTTTTGTAGTCGCACATATGGCGCAAGACAGATCGACCTTTTTCACGGTTTCTCGCATTTTTGGCCACCAGAACTTTGGTTCTAACAGGTGGGTGGTGCGTGTGACGCCGGGATGTCCTGATGCTAGACTCGTATGAGCCTCGCTCGTCACTCGTTCACGAAGTGACTCCGGTACGTAGAGTCGATTCGGAGGGCAGTCCCTAGGCACGGGGTTGGACCGTGCCCACTGGGCTATCTCCGACTCGATATTCCACATAACCGGAGCCACCACGAGTGACGAGGGGAGAATTGGTTCCGGATTGGTAATTGGTTCCGGCGACGGATAATAGCGGGAGAGCTTTGATGTTTTTTGAACCGGGGCGGTACGTTATCACAAATCTGAAACGCGTGAAAAAGAGCGCCCAGCGGGCTTGACGTGAGTTCAGTCTTTTTGCCTGTTGGAGGTACTCGAGGTTACGGTGATCTGTGAGTACCGTGAATGAGTGTTTCGCCCCCTCCAGCCAGTGTCGCCACTCCCCTAACGCCGCTTTTACTGCTAATAGTTCTCTGTTACCGATATCATAATTCCGCTCGGCAGGTGTTAATTTCCTAGAGAAGAAAGCGCAAGGGTAAAGTTTCTCGGGGTGGCCATGACGCTGTGACAGCACTGCTCCTATCCCTACCTCGGACGCGTCGACCTCTACTATAAAAGGCTTCTCTGGGTTTGGTAGTTTTAATATAGGCGCCGTAGTAAATGCTGTTTTGAGTCGTGTAAACGCCTCACGCGCTTCCACTGGGAACTCACGGAGGCGTTTCGGCTTACTTGCCAACAGTGACGTGAGCGGTGCTGCCACCATGCTGAAGCCCCGGATAAAGCGCCTGTAAAAATTGGCAAACCCCAGGAATCTCTGTAGCTCCTTCACTGTCGTGGGTTCCGGCCATTGTTGCACGGCCGCGACTTTGGCTGACTCCATTTCGACCCCCAGTGGCCCTATGTGATAGCCGAGGCTTGGGAAATTAATCGGTCGCCCAGTGTAACGTCGCATTGTGAGAAAATGGTGTTTAAGGGGTAATTCACTAAGCCCACCGGCGCGTCAGGCGCGATATCCGATCCGTCAGCATTAGTAATTTTCAATCTTAAGAATAACAACGTTTCAGAAAGGTCCAGATAATGATGGCCGCTACCGTTTATTATGAATTCTATAGGACCTCTATCGGTTATTGCTGATAACGGTTGAATCTCTATACGCTGGCTCTCTTCAATAGATAGCTGAGTCATTGGAGCCGAAAATAAGTCGAGTTCCGTCATGGCGCACTCGGCCGATTTCTCGTGTAAAAGAGCCATGTCTGATTTTTATTTCCAGTTAACTCAGAAATATGTCGCGAGTCCGCGCCGTCGACCTCCTTCCTACAGATCTGCTTTCACCGACTGACTTACGCTTTTTAGATACGCGTCTTTTTTTAGACTTTGATACACGCTGACCGGGAGGGCGTTTTATGGCTCTTCGTGATAAAATTGCTATTCCTGACCCCTCCTGACCTCCCGAGCCTTCGCCAGCTTTCCTGACAGCTCTGCTGAT
This sequence comes from Channallabes apus, assembly GCA_030522415.1. Taxonomy (NCBI): domain Eukaryota; kingdom Metazoa; phylum Chordata; class Actinopteri; order Siluriformes; family Clariidae; genus Channallabes; species Channallabes apus. The sequence continues at coordinate 41,669,704 of CM060115.1, read as the reverse complement.
CACGTCCGAAGCGAAGCCCTTGGCGGCGGTCGTCAGATGAGGCTTAGCAACGCTGAAACCCTTTTTTACTAAGGGTATTATAAAACGAAACAGTCTCGAGAACACCGATCCTACTCCTCGTCCGTACATACCCGGGGCGCCGCTGAAGCCCGGTAACCCACCCACCTGATTCTCGTAGTAAGTTACAAAACGCCGGGGATCCGCTCTGTAACTTAATGAGGCCATAATGACGTTTTAACCGGTCTGAAATGGAGCGTGAGTAGCGTCTTACCGTAGGTGAAGACAACCTGCTTATTCTGATCGGATTTAATCTCTACGTGTATGTTTTCAATATGTTTCTTGGCCACTGGTACGTAATGGGGGGTGCCGTATGAGCGAGTGATTACATCTCCATATCTACCCTCTATTTTAACAGCGTGCAGCAGAGGCGCGTATGCGTCACCTACGATCTGCGGGGTGATAACGTCTATATAGAAATAGAGATGATAGAATCCAGCTTTCATGTCAGCAGGGAATGGGGATATTTTAGGTCCTGGGCCTGTCATAAACCATTTACCAGGTTTCACACCTAACATGAAACACAGAGGCGACGTAAAATGCAAACGATAGCGGCCGCTTCCCATCCATTGGAAACTCTGTAGGTGTCTATTAAAACTCAACCCTATGTCCAGTCCCAATTGTCTAAATTCCTCGTTCAGAGCTTTCACGATCTGATCTTTATCTTCATAAACACCATATTTAATTTTTACTCTACGCTGAGTAAAGGCGCTCAAATCCATCTCTTCGCCGCCCCCTCGTGGTCCGTGTTCCCATGTGTCTATCCACAGGAATTCGGCTCCCTCTCGTGGTATGTTATGCCAGGAATGCGGATATGATACATCTGTCAGCGCTACTTCCCAAGCCCCGTCGAGGACTAAATGTTTGGCCATGTCCACGCAAAAACTCGAACTCGTATTATTCTTAAACAAGTCATAGCTGGCGTTCGAGGGTAAGGTGATGTAGAAAGCCTCTCTGCCTGAACGTTCCATCGTGCAAATGATTGTGCATCTTCGAGTTTGATTTTTTATACCTTGATTAAATCCCCTGCTTTCACGTAACTGTTTTTACGTTTTCTCAGGCCAGTTTCGCCATTTCACTAAATAATGTTTGACACCCCTTATCATACGTTCCCCCCGAATTTCCTGTATCTGAAAGACTTTGTCTTTAGCGACCTTTACTTTCTGTAGTTCGGCCTCATAAAAAGTACCTTCTAGCTCTTCACCGTCATAATCCTTTAATTTATACACTGGTGGGAGACGCGGTATGCAATCGGATACCGTAAATATTTCGTCCGTGAAACTCTGTGTATATTTTTTCTCGAAAACCCCTCTCAGCTTGGATATTCTCACCAGGTCGCCCTCTTTAAAAATCATCTTTAATTTTCTCTTGTGCCATAGAGGGAACGAGCCGTAGAGGTTTTGAAAAACTTGAGATGTGTTTTCTGAAGTCACTTGCCTAGGGGCCATTTTGATACTGGAGTGGTACGTGTTATTATAACTTTTGATGAAATCCTGCAACACGTCAACGTATCTAAAAGTGTTTTTAGCTGTAAAATAGCGAAAAAGTTTGGATTTTAACGTCCGATTATATCTCTCGACCACGCAGGCTTTCACATCGCTGGACGTGCTGAAAAGCTCAATGTTATTTTTACTCATTAAAGCTTGAAAAGTTTTATTGTAGAATTCACTCCCCTTGTCTGTCTGAAGGAAACGAGGAACCCCGCTGTCTTTTAAAATCGACGCAAAGGCGCTGGTTACTTCTGTAGCTGATTTTTTCTTTATAGGTCTCACATACGCTTTCTTTGAAAAAACATCGATCACCGTCAGTAAATACTTGAATCCGTCGTTGTACGATGACAGTTTTTGCATATCACATAGATCAGCTTGAAACTGATTGAGAGGCCTCGAGGTAAAAACTCTATTTCGAGGGAATCGCGTTCGGGCCGTTTTATGCAACGTGTACGCGTCTTGTTCAGCTAGAAAATCCTTAACCCTCTTGAGATTTATTTTCAGACCTAATTCGCTTTGTAAGGCCTTATGCAACCTCTGCACCCCTCCGAAACTGGCTGGGTGTGAAGGATCGTAATATATTTTTTTCATCAACCTATCAAGTTTTCGAGACATCTCTCTCACCGCTGAACTTTATTCTTGATCTGAATGTGTGTGTGTTTATGGCTATGACTCGCTCTCTGGGTAGTATCTATACAAATGATCCGTTTAGGTTGACGCTGACACGTGTTTTATGATCCCATGGCCTCGGCCACTGTGAAGTGTCTGTTTTTGTTAAGTGGTCATTTAGGAAGTGTCTGTTTTTAATGACCCATTAGGCTTGTTTGTTTAGGAAGTGTCTGTTTTATGACCCCTTGAGACCTGTGTGTGTGTGTGTGTGTGTGTGTGTGTGTGTGTGTGTGTGTGTGTGTGTGTGTGTGCTTACACCTTGGTGTGTGTGTGTCTGTTTTTACATGTGACTTGCTGTTTGAGGGTTGAAAAAAGAAAGAATATCCGTTTTTTTTAGTTAAACTCATTTTTATTATATAAAAACATTATATGAGAAGAAGAAACTTTCGACCAAGGATTACATTGTTTTTAAGCATTATACATAAAAATAGCAGTAGTAAAAAAAAAAAAAAAACTTTCGACTAAGGATTACATTTTTTAAAAAACATTATATGAGAAGAAGAAACTTTCGACCAAGGATTACATTGTTTTAAGCATTATACATAAAAATAGCAGTAGTAAAAACTTTCGAATAAGGATTACATTTTTTAAAAAACATTATATGAGCAGAAGAAACTTTCGACCATGGATTACATTGTTTTAAGCATTATACATAAAAATAGCAGTAGTAAAAACTTTCGAATAAGGATTACATAAAAAAAAAAAAAAGTAATATTAACAGCGTTTGATTACTTTCAAAACCTGTGTAAGGATTACATTGCCATCTCTACATAGAAAAGCATCGTGAATTTTTTGCAAGTCGCTGACAACGTCTACGGAATGATTGGTTTTTATAAAAATAACCATAATATCTACAAACAATGCATAAAGTGTAAACATATGATGCATACTCATTTCTTTCACATTCAAAACATCAATAATCTTACAGAAGGTAATGACTGGGGAATTCTCGTTCATCTGTAATATTACCTGCACAAGCTCGTCCCAGTTTGCAGAACCGGTTGCAGATTTAATAATACACAGAATCTCTTCAAATCTCTCTACCTCGGCAGTTACACATATGAAACCTGCTTTAAACTTTGAAACGTCATTGACTCTGTTTTCGATTACTTTAATTCAATTCAATTCAATTCAATTTTATTTATATAGCGCTTTTAACAATGGTCATTGTCTCAAAGCAGCTTCACAAAAATTAAAGAAATTTAACAAAAAAAAAAAACTGTATATAGAATAATTATATATAAAATAATAAATAAATAAATAAAATTATAATAGAAAATAAATAAATAAAAACAAATAATAATAATAATTATAGAAAAGAAAATAATTGGAAGTGTGGATGTGTGAGAAAATGTGCAGATAATAATGAGACGAATGAATGAAATTTCTCTGATGAGCAAGCCAAGGGTGACGGCGACGGTGGCAAGGAAAAACTCCCTGAGATGGCAATAGGAAGAAACCTTGAGAGGAACCAGACTCAACAGGGAACCCATCCTCATTTGGGCGATAACAGATAGAAATATAACATCTTGTGTGTTGTGGAGGTGAAAATTCAATATGACAGAAATTATTTAAATTGTCATGAAGACCAGTTCAGCATAGGGACGAGTCAGTAGGTGTAGAGGGCAGATGAGGTCTGGATCACTGGAAGCACAGGAGCAGCATGTGTAGCTCCAACCATCATAAAGCTGAATCCAGCTGGAGCTGGTCCTTCTCTGGATGCCTCAGGAACCTCGCAGGGTCGGCCTTTGTCTACTGAAGCTGGCAAAATCTCCCGATGCCTCGGGATGGGTAGAGAAATACAGAACAGATGGGGAGAATTAGCGTAGTTGCCATTCGGTATAGGTGTACTGGAGTATGAGTACTGGGATGAGTTATGTGTATGCCAGATTAAAAAGATGCGTCTTGAGTCTACTTTTGAACTGAGAAACCGTGTCTGCTCCCCGAACACTGTCTGGAAGGCTATTCGAAAGCTTTGGAGCTAAATATGAAAAAGCCCTACCCCCTTTTGTAGATTTTGAAATTCTGGGAACTACCAGAAGTCCGGAGTTTTGTGATCTTAAGGCACGTGGTGGATTGTAGCGTATCAGAAGACTGGTTAGGTATGTGGGAGCTAAACCATTTAAGGCCTTGTATGTAAGTAATACTATTTTGTAATTTATTCTAAACTGAACAGGTAGCCAGTGCAGGGATGATAATATTGGGGTTATATGATCATATTTTCTGGATCTAGTGAGAACCCTGGCAGCTGCATTTTGGATTAACTGAAGCTTGTTTATTGAGGATGCAGGACAACCACCTAGTAATGCATTACAATAGTCCAGTCTGGAGGTCATGAATGCATGAACTAGTTTTTCTGCATCAGATACGGATAAGATGTTCCTAAGTTTAGCAATATTTCGAAGATGGAAAAAGGCTGTTTTTGTGATATTTGAAATGTGATTTTCAAAAGACAAGTTACTGTCTAATATTACTCCCAGATCTTTTACTGCTGAGCTGGTAATAACAGTACATCCTTCTAAGCGCAAGCTGAATTGTGAAAGCTGTTGTGTGCTGGTTTTTGGGCCAATAAGTAATATCTCTGTCTTATCTGAATTTAATAAAAGAAAGTTATTGGTCATCCAATCTTTTATGTCCTGGACACACTCAGTTAATCTAGACAGCTTAGGTATTTCGTCTGGTTTAGTTGAGATATATAATTGGGTATCATCAGCATAACAATGGAAACTAATCCCATGTCTTCTAATGATGTTACCCAAGGGAAGCATGTATATTGAGAACAACAGAGGTCCTAAAACTGACCCTTGTGGGACCCCATATTTCACTGGCATTATACCAGACGGTTCTCCATTTAGATCTACAAAATGGTAGCGATCAGACAGGTAAGATCTAAACCATTTTAATGCCTGTCCCTGAATACCTATATAATTTTGTAAGCGATCTATGAGAATATTATGATCTATAGTGTCGAATGCAGCACTAAGATCAAGCAGGACTAGCAATGAGATGCAGCCTTGGTCTGAAGCTAAAAACAAGTCATTTGTAATCTTAACTAGTGCAGTTTCTGTGCTATGATGGGGCCTGAAACCTGACTGAAATTCTTCAAGGATGTTGTTATCCTGCAAGAATGTGCAAATTTGAGCTGATACTACTTTTTCTAGTATTTTTGATATGAACGGGAGGTTTGAAATCGGTCTGTAATTTTTTATTTCATTCGCGTCCAAATTAGATTTTTTAAGAAGCGGCTTAATAACTGCTAACTTGAAAGGTTTAGGGACGTGACCTAGATGTAATGAAGAATTAATAATGTTTAGGAGTGGCTCTCCAACCGTAAGCATCACTTCTTTTAGAAATCTGGTTGGGATTGGGTCTAACAGGCACGTTGTTGATTTAGCCGAGGTGATGAGTTTATACAGCTCTTCCTGTCCTATACCTGTAAAGCAGTGAAAATCTAAATGTGAAGCTATAGGCTGAACTGGATCGTGAGATACTATGTGATAGAAACCTTGCTAAACTATTCTGAGGACACTCTGAAAAGTCAATTCAGTGCAGGCCTGTTTTACAAAGACACAGCGGGAGCCATGGATTCAGTGGTGGTGGCTAATGGCCCTAATCGAGGTCTGGTTCAGAGAGCCAGATTCAGTCAAGAATCTAAGGAGCTTCATCTATTGGGCGCTCTCCACGCGGACATTTTCTTCAGCGAGAGACTCCTATTAAATGGTGTAGATTTACGAATCAGGTTGATTCGCTCCAGCGAAGACTTTAGCCTCATGCATCCGGTTAATCGTGCTTATAATTTGAAAATACTAGGAGCGTCTCTCTTTATCAAAAAGGTCTCAGTCGCGCCTGCAGTGCGCTTAGGTCACGAGGCCGCCTTGACACGCGGCAATGCCTTGTATCCTATTTCGCGTATAAATGTGAAGACCTACTCTATCCCTGAGAATTCCCGAGTGTGTAATCACGAGAATCTGTTTCTGGGGGCTACGCCTAAATATGTGGTGTTGGCCATGGTGAATCACGAAGCGTTCACAGGTAGATCTGACCTTTCACCGTTTAACTTCATACACAATGACGTCGAATATCTGGCGCTGTGTCAGGACGGTAGACAGATCCCAGCCAAAGCGTTTCAACCTCAATTCACCAACGGTTTAGCCATCAGAGAGTTTTACAACATATTTACAGCTACAGGGAGACATCTGAAAGATCTGCCCCTCGCCATTGACAGACAGGATTTCCACGAAGGTTACGCTTTATTTGTTTTTAACCTCAGCCCGTCCGAAGACACAGAGGCTGTCTCCCCTGTATCAAGCGGATCTCTGAGGCTCGAATTACGTTTTCGCACCCCTCTACCACACACGACTACGCTGATAGTGTACGCCTGCTACAACTCGATTCTCGAGATAAACTCTAAAAGAAACGTTCTACTCGACTATTACTAAAATGAACAATCATCAGCTGGAAAATCTTCTCCGCCATCTATTGGGAGAATCGTTCAGCGGCGTTTACGCCTCTGACGAGCTACCTATGCTGCCGAAAAGTTTTCGGCGCCCGGCCTATTTCATAGTTAACACGCACCCGCGGCATATGCCCGGAGAACATTGGCTCGCGCTCTCTCTGGACGCGGATGGGGAAGCGAGTTTTTTCGACTCTTTTGGTTTCCCTCCCGACTTTATGTATTATCCAAAAACAATCATGGATTTTCTGGAAAACCAGAGAGGGGTGAAAAACATTTTATATCATAACAGACAGTTGCAGAGCCCCGTGTCGGCCGTCTGCGGCGAACATTGCGCGTATTATCTGTGTCACAGAGCCAGCGGTGTGGCGTATGAAGAGGTGATATCTTTGTACGGGGATGATGTGATAAAAAATGACAGGACGGTGTCAGAGTTTATGAATAGATATCAAAGTTGTATAAGAAATCGCCGAGCAGGTCTATTTAATCACACTGTATGCTCTCTAAAAATGTTTACCGAGTGTCATAATATGTAACTTGTAATAATCACAAGAGTGTGTTTTTATTTCTAATATTATTTTCATAAAAACTTGATGTTTAATCACAAGTGTGTTACTTTTTATTTCTAATATTCTTCTTCTTGATGTATAATCACAAGAGTGAAAAAAAGACAAGATAAAATGTATTCGAATCAATAAAGATTTTTATTTTCAAACGGATTAAAAACATTATTTCATTCATTCATTCATGAAAAATTAACCCAATGAGGTGAAAGATTTGCAAGTCGTATCTTCTTCTTCTTTTTCTTAATTACTGCCAGCCGTGGTGTCTCTGTCCTTTTCCCTCGCGAAGCCTGCTCTGGCGACGAGGTGGTGGTATCAACGTCATAACTTTTACCCCGCGAGCCATCTTTAAGCGATTCAATATCCCGCCGCGCGCGGCTGTTAGGAATGGTAGATAAGGGAATATTAAGGCTGGAGAGGGTCTGTATAAACGCGTGTTAGGGGCTGTCAGACGCGTGTTTGTTAAATGTTTCATCAAATCAACTATGTGTGAACCATTAATCACACGCTTCCTAAAAATAAACTCCCCATTTTCGTTCCACTCGCCCGGCCCCTCTGCCTCCGCTATTTTATGCAAAATATAACCTGCATTCCTTTTGAAACAAGGGTTGATGCACTCGATAACGTCATTTAAAATAACGTCTTTCTTTTCTTTCGGATCCTCAGCGAGGGGTTCTTTAGGTAGAGTAAGGGCGATCTCTCGAGTTTCGCCTTGCTTCTGTTTCTGAAGATTAAGGTATCTTTGCAAGAGAACGTTGTACTTTTTAATTTTCTCGTCGGGTGATAGCCCTTTCTGATCCAGGATCTCACGCATCTTCTGATCTAGCTCATTTTCGGCTCTTTCTCTGATATTTTCACCGAGGTTAACCTTTTCGTTTAGATGGCTTAGTTGTTCAGGGGAGATGAGATACATTTTCCGCGAGGTCATTATTTATTTAGAAATAGCTGCGCTACGAACGGTAGAGCCGTGGTAAGTAATGGTAGAAGGAAACCCCCTGTTTGAAGAATTTTTCTTTTCTTGGTTAGGGACGTCTTCTTGCCTGCGATCAGTCTAATGTGTTTCTTTTGGCACTGGAGTTTCTTATACTGCTGCCTGGACACGGGAATATTACCTCTCAAGAGGTTTAAAGCAATCTCACACAGAGCCCTAATGACATCAGAGGGACACGTTTCCAATATAGCTTTACGTTGTCGCAGAGGAATGGAGACTAAGGATCTGAGCAGCGGGATGTTTCTTTTCATACGAGCAGACATTTTTTTTTTTTTTTTTTTTTTAAATCTGTTAAAATGATTACTTCTTCTTGGGTAGATATACACAAGCCCTCTCTGCGGGTAGTAGACCTGCTCTCAGTCTGAAGCGATCTGGACAGGAGGGTGTCAAGTCTAGTAATAAATAACTATGAGGTTTATCTGTTGCGTCTTCATAACTCTCCAGAAAGAAGGCCCTCTGCCTCGGGAAAATCTGATTTGCTAATATAGACATCTGCAGCTTGTCACGGGGGTTTTTAAATAAAATAAGATGAGTGCAGTTTAAGTTCAGGGTCCTACTGTATTTGCCTTTATGAAAAATGTTCTGTGTCAGAAACATAACAGACATATTCCTGTGATGGCGATACTGTGTGAAAATTTTAACCACTTCAGGATGGTCGGCGGCTTCCAAAACGACGTCGTCCAGAATAACCAGATGAGTTTGATCTTTAGGAAAAATAGCTTCATCATCAAACGAATCAGGCAGACCTTCTAAAAACGTTATCCTTTTATTCAACATTTTCTGCATTTCACTGTACATTGGTTGAAAACACGTGTATATCCATACAATATTATCAGGCTGTGTATCCAAAACATGTTTACAATTTTCCAGCACATTCTTTACAAAGAAAGTTTTTCCTGATCCACTGGGGCCCACAACCAGACATGAAAATGGTAATTTTAGTCTATGGTCGAAAGCCGTTTCCTCCGCAGCCTCGAGGTGTGCCATTTTATTTATTTATTTATTTTTAATAACCAAAAGGTAAGCTTCCACCCCCGGCCAAGAGACATCTCTTGTCAAAACGACCCGAAACTTTTTCTCAATCGTGGAGTTTTTTAAACGAAAACAGTTCTTCTCCCGAACGATGCTGTGTTGTGGCGTCGTGAGAAAACTCGCGTGCGAACCGTCAATATAACCCTCGATGAGGTCTTTCACCGTGTCGAAGTTGATACGTTGACAACACTCGTATGTCTGTGTGATACCCTTAACACGCATCACTACTTTAGACGCAGGTGTCTGATAGGCGTAACTTTTAGGACCGGCGGAAACGAATTCTTTAATCGTATCCCCGTCCAGTTCGTCCGTTAGTTGACCTAAATAATTACCCATCTCGAGAGGGGTCTCGCCTTCTCTGGTTATATAGATCAGGCTGTCAGTGTCATAATACAAGACTCTCTCTTGCAACTGATCAAGATAGCCATAGAGGGCCATTCGGCCGTAGCCTGTTGTGAAGGCAGCAATAAACACGTTATCTGTTTTGTTAGGGGGTGCGATACAACGCTTCCCGTGCTGCCATTGAAGCAGCGCGACGTCCTCATTTAGGAAGCTGAAATAGTTGACGTTGTGATTACCTGAAAACATGTAATTAAAAAAGATTTCAGGATCGCTTACGAGTTCGGTGTTAATCATGTTACAGCGCTGAGCGAATTTACCCCAGAAGCTGTTCAGACAGAGTTTAGCCACCTGTCTTTTGGCAGGGTTAAAAGCGATTTTGGACGCGTCTAACAGAATGCCCTGATTAGTGTTATAATCGTCTATGTAACGCTGTCTGCTCTCAGCGTCCGTAACCTCTGCGGGGTAACCGCTCGCCTCTTGTTTGCCTTTTAAGAAAGTTTTAATGTAGCCCTTGAATAGATCAGCACTCTTCTCCTTAAAGTGCCATACCTCGGTGATCTCGGCTATCACATAACCCTTGTCTAAGGCTAGAGTAAACTCAGGTGTTATCCAAACCCCTGTCAGCGCACGTTCCTCTTCGTTATGGGTGCAGGATCCCTGTTGGAAATTCAGATCTGCGCATGTACGGCAGAGAGTGAAAACCAAGCGGCCTTTCTCAGATCTATAAGGTAGCACGGGGAAAAATAAACCTCGGGGTGGATAGACTTTGGCTCTTATCAGACCGAAATAATCTCGGGGGTTTCCAAAACCCCTGAAAATTATATCGGGATGGTCTACCGGGTAAGGGAATGTGTAATTCACGTATGGGTAAAGCGACGTCACGTCTACGTACCTCACGCTTTCAGCTGGGCCTGCCGTGTAACGCAATCTTACAGGGCAGGTCCGGCCGCCGTACAACGCATCGCGAGGGGAGAGCGGCTGAGGGGGATTAAAGTTTTTAAGAAAACTCTGCACGCCCTGATGGGTCTGTTTCATCTCTTCCCACGTATGCTCTCTGATGGCTACAACTTTCACCCTGTGCCTATGTTGCAAACGCCTCAGTTTCTCCTCGCTATTCTCGTTCATGCTTTCATACGTTTTATCTGTTAAAGGATTAACTTCTTGAGGTGAAAAGCATTGCGGACAACCGTGATAAACACAACCTTGGAATTCGTAAACTGTACGCACCCCGTTTACTACGGCATAACCATCAACGAAATACCGCCCTAGCTGCTTCTCGCCTCTGTTCAGAGCGTGTTGAATAAAGATGTTTTCGCTGAACATGAGCCACTCTAACCACTGAGTACCTGCGTACGAATATCTTTTACATTGCCTCCGGTAATCGTCGGGCGACGGTATAGCGATGATGCGGTCCTTCAGGAAAAACGTGCGAAAAACAGACATACAGGCTGACGCTATGGTGGCCGACTTGAAGGGGTCAACCCCCGCCTCTTCGATATACTCTTTTCTAAACATGACGCATGCAGTCATGAGTATCTCCGTATCATTTACGCAATAACGCCTGGCTTCCTCTTGAAAATTGAAAGTGCCCCCACGCACGGTGCTATACCACTCCAAAAAATCGCGTCTATTTTTTTCGGTCATCTGATCAACACCGTAATATTCGTGGTCAGGGTAAGCGCCTATATAGTTCAGATTCGTCGCGGAGCTGAAACGATGCGGGAAAAAACCTTTCACCTTATCAGCAAAACCCAGGGCTTTTGGAAGCTGTGCCAGGGGGAACGGAAGGAAAGACGCCGAATCTATAAATTTATGTTTATAATCGGGCTCTGTGAATAAAATCACTTTACTCCCTTGCATGACTAACTCAAGTTTTATGCCTAGTTCGATCATGGCATTGATTACTATGTATCCGTCGAATCCTTTCGAATTATGAGCAATAAAGATGGCACGAGTGTAGCGGGGTCTCCTGAAACGCAGAATGAATTTTATAGCGCAGTCAACCCCCTCGGCACACCACTCTTTGCCCGATAAGGTTTTAGTGCTCACGAAAAATGGCGTGTGCGTGCCGTCCTGATTCGGAAATGTTTCAAAATCGTAAAAGACGATTCTCTTATTGTAGCGTAAATCCGCGGCCATAGGGAGTATGTAACACTGATGATGGTCTGTTTGTGAAGTAAACTCTGTTTTCTGACCGCAAATCATACACTTAAACCAGGGGCACTCGTGAGGACCTGAAGGCTTAGTCAGACTCACGGTATACAGTCTTTTGCACGTTACACATTTCTTCACCGTATCGCATTGGCTCGCGTAAACACCAGCTAACGGATGCCAATTTTTCACCTTATGCTTAGTTAGACAATAGGGAGAGCGACAAGATCTATTACATTGACTGCACGTTATATAATGCGATTCGTACTGGTTACAACCCGAATCCAGACACACGTTGCAATGACCGCTGCATATATGTGAAAGAGCGTGGTCGTAGCCCCTGTAACAGAATTCGCAAACCTTCCTCACGCCTAGAAAAGCGGTGACATTTTTTAAACCGTAATAATGATTCTGGAACAGGAATAAAAACAACGTGGTGGCTTTCCATGGAGAAGAAGTTTGAAAATTAGCCAAGGTTTCTCTCGCCTCGGTTCTGTAAAACACTACAATTTTACAATCCAACACACGTTCGAAATTATGGATGTCTGAAAACGAAACAGGGGTATGCTCTGACAACCCCGCCTTTGTCTGTATCTCCCGAGCGAGCGTTTCAGCTGCAGCATCTGTGATTTCAGGGTGAAGCAGATGAGCGAGGTTGATAGCGAAGCATAACAGATTAGCGGGATTATCGACTATGTAGAGAAATCTCTGCTTCTTTTTAAGGATTTCACAGTCCAGCGTTTTCTGCAACAACCTCTTGACACCACCTCGTTGATTTCTAACAATCTGGACGACTAGCTCTAGGGTTCTGTCGCCCAACACAGACATGTTAGACTGCACTAGACGGTCTAGTAAATCCTGGAAAACCGTGAGATCTGCTCCTTCGGAGACCCGTAACGTGGAAGAGAGACCGCTTCTCAGGCTCTCGCCTCTTAATTCTAGCTGTAGCACGTCTCCCTCTTGAGCGTATGAAAGCGCCTTATCGACTATGTCATACACGCCACCCATCACGTTCCCATAAAAAGAGCCGTAATCTGCCACATCGCTCTGCGGTATATTTAATAATTGTCTAATTTCTATATTATTAAATCGGGACCTCGTCACCACCGAGGTTGGAGATAATTTCAGCAGGGGGGTTTGCGCTACTCTGGTTACTAGAACAGGGTTGATCAGCGGGGGGTTGCACTAATGTGGCGTCAACATCATCACCTCCTCGGCCTACTTGATCTGTTTCGAACACTTGGTTACAGGTTACCTGATTATTTATGCTTGACAGTTGTAGTAGCGTGTTTTCTATTTGAGCAAGTCGCGAAGCTAGAGACTCGGGGGTAGAAGCATTATCTGTTAGTATCGGTTGTTCAGGCTGACTTATGCCACCCTCGTCGTCATTTACAGATTCGGGCTGGCGGAGGGCTTTTATTTGATTTATCAATGTTTGATAATGTGATGACTCATCATTATCTACCTCTTCAGAACTGTGTGAAACGTTTGTTAAGTGTAGTAGCGCAGCTTCTATTTCAGAAAGTTGCAAAGCCAGTGACTCATTATCTGTCGCTGGTTCATGGGGTGAAACGTTTGTTGTTGTTAACCGTAGTAGCGCAGCTTCTATTTCAGAAAGTTGCAAAGCCAGTGACTCATTATCTGTCGCTGGTTCATGGTGTGTTTCATTGTTTATAGAGTTTATGTTATGAGTATTTAAAGAGTCTGGTTGGTGAAGGGTCATTATCTGATTTATTAACATTTGATATTGTTGTTGATCAGCATTATCATTGCTAAGAACCGCGGGATCGTTTAATGGTTGCATATGTAACTCTGGTTGGGAACCCCGTGAATCAGACACGTGTAAAGACGAGGACGTCAAAGAGTCTTGATTATCAATGTTTACTAACTCTTGATGCATATCCAACATTTCCGTAAAGTCAATGATAGCAACATCAACATCATTAGCATTTACAAAAGAGGCCATGTTTTTAACACTACGTAAACACACACAATAAAAAAAAAACGCATACACTAATAAAAACACACAGGTAGAAAACAAAATAATAAAAATAAAAAATCAGCGAAGAAGCGATTGCAAAGTTGCTGTATACGCAATACCGACTGTCCTGATAAGAAGCACTTCCCACGATGTGTGCGGATGGTAAGGGTGATACGCTCTTGAAGTCCTACGGGTTCTTCTTCTTCTTTGGCGTCTACGTCTCTCTGTGTGTAGGAATAACAGAAGGATGAGAAATTAGGCTATGGAAAGTTTTTTTCCTGCTAAAGAAACGTCGCTTAGCTTAGACCCATTAAAAAAAAAAAACTCACCGCGAGACGATGAAGAGGATGAAGAGGATGAAGAAGAAGAAGTTCTCCGTCTATGCCGGGGCCGGGGTCTTTCACTTGACCTCTCTCGTTCACGGTTCGCTTGAGGAGGAGGAGGCCGCGTTCCCGGGTGTTCGGGCTGTTCAGCCGGGGTGCTGTTTTCAGGCCGGCTTGGCTGTTGTTCTGAGGCTTCGCCTGTTGTAGGTATCTCCAGGGGTTCAGGATCGAGGACGCTCAACAGTTCAACGTCTTCTACTACTACCAAAGAAAGAAAGAGTGTTCATTTTTTTTTTTCATTGCAACATCATTATCATGAGCAAAATAAATAAATAAATAAATAAAATAACGCACCGTAACTAGGATCAGACTGCTGCTGCAGCGATCCGACCTGTTGATCCACTAGTTTTTCATCACTTTCTGAAACAGTATATATATATAGGTGTTATCATTATTTAATTTAGATTAATATGTATTCTCTCTAAAAAAAAAAAAAATAATGTTAGACTCACCAGTAACCTTAGGAGTAGACAGCGGCTGCTCAGCCGGTTTAAAAATCAATGTTTCAAAATCTAAAAATAAATGAAAACTTAGTTTAGCTACAACATTTCTTATGAAGTTAGAAATAAACTGATCATATATTTACAATTACAATAAGAGATAAAACTCACCGTCTTGCCAGCAGGCTTCTGGTACAATGGCGCATGGGTTGACTGTCAGATTGTTTACTGCGAAGGTCAGAACGATTTCGTTTTTTTTATTTTTAAAAACAGCCTGAAACTCTTGTAGATACAAAAATGAAAAAATGAACCTAGGATCTACCTGGAGCCATAGCGAAGATGTTCGAAGACCTGGTGTTCTCCAGAGCAGCAGCGAAGAAAAAATGACGAGTTTGTTTTTGCCGCTTCGCACCTCTTACGTGTTTTTTTTATAGAACTCTCTTAACACCCCCAAAGAACACACACACACACACACACACACACAGGTCTCAAGGGGGTCCTAAAACAGACACTTCCTAGATGAGCACTTAATAAAACCTTAATGGGTCATAAAAGTGTCATGAACTTTAACATAGAACAGGTTACCCCTTAGCTGAAACTCTAACTCTAGCTGAAAAAAAGTAAAATTAAAGATGTAAGACTTTATAAGTCTTGACTTTATAAGTAAAGATATGAAGAATTAGGCCTGTTTGTACCTACTCCTTAGCATATCAAAAGAGTTAGGCCTGGTTTACCTATACCTGAACGTATAAAAAAAAAAACCCCAGAATAATTTCACCTCTTTTTTACCCCTTGTTATTACTAACAACTTCAGGCATCCTTTTTTAGCTCATTTTTTAATTTATTTTATTTTATAACATAAATTAATTAAAAAGTTTAAATATTTTTTATTTTATACGTATAAAAACATTCGCTTTTAGATGTGCGTTTTTCTAAAAAACTGATGAGGCGGAGTTAGAAGCGCAGACTCCGTCGCGTCACGATCTGCTCCCTCCAATCATGCCGTCCGAGGGGAAAACCCCTTGATTCATTCAGTCGTTTGACAAACTCTGAACGCATTCCATACCAGACAAGACTTTGCTACTCGTACGCTACACGCTCTTGACATCGGACAAACTCATACGCGGCGAAACCGTTTACGCTCGGACCTCGCTTCCCAGATAGCAGAACAACATTGAATCATCGTTGAATCAACATTAAAGCATCAACCAACTTGTTATTGAATCAATGTTGAAATTTCAATGTTAAATGTTGATTTTTCATCAGGTTTGCACCTTGAAATAATGTTATTTCAATGATGAAAAATAGATCAAGATGGGCATAAAATCAATGTTTGTTCAACGTAAATTCAATCACTTATTTTACATTGAATCAACATTGAATCAACATTGAAACAATTATAGTTTAGTCTTGCTTTATGAACAGCAAGATTCTATGACAGTAAATCATGTCCGTTTTGATTTATTTCTTTAAATCAGAGACCATGTAGGGCTGAAAAGCTTTTTTTTTTTTTTTTAAACAAAAAGTCAGTAACTCAACATCCTTCAGTTTACATGTAAACATATTTATTTATTTATGCTCCATACCCATTTAAACAGGAAGTAACATCACAATTACAATAAAACAACTATATAATAAAACACACTACAACTTACATACAAATTATTATAAACTGGATGACAATATGACTTTTTAGAAGTGAACTATTAGAAGAGATTGTTAATTCTGAATTCATAAAACAGAATCTAACTGCCAAGAGAAGAGACTGGAAAACCATAATATAAAAATGGCAGCCTGCCTCAGCAAAATTCAGTACAATGCAAATAGAAACAACCAAGTCAGAAACACAACAGATGACTGAAACATTATTCGTAAGTTGAAATGTATTTACTCAGCAAAACAGATAATAAGACATGAGTCTGAACTTATGGTTTTCCACCACGAGCAATTCCCCCCAGCCGTTCTGGGGCATAACGAAGCCATTTCTGAACTGTTGAAGCAAAGAAACTCTGTGGCCTCCTTTTCTTCAGCTTTCAGCTGTTGTTGTTGTAGTGCATCTAAAGAATGAAAAACAAACAAAAGGTTAGAACTATACAATGCTCTAAAAACTTGGAGTGGTAGTTGTTTATGAATGACAGTAGGTGGGTCCTAAATTTTTGGAAATGTGACTTTTACAAATGTACAGATATGCAACATATGTTTTGAAATGTCCTACAATCTTCCATAGATACAATGCACACATTAGATTTTTTTTTAATATACAGGTCCTTCTCAAAAAATTAGCATATTGTGATAAAGTTCATTATTTTCTGTAATGTACTCATAAACATTAGACTTTCATATATTTTAGATTCATTACACACAACTGAAGTAGTTCAAGCCTTTTATTGTTTTAATATTGATGATTGTGGCATACAGCTCATGAAAACCCAAAATCCCTATCTCAAAAAATTTGCATATTTCATCCGACCAATAAAAGAAAAGTGTTTTTAATACAAAAATAGTCAACCTTCATATAATTATGTTCAGTTCTGCACTCAATACTTGGTCGGGAATCCTTTTGCAGGTACTTGTGTCTTGTGTCTCAACTTTCTCTTCACAATATCCCACAGATTCTCTATGGGGTTCAGGTCAGGAGAGTTGGCAGGCCAATTGAGCACAGTAATACCATGGTCAGTAAACCATTTACCAGTGGTTTTGGCACTGTGAGCAGGTGCCCGGTCGTGCTGAAAAATGAAATCTTCATCTCCATAAAGCTTTTCAGCAGATGGAAGCATGAAGTGCTCCAAAATCTCCTGATAGCTAGCTGCATTGACCCTGCCCTTGATAAAACACAGTGGACCAACACCAGCAGCTGACATGGCACCCCAGACCATCACTGACTGTGGGTACTTGACACTGGACTTCAGGCATTTTGGCATTTCCCTCTCCCCAGTCTTCCTCCAGACTCTGGCACCTTGATTTCCGAATGACATGCAAAATTTGCAACCTGTAGCCCATTTCCTGCACACGCCTGTACACGGTGGCTCTGGATGTTTCTACTCCAGACTCAGTCCACTGCTTCCGCAGGTCCCCCAAGGTCTGGAATCGGTCCTTCTCCACAATCTTCCTCAGGGCCCGGTCACCTCTTCTCGTTGTGCAGCGTTTTCTGCCACACTTTTTCCTTCCCACAGACTTCCCACTGAGGTGCCTTGATACAGCACTCTGGGAACAGCCTATTCGTTCAGAAATGTCTGTGTCTTACCCTCTTGCTTGAGGGTGTCAATGATGGCCTTCTGGACAGCACTCAGGTCGGCAGTCTTACCCATGATTGCGGTTTTGAGTAATGAACCAGGCTGGGAGTTTTTAAAAGTCTCAGGAATCTTTTGTAGGTGTTTATAGATAATTAGTTGATTCAGATGATTAGGTTAATAGCTCATTTAGAGGACCTTTTCATGATATGCTAATTTTTTGAGATAGGGATTTTGGGTTTTCATGAGCTGTATGCCACAATCATCAATATTAAAACAATAAAAGGCTTGAACTACTTCAGTTGTGTGTAATGAATCTAAAATATATGAAAGTCTAATGTTTATGAGTACATTACAGAAAATAATGAACTTTATCACAATATGCTAATTTTTTGAGAAGGACCTGTATGTGTTATTTCACAATCTGCAAATGTTGTCCTACAATGTACATATTCAATGCTATGAAAACAAATATACTTAATGTAGCAATGTAGTCTTTTATGTGCAAAAAAAAAAAAAAAAAAACCTGTAGGACCAAATAAATAAATAAAAAAAAAAAAAAAATCAATCCGTGGCGACGGTTTTGCAATTTGTCCCCCGCACTCACAAATACTTAAACTGTTCCCTCAGTTTAACAAATCATGGCCACGGATTAACAAACTGTATGCACAAATTTCCAATCCGTACGCTCAGATACCGTACTGTTTGCGTATTTATTCTTAACATGAAGACTTATTTTGGTGATTTTATTATAAGCTTTTTACCCAGAGTTAGATGCATGCTGCACTGTTAATGTTATTATTAAATAACGCCTATTATTACACTGCATTTAGTTTGAGAGCAAAGTAATAACAACATAAACTGTACATTATTTGTTTTGCATTGCTTTTTACCTTCTCCTCAAACTCACACTGCATGATTTTCAAAGTCATCGGATCACCATTGTTTTCACATTGTACTATCTGTGGTAGCATTTAGTTGCTGCTGTGTTCACACTGCACAATGAATTGGCGACAGGAGATTACACACTGCATGACTTTACAATAGGATGAATCGCCAACAACTCTGTCTGGTGTGCAAGCTACAGCCAAACGCACACAAGAAGTGATAAGGAAACAACGCAAGATCATGCTGACATTGTGGTCTATAATTCCTCCCCGAACAAACAATAATTAAAAAAAGATGACATCCTTGTTTAAGATCCCATATGGTCAAAATTGAAATTTCATGGCTTTTTTCATGGTAACTGAGGTCTAGGGGCTATGTAACTACCATATAAGTTTCAAAACAGTCAATCCATAATAGAATGCACACAGCTTGCATAAAGTAGCTCTGCCTTTTCACTACTCAGTCACCGCTTTCAGTCACCATCAACCACCATCCCACCCTTCTTTTGCCAAAACATCACATCCATGCCATTGCTGAACAACAATAACATGAAAACAAGTCGAAAAAACGCTGTTCAGTCGATAGATGTCGAAACTACATCATTACACAGGCTTCCGAACAACATTAATATAAAAGACCATTGGCACGTCAGCTTCAGCATCTTTCACACAGCCATTCCATTAAACTTTAAAAATTTACATTAAAAATTTTATTTAATTAATAGAAGTTAATTGATAAAGAAAATCTATTTATGACATTATTTTTGACAGCATTATGATTATTTATTAAAACTTCAGACAACAACAATTAGTGCCACGAGGTTATTTGCAACACTATATGTTCTACAAAATAGAAGACTACACACCTTACAGCGCAATATAATGTGGCTTTAGAAGAGGAAAGGTAGGATTAAGAAGTGAGCAAGTGATGAATTAGTATTATAGGTCCCAAGCAGATACAGTAACAATAATGGGTGCTCTACCTTATGCAGTCTCCATTGATGGCTAATAAACATTGATACAAGTAGGTTATGGTTAAAGTTGTGAACTTATAAAGTCTTAAATGTTTTGTTTTCCCTTCTCAACGCATTATGCATTTACTCACCAATAATGGCTACCTTTTTAATTTGGTCAAGTCTCCAAGTCGAAGGTGCCCAGCAGCAGATTCCGTACCATGGCAGTAGCAGAGGTGGCAAGGCGGGCTGCTCTCCACGCTTCTGCCTGGCAAAACACCCCAGAGCCCTTTATAACTTCAATCTGAAAAATTATTTCACATCACAATATTAATTTATTGGCAACTTTTAGAAACTTTTCATGTTTCATACTGATTCTTATGTTTAGCTTCCCAATAGTTAATAGGATTTTATGTATAAATGCAGATTAATGATAATCTGGACATTCTGGACATTTGTTTACATGCAGGGTAAAACTGCAACAGGAACAGTACAAAATAAAAACGGAAAAAAGACGGACATTCAGAGTAAAACAGTGCAAGATAAAAAAAAAAAACTGTACAAAACATACATGCAGGGTAAGCATTGGTGGGAGCAATGTCCAAGCAGTGTAGAGAAATATTTCTGTACGACTTCATTGTTTTGTGCTGTGTAATATAGTATTGTAATAGCTGATCAGAGTGATCAACTCCCCATGTGCTGGTTGTACGCAGTCACAGGACATGGAAATGTCTTTGTAGTCCATGTACCTTGTAATTTCACCCTCATCTTCACCGCGTCTACTGTAAAGCAGAATGGATGGTAGAACAGGTAGATTCACAAATGCAAGAGGTCCATCTGAACGGAGCTTGCGTGTCCTGATGTGAGGGGCTGGTGAAGGCAAGGGTGATGCAGACACATTCCTAAAAACAAATAATAAAAAAAAATGTTAACCTATACTGTTCAGAGTAAATGGATGTGCAATTAATATGGATGCACAATATATACAGTACAGAGATGACCAAAAATGTATCCACACTTCAACATGAAAAATATACACCTCTCTTCTGTAGGTCACATGACAGCATCAATGATGGTGATAGATAATACTACACACTGCTGCCATAATTCAATTTGAGTTTTAAAAAACACCATCCACTGGACATTACACACATATTGAACACATTCTAAACAATTACATCTTATCAGGTATTTCTAAATACACGCTAAACAAAAGGGATTATATACATTTACACCAAAGAAATATTCATAAGCATCACTTAGCTACATAAGGCAGTATTTTAGCCACATGCAACTTGCTTGTTTGTGCTAAATAACATTACTGATAGCAGTGTTATAAGCTAACCAAAATGGAGCCAAATACACATTAGCAACCATAATCTAAAGCTATCCAAAACAAGGTGAATATAAACATCTGTAAACTCCATAAGGCATTAGCTTAGCCACCGGGAAATATCATGTTTGTGCTACATGAGGCAGCATGCTAGCATGATTTACCTAAACTATATAAATGGCATTGAAAGCGAATGTGTCACACAAGCTGACAAGAGCTAGCTGTAGTGAGGAAAATATTTACTAATATTAGTTTAATATTATCAGAATAAGAGTTATATAAGACTTAATAACTTACCCAGTGTAGCATGGGTCTATTCTCTGTTCAAAATGCTCCCGTTCGTCGTCGGAGTCACACAGTCTTCTTCTGAGGTAAATGTAAACTTTCCAGAACATTCTGAAGAGTTTCCTCGGATGTGTAAGCGCGTGCCATCTTCCAAAACGTGCTGAAAACTCACTGAATCTGAGTATTTTCAAGCCTGTATGTGTGTGTGTATGTATGTGTGTGTGTGTGTATGTATGGGGTGTGTGTGTTTGTCTATGGGGGGGGGTGTGTATGTATGGGGGGTGTGTGTGTATGTATGGGGGGGGTGGGTGTGTGTGTATGGGGTGTGTGTGTGTATGGGGTGTGTGTGTGTATGTATGTGGTGTGTGTGTGTATGTATGGGGGTGTGTACATGCATACACATTTTTATAGAAATGCACTTAGTTAATTTAATTTGCCTTACACTGTTGAATGGAATGGGTTCCACAACCAAAAATCAACATTGATTCAATGTTTGTCTTTTCAACACTGAAAAGCATTGAATTATCAACATTGATTCAACATTATTTAGCATTGAAAAATCAACCTCAACCAAAATGATGATTCTGATGAAATTTCAACATTGAATCAATGTCACCTTGCTATCTGGGTTATGTCTCTTGTACTTTTTCGCGAGGGTATGCGCGCAACAACACCGTTTTTAGTCGTATCATCGAGACCATTCTACTTCTTCTTCTTCTTCAACGACTCGGGGCTCTCGCCCTCTGGTAACGTTTATGCTTCTTCTCTTTAAAAGTAACTTAAAAACTTCGCTAGTCCTCAGTCATTAAAAAAAAAAAATGCTCCAAGTTTTTACCAAAGTGAATAAATGTTTCACTGTTTACCCCCTTGGTAATAAATACATTCTCCCTGTCTTAATAGTTACGCACAAACACCTTGAAATGAGTCCCTCACCAAGCATATTTTCAAATAAAACAAAAAACACACTGAACAAATTCTTACAATAAATAAATGAAATAAATACATATACAAATAAATAAATACGTATATAAATGAATAAATACGTATATAAATGAATAAATAAATAAATACGTATAAAAATAAATAAATACGTATATAAATAAATTAATGAATGAATTAATGCATAAACCCCTCCCTTTTTATCACGAAACCTCCCGGCCATAAAAACTCCTAAAGGTCATCTAAAGGTCAAAAAAGCACTTAAGGGGCAATAAAACTGTCAAAATCGAGTTTGACGAAAGGTGGCTAAGTACTCTTTTAACCAGATCTTCTCTGAGGCCGTGGTGGTCCAGATGTTACAGTGTTTTTCTTTTTTGTACCTCGACACAAGCTGCACTTTCAATAAACACATTCTATAGTAGTTTATGTTAAGGGTCGTAAAACTGTTGAACGCTCATAAATGCAAAGCTGCTCCCTAATTTATGTTCTTCTTCTCCTTATCTTTTATAAACATTCCAGAACAGATGTAAACACTCCTGCACCCATTTTTTTATCTCTTTGTGTGTGTGCGCATATATATACTCCTATCTCCCACAATAAACTTTGAACGTCTCACTGAGCACTGACTTTTGTTTGTTTCTTTGAGGGGTTCCCTGAGCTCAGGCAGGACAGCAGAATACAGGCGGAGCACTGAGTAGACCAAAGGCTGTCTACCAAAATTCAAGAAATCCTTACAGTGGAGATCCCTGCATAGTCACTTGTGATGGTGCAAATTATTCACTAGCTGTTATAAATCACTAAACTACTGAACATCTGTGATTAAGACTAATGTTAAGGTATTTAATGGAGTATTATATTGTGTCAGGCAAACAAGAATCAAACTAATTTATGAAAATGGATACAGCTCCATACATTTCCACAAATGTATCAACAAATTTAAATACAGATACTTTTAAGATAAATTTTTGCAATGACGATTATACAGGTTTTTCAATGCAATGTAATAATTCATGTTCATGCTAAAAAATGACAATGAGTAAAAATACTCAATGTGCATATTCTCAATAACTGGCAGTTGTAACTTGCAATTTCTGATTGGATTTTCATAAATTGTCTGTGGCGTTATAGTTTCTTAAAAGATCACTGAGGAAAGTGGTCTGAAGTAAAAATGATTTGACATTCATCAATGTTAACTGCAAATTAGTTTTTTCATAATTCCTGTATTGTAAATCATTCTTTGATTAATCTCAGGAAATATTCAAATTTTATCTTAAGTATGAACCAGAATATGTTGAAGAGTGCCTGTCCATCACGCAGTGCCTGGGCATCTTTTATCTACACCCTCAAACTGCTTTCACTCCTAGCTTGTCATTATTAACATTTGGTTGTTGGCTTCTGAAGTTCACACTTCATTGTGCCAAAAGGTGTTTTGAGGTTGGGACAAATTTTATACTAGACTATCAAGCATCTCTAAGCTGCCATTGTTTACTGGTACGACCTGCAGTCTTAATTCCCTTGCATGCAGGCATTTATAAGTTTTGCACACAGACAAAACTTACAGATGCGTGGCTTGGCTGCATGAAGTTATACTAATCAGACTGCTCCAATAACTACTGTTTCAATCTCTAATAATGGAGCTGTGTAGGACTGTCATACTGTAATCCCACTCACTAACTCTCTCACTCACTCATCGTCTATGCAGTACCACTTTATCCTGTATTCAGGGTCGAGGGGACCTGGGCCCATATTCACAAAGCTTCTTAGAATTCTCTCAGAGAGCTCCTATCTTATGCCTCTTTTCCACTGCATAGAACGGCACGACACGGTTCAGTTCAACTCACTTCGGTTCGGCGCAGTTTGGCTCGGTTTGCGCTTCCACTGCAGTGTAGTAACGCTTTAGCATGGGCGGGATTACTCACGCGCGCGGCGCCGCTACTGCCGTGACGTCATCGTAAACGCACCACAAACAAACACACAATGGAGCATATCGACGGCATGGTGTTCTTCATTCTCGGCATGTGGATGTTTTTAACAGCGAGACGAAGGAGTTTGTTTCAAAAGAGGCCGACGGTTAATACAAAAAGGTGCGTGCGATCCTTCTCTGGCTGTTTCTAAATATAGCGGTTCTGTTGTGTCTCGTGTCGCAAGTTCGGTGACGCAGTAATGACGATTTTCTCCGGCTAATCAGTGACCAGCCGTGTTTACACGTCACGTTTTGGTAACGGTTCGGCGCGCTTGGAACCTCGGCCGAGGTGGTACTGAAAAAAGGAACAGGTACTATGTACTGTTCCCAGTGGATAACCCCCCAAAAGTGAGTAGAATTGAACCGTGTCGTGTCGTACTATGCAGTGGAAAAGCACCATTAGCCTAAAAAGTCCTAGATGGGAGTCCTAGACTAAAAGTGATTTAGGAAACTTCTGAGAGCAACTCTGAGTAAGTAAAGTACAAAAACCTTTACCTTGATGAGGGGGTGTGGTTGATCCTGTTGCTAGGAATGATGCAGCAATTCAAGGACTGTGATTGGTTCATAAAAACCTCTGTTAAGGTCTTAAAATGCGCTATTTGTGAAAATAGAATATATGATAATAGAATAGACAGTAAAATCATAATGTTTGTACATGAAAAAAAAATATATATAATCATGACTACAGGCTACTTTATGCAAAGTTTCTGTTCTGGGATAACATCTTAAAGTTAATTAAAACAGCCAAATGTTGAAAATGTACTTTTGAAGCAACCAATTTCCACACAGTAGTTACTATACTTAAGTTCTTACATTTATTTACCATATTTATTTTATTATTTGTAATCCGTTTTAGATTGATGGGAGCAAAATGGTCCAGCTTTTACTAATTTACATGATTGACAGTCTACTTAAGTTGCACTTTTGGGTGGTATGTAGTCAACAATCCAAGCTTTATGTTCAGTGTTTGGAGAATATTTCTTATTTCCGCCATTTTGTCCTCTGCTATAGAAAATCTTAAGCCTCTTAAAAGTCCGGCTGCTAGCTCTCTGGCTCTCCGGCTGCTAGCTCTCTGGCTCTCCGGCTTCTAGCTCTCTGGCTCTCTGGCTGCTAGCTCTCTGGATCTCTAGCTCTCCGGCTGCTAATTCTCTGGCTCCCTGGTCGCAAGTTTTCCATCTTTCCATTTTTCTCATTACACCATTGTTAGTTTTTATTAAGGGCAGCAACTCAGCTACAATTCTGACGTTTTCTGTGGTTATCATTTGTATCTATATATTTTTACTCAATGGCAAGAACAATGCAGCTTTTACCATCTTTATTGTTTTTATGTTCCTTTAGCATTATATTAAATTTAATTTCTCACTTTCATGATCACGATATACCTAGTGAGATATTTACATGTTATTCCATCACTACTCCTGTTCATTGTAGTCCTTCAGTAAGGAGACATATTGACATGTTTATATTTATACAAGTTATGTTCTCTTCTTGGCACTTTGTCCCCCAGAGGTTGTACTCCTGTTATTTTATGAGAATTTTGTGTCTGTCTGTTGAGTTACCATCTTGTGTGCAAAGATCAAGGGGTAAGAGTCGACAATGTGGTCTTTTAAAAGCTTTAGGCCAGGCTCTAATTGTTCTTTTACTCATGATTTCAGGTTATGTCCATGTTAGTCCCGGTCCCGACCCAGCCTTAAATGACCTGTCCCTTAATGACTTTTGTGCCAGAAAGAGCCTGGGGTTTTCTTCATATAAATTCGAGAAGCCTCTTACCAAAGATGGCAAACTTAAAAATTTGGGTTGAGAGCTCAAATCCTGAATTCCTGGTAATTACTGAAACCTGGTTAAAAAAATTCTATCTCCTATCCTGATTTAAATTTATCTGGCTACAATCTGTTTAGACAGGACAGGTCCTCCAAAGGTGGTGGCGTGGCAATTTACACCAAAGAGCATCTTAAGTGCTTAATTGCCGTATCTAAGTCATTTCCCAAGCAATGTGACTTGCTTGTTCTAAACATTGAACTCACTAATAATTTTACTTTGTCAGTGGCTGGCTGCTATCGCCCTCCATCAGCCCCGGCCTGTACCCTGATGACATTGTCCAGTGTGTTGGCCCCCTTGATTAAAACTGAATTTGTGCTTCTTGGTGATCTAAACTGGGATATGACTAAACCACCCGATAAAGTCATTCAACAATTTGATGCACTAAATTTACATCAAATTATCTGCTCCCCCACTAGGTATGATGCCAAATCTATAGACAAGGTTACATTGATATCATTTTAACAAACTCTCCTCATAAGTATTACTCTGGAGTATTTTGTTCTGATATTAGTGATCACTGTTTTACTGCATGTGTTCGAAATGGCAGCTCCATCAAGAAACCGACTCGATTCTGTTGTAAACGGGTTTTTAAAAATTTTATCATCAAGCTTTTCTACACGACATGGCAGATGTTAACTGGTCTAGAATCAGTCTGATTCCAACTGTAGACGAGGCTTGGTATTTATTTTATAAGTTTTTTAGGGCTGTTGTTGACCAACATGCCCCGATGAAAAGACTCAGAGTAAAGGATCGACATAGTCCTTGGTTTACCCCGGAGCTTACTATGCTTTTACAACAAAAATGCTTTTACTATGCTTTTACAACTCTTTGGCGCAAGGCTCGACAATCTAGATTCCCAGCAGATATTTTGGTTTTCAAGCAACTTAGAAATAAATCTTTACAAGCTGTTCGCAAGGCTAAAACAGACTATTTTAACGGGGACATACAGTCCCAATTTTGCATAGGTTAATATGATTCTTTAGGGTCCTAATGAAAAGTTTGTCATATACTTTAATTAAAAATTCTCAATTGTTGTGTAAAAAAAAACATTACTTTTACCTGGTAAAACGTAGCTCTGTTCTCAACAACCTATTTCAGTACATGCTCCTTTAAATGTTAATGACCTCTACCCCAGTTCTGTGGGGCGTGTCTTCACAACACACGTGGGGTATAGCTTTGACAACAGTTAAAAATATTTTAAAAAACAGTTAAAAATAATTTTACATGTTAGAATTATTTTATATATAAAGGAGTTATTTCTACTCTCTTGCTCTCTTCCTCATAGATCTGATATTAACGTGTTAAATCTTCGCTGCTGCGAAATCTTCCTGTCTCCTCTTGCATCTGTTCATTCACGCTCACCTTCCCATACTCTGTCTCTCTCTCTCCCCCTCTCTCCCTCTCACTCTTCCCCTCTGTCTCCTTCCACCTCTCTATCTTCCTCTCCTTTGATTCAAATTCAAATTTTATTTGTCACATACACAGTCATACACAGTATGATATGCAGTCAAACGCTTATACGACAGCCAGTGACCTTAAAATGAAAATAAAAGCTTATACGTAAGGAATAAATATTAATAAAAAGAAATACTAAAGAAAATAAATTTAACTAGTAAAATAAACTGTACAAATAAGGGCATAATAAAAATATAACAAAATATAGGGGAAATATATATATATATATTTATATAAAATTTTACATGTGAATCTGGTTGTAAAACTTTTTTGACTTCCCAGACCGGGAATCGAACTCAGGCCACTGCGCTGAGAGTGCCGTATCCTAACCACTAGACCACGAGTGATTAATGGCTACTGCATGGAAATGCCGGGTATTCAACCCGCGACCTCATACACGCGAAGCATTGTTTTTTTGGGGTCTCACCAGGACATTTACAATGTTCTTTTTTTATTTTTAAGATCGTCCTGATTTCAGAAGGGGCATCTTATTTTAATAAATTAAAAGAAAATCGCTGGGCGGCTCTTTATCATTGTAGAGTGGTTGTGTACACACTCTCCTCCCACATGGAAAGAACCTATATGAGGATATATGCACATATATGAAACCTATATGCAGTATATATGCATATATATGCCACATATAGGCAACATTGAGGTGCATATATGTGCATATACAGGCCATATAGGTCTCCTGTATTGCTTCTTTATATCCACATATAAGCCCTATACACTGTAAAAAATAAATCCTGAAAATAGTTGTTGGAACAAAGAAATATATGTTGGGCTAATATAATGCTGGTGTCAAAAAAGAAAAATATGTTTTCTCAATGATTGTATAAATTTCATTACTCAACTACGAAAGTTTCATCAAGGCAACGAGTAAAACTGTGTTCATGAAACATTTAACTGCACACAAACAATTTTATGTTGGACGAACAAGAGGGACCTCTGCGCATGCGCAAAAGCGTTCTTCCAGAATTTTCGAACTTCCCGCTATTTCCTCCCGAAATGGTGAGTACTTCATGGAAACTAACTGTCCTGCAAAGTAATTAGCAATTTTAGCTTTATAACATATATATTATCCAGCAGCAAGCTTTAGAACATTATATTTTCGAGTGTTTATTTATATAATTTGGAGTGTTACAGTAGTTATCTGGCAATGCACTCGTTTCAGCTCCTAACGCATTTTTTTTTCAGATGGTATGTACATTGACATTAATGTTAATCTATGAAACCGCTAAAGTTTAATTACGTTACATACATTTTATTCATTTTAATGACTGATAATTTCAAAGGCTATTTGAAAAAGACGGCGCGTTAGTGCGCCACTGAGGGAGCTTAATGTTCTCACTCCTTCATCAATCATTAACCTTATAGTGTCTGAAAACGGTTATAATGGCTAAACGGACATTTTTTTGTCTAGGATTTTTAATGGTTTTGAACTACAAACGGTTACTTAATTAGTTATTCATATATTTTTCTTTTTGTATTTCAGGTATTATAGGGAGAATATCTGGGAAACAGTGCTTACTGCATCTGCAAACAATCTTGGAGCTTGGCAAAATTATTTCACAACATTTTTTTTTTATATCTTAAACCATTTCTGAGTTAAAGCAAATATTTTATTTTCAAATAAGCCACTGCCACGTTTTTACTGAGAAATATCAGTATGTTTTGTTCCTCAAAGCAGAAGTCTATTTATCCTGTATACTGTTTTGACTGAGTGTGATATTAGTAAGCTTTGTAACATGAATGTTAAGGGCACAGTTTCATTCTTGCATTTTGGAATGTTATTTGCATATTTTGTTATAACAATGCAGCATTTGTTTATTTGTTGAAAGAGTAGCTGGATTGCACTTAATCAATGTTGATAGTCTTTAACAGGTGTTTAAAGTTTACATTAAAAAAATATTCAAATTTAGAAGAATGTGTCATGTTATTTGAAATGTGGCCACAGTGAATAACCTACTCAAGTAAACTTTAAGATGTTAATTTTATAATTATGCAAGCATAATTTCCAATTCAAAATATACCTTTCAGTCAACTTGGAACATTTAATTGACACAACATTATATTTCAATTTGAGACTGCTTGTTGGCCTAACTAGGCATGTTTATTCAGCATAGAACATTTAGTTGACAGAATGTTTTATTTCAATTTGTGTGTACATTTAGAGGTAATCAGCACAGCAAAAACAAAATAGTTTATACAACTTAAATTGAGCCAACTAAAAATTTTAGATGCAACAGGTCACTAGAAATTTTTTAGTTGGAGTAGCAAGAATTTTTTTACAGTGTATGTACATACAAGATATGTCTCCTATGGCAGGATCTGGTCATTTTAGCTCATATCTTACATTGGCAACTGTCATACATGATGCCTAGCTCATATTTTCTATTATCAAGGCAATAACTAAGAACTAACAATGAAACACATGAAATTGGTATCCTAATTGCCCACATACAGTATATGGGGATATATGCACATACAGTATATGAAACCTCAGTCTCCATGAAAATCTTTTTGAAACACGTCACTAAAATTAACTGAAATGAGAAATCTATCTATAGAAAGCATAAAGTGTCTACTTTTAAATGCAAGTCACATTGAAAACAAATATTCTCAGTTTATGTAATCCGTATGAAACCAAGGAGAGGCACAGGATTTCTGTCGCACTTATCTGCTAATGACCTGAGGCAGGACACGCCCACACGCCAATCAGACGGAACTCAGACCGGGTAATTTACATACTAGGCCATGCCCCCGGACACTGGCATGAAAAACGAACACAGAGAGACAGGTTTGAAAACACTCAGATTCAGTGAGTTTTCTGCACATTTTGGAAGATGGCACGCGCTTACACATCCGAGGAAACTCTTCAGAATGTTCTGGAAAGTGGGAGGAGTTTATATTTAACTCAGAAGAAGACTGTGTGACTCCGACGACGAACAGGAGCATTTTGAACAGAGAATAGACCCATGCTACACTGGGTAAGTTATTAAGTCTTATATAACTCTTATTCTGATAATATTAAACTAATATTAGTAAATATTTTCCTCACTGCAGCTAGCTCTTGTCAGCTTGTGTGACACATTGGCTTTCAATGCAATTTATATAGTTTAGGTAAATCATGCTAACATGCTGCCTCATGTAGCACAAACATGATATTTCCCGGTGGCTAAGCTAATGCCTTATAGAGTTTACAGATGTTTATATTCACCTTGTTTTGGATAGCTTTAGATTATGGTTGCTAATATGTATTTGGCTCCATTTTGGCTAGCTTATAACACTGCGAACGGTAATGTTATTTAGCACAAACAAGCTAGTTCCAGGTGGCTAAAATACTGCCTTATGTAGGACATTTCCATGTCCTGTGACTGCATACAACCAGCACATAGGGAGTTGATCACTCTGATCAGCTACAGTGGGAGCCACGTCAAACAGCCGCCTGGAGCATGATGGATCCATGGCAGGATCATGAAGGGTTAATGCACGGTCCGTGCACGGAATGTGATCCCCCGCGATGACGCAGTTAACAATGCCCTGCCCCATAAACGCCCCCATGCGCATTCTAAAAAGATGGTTGCAATGCTGTATAATTCCGCCAGATGGAGCATTGACTGGCACAGTTAACTGCAGTGTCCAGGAAACCCAATACCGTATCTTTAATATATAGACAGTTCTTGTATTGTCAACATAGTTTCATAAATAGATGACGTGGTAAAAAACAACAACAACAAACCGATTAATAAAACAGTTCCCTTTCAAAGCTAACTCGATGCTGCGTTGGAAACGCTATGGGAAACATGTCGGCGGCTGTGAAGCATGTGTGTACAAACACGCCAAATTTTGGCTTATATAACCTCGGTCAGGTGACGTCATCTGATTAGACTCAGCTGCAGGTTATAAATATCGGTTAGCCGGCGACGACCTCAGATTCATTGTCTTCACGATACTGTGAACGCAACGTGTGCAAGCACAAAAAAAAAAAAAAAAAAACGACATTTAAAACAAATATCTTTAAAAAATTAAAATTATCACTGAGATAATGGCAGAGTTTAGCGCTGTATGTCCGTGTGAGAACTCTCTCTCCGAAGGCGACACGCACACTCTTTGTTTTAAATGTTTGGGTGAGAGCCACGCTCTCGATGGATTTAAAGGAGAGTGTGAGCATTGTGACAATCTCCCGGTAAAAATGCTCCACGCGCGCCTCGCGTTCTTCAGGGAACCACGCGCCGCGCTGCATTCCTGGGGATCTCAGGTTGATCTGGCCGAGGTACGAGGGATGGAGCCTCTCCTTTCTCTCGACTCCTCCCCCGATCACGTAGTCTCTCCCTCCACTTCACGAGCACATTCCTGTGCTTCTCGTGAGTCGATGGAAGAGACCCTGTCCCTTGCTTCTGTAGAAATGGCAGCAGCCACCTCAGAACGACCCTCTAGTAATGACAGAAAATATGAAAGGTTGCTGGAAGTCATAACGCGTGCAGTCGAACGGCTTCACATTGACTGGCCACAGGAGCAAGCTCTCACCACACACTCAAAATTAGACAACAGATTTCTGTCGGGTGGCCAGGAGAGGGCGCCAAAACGCCGCTCTCTCCCATTTTTTGATGATCTCCATAGTGAACTATCCCGTTCATGGGATAAACCTTTTTCATCCCGTATTTTTGTACCACCAACCTCGTTCTTTTCCAACATTATTAATGCTAAGACACGGGGCTATGTGATGATGCCACAGGTTGAGGAGACGCTAGCTTGCTATCTCACTCCTGGAACATCATCATTTAAGAAGCCAACCCTCCCCTCCAAGCCGTGTAGAATTTCTTCTAACCTGGTAGGGAAGGCGTTTCAAGCAGCAGGTCAGGCTGGCGCTTCCTTGCACACCATGGCGGTTTTGCAAGCGTACCAGGCTGATCTGCTGAATGATTTGAGCACGAGCGGCACTGTGGATCAAGAAGCATTCACAGAGTTACGCCGGGCTACTGATCTGTCCCTGCGTGCGACTAAACAAACAGCCCGTGCTATCGGCCGTTCTATGGCATCCCTAGTGTGTGCAGAAAGACATCTATGGCTTAATCTGACGGGCATCAAGGATAAGGATCGATCATTCCTCCTTGATGTCCCTGTCTCACCATCAGGCCTATTTGGCAACGCCGTTAATTCCGTTGCCACCAAGTTTCGAGATGCCAATGTCTATAAACAGGCTTTTGGGAAATTCCTCCCCCGCCGTACTCAGGAGCCGAGGCCGTCGGCCACCCAGCCTCGACCAAAGCTGAGTCTCGCAGAAAGGCGAGAGGCGCAGAAGGAGAGCGTCAGTAGCCGCGCACCCCCCGTAAGGACTGGGGTACGGCTCACCGCCCCTCACAGATCGCCTCTAAAAGCTCAGACCGCCGCGCCGTCTTCTTCTCTAAGAAGAGGCCCTGAAGGATTGTGGGGTCTTCCCCGGGGGAGAGCACGTAATTTTCTTCTTTAAGAACATGTGCCCCCCCCGGGCAAACCATGGGACCGATGTTTAGTTCCGCCACCTTTGGTGTTTCGGACGACGCCGGTCCTCAACGACATCTTAGCTCATTCGGTTAAATTCCTGCTGTATTCCAGGATGCCGAACAGCTAACATGATCCCCCATGACTCATCAAATGATGAGTGAGAGCATTACATCACTCTCCGTGTGTTCTGGATGGCGTGGTCTCCACTTCCATGAAACCGGAAAGTGTGCATCTCCTGACATAGGCTGCTGGAGTAACGGGGCCATAGAACATGTTCCCCTACCAGATAGTGAGTCAGGTATTGCTTAGTTCCTATAGGAACAGTGGGGCTGCGTCACTGCGCTCGTGGACGGCGTGGGAGCGGTCACTGCGCTCGTGGACGGCGTGGGAGCGGTCACTGCGCTCGTAGACGGCGTAGGAGCGTGCAGTGCGCTCAATGATGGGTCCACGACGTTCTCAAAGCCGGGGGGCGGCGGCAGAACAGGTGTGTCGGTCAGCGGCTGCTCACCCGCCGGCTCGCTGTCCTCAAAGCCGAAAGGCGGCGTCAGAACAGGTGCGTCGGTCAGCGGCTGCTGACACGCTGGCTCGCTGTCCTCGAAGCCGGGAGGCGGCGGCAGGACGGGTGCGTCGGTCAGCTGCTGCTGACACGCTGGTTCGCTGTCCTCGAAACCGGGAGGCGGCGGCAGAACGGGAGCGTCGGTCAGCTGCTGCTGACACGCTGGTTCGCTGTCCTCGAAACCGGGAGGCGGCGGCAGAACGGGAGCGTCGGTCAGCTGCTGCTGACACGCTGGTTCGCTGTCCTCGAAACCGGGAGGCGGCGGCAGAACGGGAGCGTCGGTCAGCTGCTGCTGACACGCTGGTTCGCTGTCCTCGAAACCGGGAGGCGGCGGCAGAACGGGTGCGTCGGACAGCGGCTGTAGACACGCTGGCTCGCTGTCCTCAAAGCCGAAAGGCGGCGGTAATACGGGTGCGTCGGACAGCAGCTGTAGACACGCTGGCTCGCTGTCCTCGAAGCTGGAAGGTGGCGGTGCGTCGGGCAGCGGCTGCTGACACGCTAGCTCGCTGCTGAGTGTTTGCACGAGAGGAGAAAGCTCCGAGCCCGCTTCGCGGTCATCCCGGAAGTGGAGGATCATCTGCTGGAGCTCCTTAACATGCTCCAGCATTTCACTCACCCGTTCCGGCTCCGGAATCCACCACATGAGCTCCTCCTCTCTTTGCTGCTGCTCTGCCTGGGGTTTTATTTCCCCCTCGTCACCGCCGTACTTGGGCTTCCTCGCCCTTCTCTTCCGGCCAGTGCGGGGAACCACGTGACCCCGTGCCGCGTCGCCCCTGAATGGCGTCCGCCGAATGGCGAGCCTGCAGCCCTCCCAGCTTTGTGGTGTCTCTCTCTCTCTCTCCTCGCTGCTCTCTCGCAGGTGCTCCTGCTCCTCCAGCAATCTGTACTCGCAGCTGCGGTACATCTCCTCCTCGTCCTCTACCAGCCCGATGTTATAGTCCCAGCCGAAGTACTCCTCTTCGCTGTCCCGCCAGTTCGTCAGCTCGGGCAAGATGGCCACTGCGCCCCCCCCAAAAAACTTCAGGAGGGGATCCTCCGCCATGCCTCTTGGTAGGTCTAGCAATCTGTCACGTTTCACTACCATACTTCTGTGTCTGTGTCGGCCGTGGTTGCGTGGCATGATCGCGGAGGCAAGCTGACGGTTAACAAAGTTCTTTATTTTTAGATCAAACAAAACATAAACACTCCAACACAAACTGAACGTTAAATGAACGGTTGCTAGACGCCTGACTGGAGTCCAGCCAGGCTATTTATAGCACTAAACATAAACCAATAATCAAATTAACTTCCCTCGGTTCAGGTGAGCTTCTACGTCACCTGACCGAGGTGCAAACTGGGAAATGAAGTGAAACTTAACTCAAAACAAAACTACAACTCAAGAATCCAACAAAAATACAAATGGCGTTCTGGCGCCATCTAGGGGTTAACCGTTACATCCACCACATCAGCTGGTAGCGTAAACCAGAGCAGTTTTTACATGTTTGGAACCGCAACCTGCGGTGCCTCAGCCACTATACTGGATGAGAGTGCTATTGCCCCCTCCCATGGGACACATGAGCTCAATTCACCTCTAGGAATCAGGGCTCATTCAACCAAGGGGATCGCCCCATATATTGCACTAGCAAGGGGTATCCCTCCTACAGCAAGTGTGTGCTAAGCAGGTTGACTCAGTCCTCTGCTGAATTGCTCCAGTGCTGGAGTTTCTCTAAGAAGAATTGTCTTCAGGCTTGTGCCTAGTACCCTCAGAACGTACGCATTCGCTATCTCAGTCTGCCACGTTCTGATTGAAGCCACTAGAGTCAGCACCTGACAGGCCTCTGACCCTTAGGATGGTTTTTCTTATGGCCGTTTCCTCTCCCAAGAGGATCGGAGATCTGCGTACTTGTCAGTCTCCCCATCTTGCCTGGACCTGCCCCTGGGCAGTCAGGCAATTCTGCATCATCACCTGCTTTGCCCAGTATGTGCCCTTCAGTTCTACGTCCACCGAACCAGCCAGTGGCGAAGGTCAGGGCAACTTTCTGTGTGCTATGGAGGCCGCAACCGGGGGCGGGGTGCGTCCGCAACTACACATACTTTGTCACTGGATGATAGATGCTACTGCCCGCTCCTATGAGGCGCATGATCTCACTTTGCCTCTGGGAGTCAGGGCCCTTTCAACCAGAGGGGTCACCTCATCTATTGCTCCTGCAAGAGGAATTCCCTGCAGCAAGTGTGTGATGCGGCAGGTTTTTTCCTCCCCGCACACATTTGCTAAATTTATAGTCTGGATGTCCACGTAGCTCCCAGACATAGTTCTGAGACTCCGCGGCCTTGTTCACACATGCTACACAACCTTGGGGTCCAGACACCTGCAGTGCGGCGGCGTTGGTATTCTCGTTCCCATAGCGTTTCCAACGCAGCATCGAGTTAGCTTTGAAAGGGAACGTCTCGGTTACTTTGCTGTAACCCTGTTCCCTGAAAAGCGGGAACGAGATGCTGCGTCGCAATGCCGCACTGCCACGTGACCGGACGTCCGTTCAGACAAATGAATCTGAGGTCGTCGCCGGCTAACCGATATTTATAACCTGCAGCTGAGTCTAATCAGATGACGTCACCTGACCGAGGTTATATAAGCCAAAATTTGGCGTGTTTGTACACACATGCTTCACAGCCGCCGACATGTTTCCCATAGCGTTTCCAACGCAGCATCTCGTTCCCGCTTTTCAGGGAACAGGGTTACAGCAAAGTAACCGAGACGATTTGTTAAATCACTCAATACACAACCCATGATGATTATGCTATTTATTATTTAATAATGACTTACTAAAACTAGTTAGTTGTCAGGATGAACTAACCTCGGTGACCAGAAGACGCAGCTTTAGCGGTTAGCCCAATGTAGCGTGGATGGTAAACCCAAACGCGGATGTAAGCGAGTAGGCAGGATAACCACGCGATTTAGAGGGGCAAGGGAAAAACACAAATTTAACCCGCATCCTATAAATACACACACAATATCAGGAAGCAGAACCAAAGATAGTGAGTACTCACGGTTCATGGGTGATGTGATGAAGGGTTTGAGTTGAGAGGTGTGGAATATGGGGTGAATCCGGAGCGCCGCAGGCAGCTGGAGCCGGTAGGTGACAGGGTTTACTCGTAGTGTGATGCGGTATGGTCCGATGAAGCGAGGTGAAAGTTTCAGAGATTCCGTGTGCAGATGTAGGTTCTTTGTGGATAGCCATACCTTGTCACCTACGTTGTACAATCGTCCCGGAGGGTGTCGACGGCGGTGCTGAGTGATGTAACGATCATTGGCTCTCTGGATGGCGAGGTTGGCATTGGTTCAATGACTGAGCGGTAAGCTAACGTTTGTTTACCTCTTTTATACTTCCTGGTTTGGCGCCCGCCTTACTTCCGGGTCCTAGTGCCGGGCGCAGATTGAGTGTGCATGACATTAGTGAAATATTTTTTTAAGACATCCTGAAACGATCCTTAAAGACACGGTAACGTTTGTAATTTGTCTATACCGATCATTGTAGGTACGGAATAAAAACGAGGGCTATGTACAGTATTTTATATTACGGTGTATTTTACCTAGTTCCATTTAATATACTGATAGATAATATTTTGCTGCAAAGTAAAGCTCAAAATGTAACGTCTGCTTGGGATTGTTTTCGTTATATTTTTGATGATGTTTTTTTTTTTTCACTGATAGTCAACAAGTGGCATAAGAAAGGCAATTAATGGCGCATGCAACCTGGAACAAATATCTGCCCATATGGATCAGTATTTCTTTAGTCATTTAATCATGCATACTGCTCCCCCGTCAAAAAATCTGATGGGGCATTCATCACTTATCACAACTGTGAATGGATGCGGCAGGAGAGACAGATTAAATCCCCATAAACACTTGGAAACAATAGTAAAAAAGTTCCAGAGGGTTAGCGCCTGTTATACTAATGTATTTTTACTCATTTTTTTACTGCTTATATTTCGTTTGGTTTTAAGCAATTTCATGTTTGTGTGTGTGTGTGTGTGTGCGAGAGAGAGGATACTCTGACAAGAGCAACTTCCGTGTGGCTCCTGTGGCGCAATCGGTTAGCGCGTGGTACTTATAAAGCGGTCCAGGTGAAGCAATGCCGAGTTCGAGCCTCACCTAAAGCACCCAAAGCATTTTACTGCATATCGTGCTGTGTATGTGACACATAAAATTTGAATTT
This sequence comes from Channallabes apus, assembly GCA_030522415.1. NCBI lineage: Eukaryota > Metazoa > Chordata > Actinopteri > Siluriformes > Clariidae > Channallabes > Channallabes apus. The sequence continues at coordinate 41,632,044 of CM060115.1, read as the reverse complement.
GAAAGTAACGCTTAAAATTTTACTTCTGCTTGGGTTTGTTTTCGTTATATTTTTGATGTTTCTCTGATAGTCAAATTGGCATAACAAATTGATTAATGGCGCATAATATCTGGAACAAATATCTGCCCATACAGATCAGTATTTCTTTAGTCATTTAACCAGCATAACGTCCTACATCAAAGATCTGATGGGGCATAAATCACTTATCACAACTGTGAATAGATGCAGCAGCAGTGACAGATTTAATCCCCATAAACATTCACAGAAAACAAAACTAACAGAAGTAAACAGTTCTAGAGTGTTAGCGCCTGTTATCACAGGACAGGAATCACCTACAGGATACTACTGTATTTTTACTGCTCATATTTTTTTTTACCCTAGTTTCATTTGGTTTTACGCGGTTTCCTGTGTTATTTGTGTGTGTCTGTGTTTGTACAGTGTGTGTGTGTGTGTGTGTGTGTGTGTGTGTGTCGTGTGAGTGCGAGAGATAGCGTGAGAGCGCGTGCGCGAGAGATAGCTCACATGGTGATTTGTCCAAGGTTACTAAAACCTGGCTTACTACCTATAAAAATTATTTCAATTTAACTCATGGGTCTCAATCACAGATGACACAACAAATTATATACTCTGAAACGTTCATTTGAACATTTAAAAATATATACAAAAACATAAATACTAATGTTATCATGGTGTAAATTATTAACATTAGGTTAGGTCCTGCCCTTAATTAATTCATATTATAATTACTTTTACATAGTATAGTTATTGGACTGACATGACCAAAACTAGCTATTTCATTTAGCCTTTCTAAAATCAACCCATCTATCATTTATAATCAGAAAACATAAAACATATTATGATCTGTTCAATAGCCCATCTGTTTTAATTTTGTTTGTAGTTTTTGTTATTCATAAGACAACCTTTCAGTTTTGTAAATATTTTAGTTATGGTGTGTTAAGTCTTACTTTAGGTTAAACGTTTTTGCGAATTTGACCATCCAGCTTAGATAAATGTTATGTCATTGATTGATAAAATCGGGATTAAGAATATTTTATTTTATTTCTTTAATTTTTATTTTTTAGTTTCCCCCCTGAGGGATTGCCACCTTATTGTGGTCACGGGGTTTGTGTGCCTCAATACAATTCAGCAAGGACAATACTGTTACTATAAGCCCAGGGAAAAACAGTGCTCGAACATGATGCCCCCTTCAAATTTCTGACTGCGCCCCCCACCCCGTATGGTCTGGTCTAGAACAGCCCTGCCTCTGACCGTCTTTTGTCTTGTAAATGAGTATTCTCAGTCACCTTCCAATCCCCCCAGCGCACACACACTTTGTTTGTCCTGTTAACTGTAACTGTGTTTGCTAGGTAACTTGGTTATACACAGGACTTTAATGTATGGAACACTTACTTAACTTACTGGTTTGGTTTAAATATCGCTTATTACCTTATTCAGCAAAATAAATTAATTATTAATGTATTGAAGTATTTTAGTTAAGTACAAAAACAGACCCTGTGCTTGTGTTTAGAACTGCTGAACAGCCGTGTTCATAGGTTTAATGAACGCGCGCTCTCCTGCATTTCTCCGTTGACTTTAACACGCACACCCATCCCCCTGCCAAAAACACACACACACCCATCCCCCCGCCAAAAACACACACACACCCAAACCCCCGCCAAAAACACACACACAGAGCAATTAACACCATGTCATACTCAGTATTCTCCATTGAGGTTTCTCACCTTCCACTCCTACGTTTGGCGTTGCTCTTTTGAAGTTCTTAAAACCCAAAACATTTATTTATACTGAGAAAAAAATTATTATGGGTCACATAATCACAAACACAAATACATATAATCAAGTGTTTAACTGGTTTCATTTGTTTCTATGACCAATAATTATTATTATGATTTTCAGCCCAACTCTTTGATTATTTAAAACAAAGTTGTGTCCCATTTTTGCCCATTGAAGTTGTTGGTTCAACTAAACATTTTTTAAATACCCAAACAATCCCCCAAAATTAAAACACGCAAACATGACTATACCAATTCAATTCATTTTTAAATTTATATTTGTATAAAACAGGTGAATACATGTTGTCCTTTTTCTTAAAGTTCATTAAACTACCCGGATACACCAGCTGCTTATAAGTATCTATCTATAGGTCTTTTATATTAAAATATAAATTTTTCAAATATCAAAACTATTAAACATGGAACAGTGTAAGTCTTTGTTTCCCCCAAAGTACTGTATCAGACATTTTGCAGTTCTATGTTCAGAATATACAGTAGACCTGACCAAACATCATTCTAAAGCTGTCGGACTGTGACGTCATCCCTCCTACAGCTCCCTCATCAGCTTGTTCAGGCTCCTCCAGTCCAGTCGGTTATGAGCGTTACTAGCTCCTGTACAGCTACCCTTAGTCTGTGTCCCTCATGAACTGCATCACATTATATTCCAGTCACAGAAATAACCTGCAGATTAACTCTTAACCAAAGAATAAATAAACGGTGAATTTATCCAGACAACACGCGGTGAGATTCTCTCAGTATTTACAGAGAGCACAAACACTCTTCATCGGGTAGTGCAGATCTTCTAATAGGGACATTAATAGTATTTTCGAAGCTTGAGCATGTTTTTGAGTTAAAGTGGAGTGACATTGTGAGTGTGTGACACTGACAGTAAGCTGTAATATTAACTCAGTATTACAGCAATGGTAAACAGACCATTAAGTTATCTAAAGTCACATCTGACCGCTGCTGGTCGTGCCAGTGATATTTAAAACGGCCAATAAAAAACTAAACTGGGAAATAAACTGTAAACTACCCCAAACACATTTTATAAAATAAAACATCACTTACCACGAATAGTCCGTTAAGCTGCCATCTTCATCTCTGTAGTTTGGCAGCGTCAGTTCGGCGGGGGTGGAGGCGGGTTGTTAAAATCACGTGATTGCAACTCAGCGCAGCTGGCTTGTTTTAACGTGTTCTTGAGAACGAAGCACCATCTAGTGGTGGCACCAGGTAAATTAATAAATAGGGGTTGAATTGACGTGTTTACTGTGAAATCTTGACACGCCTTTCTGGCAGAAAAGGGAGGGGGGATTACGGCGTGCAAAGGGCATTCACTGTATTACAATACTATACTACACAGCACAAAACAATGAAGTCGTACAGAAATATTTCTCTACACTGCTTGGACATTGCTCCCACCAATGCTTACCCTGCATGTATGTTTTGTACAGTTTTTTTTTTTTTTATCTTGCACTGTTTTACTCTGAATGTCCGTCTTTTTTCAGTTTTTATTTTGTACTGTTCCTGTTGCAGTTTTACCCTGCATGTATCTTTATCATTAATCTGCATTTATACATAAAATCCTATTAACTATTGGGAAGATAAACATGAGAATCAGTATGAAACATGAAAAGTTTCTAAAAGTTGCCAATAAATTAATATTGTGATGTGAAATTATTTTTCAGATTGAAGTTATAAAGGGCTCTGGGGTGTTTTGCCAGGCAGAAGTGTGGAGAGCAACCCGCCTTACCACCTCTGCTACTGCCATGGTACGGAATCTGCTGCTGGGCACCTTCGACTTGGAGACTTGACCAAATTAAAAAGGTAGCCATTATTGGTGAGTAAATGCATAATGCGTTGAGAAGGGAAAACAAAACATTTAAGACTTTATAAGTTCACCACTTTAACCATAGCCTACTTGTATCAATGTTTATTAGCCATTAATGGAGACTGCATAAGGTAGGGCACCCATTATTGTTACTGTATCTGCTTGGGACCTATAATACTAATTCATCACTTGCTCACTTCTTAATCCTACCTTTCCTCTTCTAAAGCCACATTATATTGCGCTGTAAGGTGTGTAGTCCTCTATTTTGTAGAACATATAGTGTTGCAAATAACCTCGTGGCACTTGTCGTCTGAAGTTTTAATAAATAATAATTTATTATTATTTTACTGTCTCATTATTTTTGTCTTCTCTAGATGCAACATTGAAGAAGTGGCCGGCAGCCACCCGAGGGCAGATGGGCACATCTATCAATTTAAAGCTCACGGAGCTGAGAAGGTCCTCAAAATATTTTTTTTCTCTTCCTGTTCAGTTTTTTGTCTTATTTTTGTTCTTGTACTATGTGATTGTTCTTAAGAAAATAAAAATAATTAATTTCTACATTTTGGGCTTTTCTTTGTTGTCTAGTATATGGATTTTTATAATTTTACTAATATCTAGGTAAACATATAGGTGCATATATGCACACATATAAACATGCATACAAGTACCTATATAGGTACATATATGCATGTATATATGTGTGCATATATGCACCTATGTTTACCTAGATTTTAGTAATGTGGACATATATGCGTACATATATACGTGCATATATGTACCTATGTGCATATAATATAGGAAAACGGCCAATTTTATATATGTCACATATATGTTTATATATATATATATGTACACATATATGCACGCATATATGTACATATAATATAGGAAAATGGCCAATTTTATATATGTCACATATATTAAAAACCTATATCAAAACTTATATTGAAACATATATGTTTATATAGGTTATTTCCGTGTGGGCTAACACACATTTTAGTCCAAACAGCTTGAAAAAGTGCATGTAGCACCGTATGTACCCTTTAAGAAGCAGTTTTCTCTTAGTAGCTCTGATCCTAAAAAATTCTGGAATACGGTAAAGGAGATGGAAAATAAACCATCTTGTAAGCTACCTCCTTCACTCTACTTAGAGAACACTGTAGTATCTGACAAGAAACATATGTTGGAGCTTCTCAATAAGCATTTTATTACTTCTGGTTTAACCCTTGATTCATCTAATTCTATTTCATCACCTATAAATCCTATTAATTGCTCTACTGCATCTCCTCCAACTCTCCCTCATCCTACACTACCTCCTTCCACCTCCTATAGTTTCATTTTGCGGTCCTTTTCAGAGGAGGAGGTTCTGGATGAACTGCTCAGGCTAGATTCCAATAAGGCTGAATCCCAATTCTACCCCTTACCCCTACACTTAGCCCTACCCCTCCGTTTGGCGCGTTCACGTGAAGGGGTACGGCCATATGTGTACATGTAAATGAACGGTGCTTACACTATTCTTACTTATTGCAACGTGACCACAGTTTTGTAATTTATATTCTGTATAGGGACGGCTGAGGAAACCCGAAGGCTCATCCGTTTTCATGGTGAAAATGAGCAACTTTTTAAAAAATCGAAATACGGCGCAAAAAAACTTTGGGAGTGAGTAATCTCCCTCTTATTGGAATTTGTGATAAACATCGGCGCATGTCATCTAACGTAACATTAGGAACTAGCGACAGTGTATGATGACGTATGACAGTGTTGTAGTGGTGTCCCATTTCTTAGGGGAAATATTTAAACCCTTCCCCTTTCCACTTCGTTTCAAGGGACAAGGGGAAGGGGCGAGGGGTAGGGGAAGGGGTAGAAAATAGAATTGGAATTCAGCCTAAATCTGCTGGGTCTGATGAGGTGGATCCTGTCTTTTTAAAAATAGCTGTTTCTATTATTGCCGTCCCCATCACAGATATATTCAATTTATCTTTACACACAGGGCAAATCCCTTGCACTTGGAAGTCAGTGTTAGTGTTTCCTCTTTTTAAGGGTGGCGATTGGTCAGATCCCAATTGTTACAGGCCTATGTCTGTTTTGCCATGTATCTCTAAGGTTTTGGAAAAACTTGTAAATGGTCAACTCACTGAATTACTTGGAAGCTCACAACATCTTATCACCTGCTCAATCAGGATTTAGAACTGGGTTTGGGTATTTAACAGCAACTCTTAAAGTCTTAAATGATATATATTCTGCATTGGATTCTAAATTGTACTGTGCTGCTACAGATGTTGTCATTAAAAACGCACGTTTCGAGAAAAGGGCTTTGCGGCTTTGCGCGGCAAGTCGTGGCAAGCTGTGAAAATGCCCTTCATTACCTGTAGGGGGCAGTCGTGTTTCAGTCCGAAGTATCTACGTTTGGAAACGCTGTACCCGCGCTGTGGATCAGTCGGTTGGGAATCATCACGGAGGTACTACACGGCGTGGCTGGAGCTGGAGTTTGTCGTGTTCGAGGTAAGTTTAGCTTTTTTTTTTGGATGTGATTCTCACTTTCATGACTCCCAATTAATGTTCATCTTAATCTCAGGACGTACAATTAGCAATATTTCAGTTTTTAATAGTGTGGAGATTCACAAACCACAGTTTTCGTGTAACAACCTGAACCTACGGAGCCCCCCAGGGGTCATGTGGTAAATAAATAAATAAATAAATAAAATAATCACGAACCAAGCGCGCGGATTAATAAACCGAGATGCGTGTTTCTTACCCCCACACCTTGTGAAAACGGCGTGTTCAGACAAAGGCTCGCCAGTGAGATGCCATTTCTGAACAAACTGTGTTAAAGCATTAAATGGTAAAAGAGCACTAGCAATAAACTTTTTTTTTTTCTGAAGCCGAACTTTATTAATGAGTTATGAGTAAAGAACCTGTACATATGTTCATACAGTATTGACAGCAGCTCTAATTTGTTTAAATCGCATTGCAGACAATAAAAATAAGTAGAGTCATCCTGTGACCTTGCATGCTTAATCTTTCCACAAATGATTCTTGCTTCTCACTTTTTCCTTAATCACTCACTGTTCTATCTTGTATTTTTCTAACGTTGTCAGAAACTTTGTGTTAGTAGCACTGCTTGGCATGCTTGATGCCAAAAATAGTACCTAACAAGCTTTCGTCAAACTTGATTTTGACAGTTTTATTGCCCCCTTAAGTGCTTTTTTATGACCTTTTAGTTGACCTTTGGATGACCTTTAGGACCTGAAGGTTCGATAAAAAAGGGAGGGGTTAGGATGTTTATGCGTTAGACATCGTTTCATTCATTCATTTATTTATATACGTATTTATTCATTTATATACGTATTTATTTACATACGTATTTATTCATTTATATACGTATTTATTTCACTTATTTAGTGAAAGAATTTGTTCAGTGTGTTTTATTTGAAAAAATATGCTTGGTGAGAGGACTCATTTCAAGGTGTTTGTGCGTAACTATTAAGACAGGGAGAATGTATTTATTATTACCCAGGAGCAAACAGTGAAACATTTATTCACTTTGGTAAAAACTTGACTTAAAAACTTAATGACTGAGGACTACCGAACTTGTTAGTTTTAAGTTACTTTTAAAGAGAAGAAGAATAAACGTTACCAGAGGGCAAAAGCCCCGAGTCGTTGAAGACAAAGAAGTACATTGGTCTCGATGATACGACTAAAAACGGTGTTGTTGCGCGCATACCCTGAAGAAAAAATACAAGAGACAAAAGCGAGGTCCACGCGTAAACAGTTTCGCTGCGTATGAGTTTGTCCGGGGCCTGTTTCAGAAAGGAGGTTCAAACAACTCGGAGTTTAAACTTGAACTCTGAGTTCATTGACCCAGAGATTAAAAACTCAGAGTTTTCGGTTTCAGAACAGCTGATCTGAAGGTAAGGTAAGGTCAATCAACTCTGAGTGGACTAACTCAGAATTAAGCGTGTACACCGCGACTCTAAAAAGATATTACGAGTCACCATGGCAACAGCAGAAAAAAAGAGATCTGCATTAAATTTACATATAAAAAAAAAAAAAAAGTCTCACCACTGCATCGGCGAAACAGAGACAGGTAAACATAGCTGGGAAAACATAGCTGCTCAAGAGATAGGGAAAACATAGCTGCTCAAGTTAATGCGTAATTTTACATTTAAAGTATTTAAATATTTCAGTATAATAGATAATAAGTAATGTGTGATGTTTTAATTTTAAGGAAATAAAGAAGACCAAATAAAGTGTTGTGACTTGTGTTTATTTAATTTCATTTATTTTATTTTTTGTGGTGGTGGTGAGTGTGCAGAAAGCGTTTCAGAAGCGAGGCACACTTTCCGTACAGCTCTGCATACAGTGGCCTTACTAATATGCTCCGCATCCCCGATATTGTACAGAAAGCTTACATTAGCAAAGAAACGTAAAGCTGCACATAGTATCTGCTCGGATGTAAGAGCACGGCCACGATGGGTGATATTAGTGATGTAAGGACGGATTAGATTATGGATATATGTAATTGATAGCAATGAAAAACGGTAACGCTCAAAACAAAAATGTACGGGGAAAAGACAAAAAAAATCCTTGCCCGACGTAAATGTAATTCTCTTCGAATTAATGCAGCCTCATCATCTATGGGATCCTCCAAAAAAGGACAAGCCATTCTCCTAACTGTCTTCTCTGCTTGTGTCCGAAATGTGGGCAATGAATGACTAAGGCTACGGCGAGAAATACCGCTGCGTCTTTAAAAAAGGGGAGGAGACCAACAGAAACTCCGAGTTCAGAGAATAAAACCTGCTCCCGACCAGGTTAGGTTCACAGAGTAAGTTGCCACGGTAACTGACTCTGAGTAATAGTTACCTCTCTTTCAGAAACAGGCTTGAGTTACCCTGCTTTCTCGGGTTTGACAAACCTGCCTTTTTGAAACGGAAAACTCTGACTTTCTCTTATCTCAGGGTTACCAAACTCTGAGTTTTCACTTAACCTGCTTTCTGAAACAGGCCCCCGATGTCATGAGCGTGTAGCGCATGAGCAGCGAAGTCTTGTCTGGTGCGGGATGCGCGCTGAGTTTGAGTTTGTTGAAAGGGGAATCAAACGGGTTTCCTCCCGGGCCTTGTGATTGGCCGGATCTGCGCGTGACGAAACCCCGCCTCCGCCTCTTCAGCTTAGTCGTAAAAGGGGTTTATTTTTTGAGTGCTCATCTAAATCTGTTGTTTTATCCACATTTTTAGGTAGGACTGTGCTGAGTTTGTCTTTTAAAAAGTTCCCTAAGACCCTAAGTGATTAGTAATAATGTAATGGAAGAAAACAAAAAGCTGCTCCAGGAATCATCAGTTCACTTTGTGCCATGATCATTTTGTTAGGAATTACATGCTTAACTGATCCAACAGATCGGTTAAAAGTCTAGTTGGTTTTACATATGCTTTTATATATATACACAAGAGGACCATGTGTTAAAAACCTGGTCCTATACTTTTCTTGAAGAGAATAAATCTGTTTTCTGGTTGTCATAGCAGGCCTTGTAATGGCACAGGGGTGTTAGTTAACATCCATTATCAGATTAAGATGTAATAAAAGTTTAACCAGATATTTTTCATGGGGAGATGAGGCTAATGTTTAATAGCATTGTTTAGAAAATGTGTGTGCTGTGCATATGTGTTTACGTCCATGCATGTGTAGCAGATACTATATTTACATTTATTTTAACTCAAAATCTGTCTTTTTGGTTATTATTTCTTTCGCATTTTTGATATTTTACACTCTGGAAATCATTATTTTATTGCTAATTTATTTTTTATCTTATTGTTTTGCACTAGTGTTAAAATATTCGGTTATGCTTGTGACTGCTGAAAAATGGGACACGGGCCCTTTTAGAGTTACCGCTTCTTCCGGTTTCGGCTGGTGTCCTTCAGTGTGCGCGCGGTAAGCGTAGCTGGAGAGAGGTGAGTTCTGACGGAGCTCTAGCTTAAAAAATAAAAAAGTATGTATTTATGGTGATACAAATGCAATTTATTTGTAAGGAAGCACAAATAGAGGTTGTTTAATGCATGTTTTCTTTGGAAGTGACACTATGTATGTATGTTTGAACGCCGTGGCTAAATGCATCTATTTTGACTCACAGGTCATTTATAAGCGAACAAAGTTTTTTTTTTTATTCATTTGGTTTTAATTCATTCTTAATAATAATAATAATAATAATAATAATAATAATAAACGTGGCTTGTGGAATATTTGTTGTCCGGTCTCGTTCAATTCACAACACTGCGCAGAGTTTGGGACAAACCGGTCACACATGGGGTTGTAATAATATCTCTGTAGGGAAACATTCACACAGGGGTAGGAATAACCCCTTACAGTTTTATTTTGGATGTTTCAAAAGACCCTAACATATAAGTTGAGTTAGCTCTGGTAATATGAGTTACTCAAAGTATTTTCTTCAAAAACTGATCTGAAGTAAACAGATCAGTAAATGTTCTTGGGTTTGAGTCTTTTTTTTTTTTTCTTCTTTCTGTCACTAAACCTTCACGCTGGAAAGTTCGGTTAGCTGCCATTGCTAGGTGTAAATAGAATGTCATTTTAGAAACTTTTCAGAAAACTCTTACAAAAACATATGAGGTAAAAGTTGTTTTTCTTCTTTTTCTCAAAAGTTTTTTCTTCCATTACAATATTTCTTCACCTAAGTTAAAAGTAATTAAACTGGAAATTTAGTTACACAAATAATTTTGTCATTTTTGTCAAAAAAATCTAACAACATACTGTATCCGAGTTAGAAGTTGATACTGTTGAATGATTAGACTTGTTTCATCGGCATTAACCTTACACATGACATTTCTTTTAGGTTCTATTAGTAAATGTTGTGAGCAATACTTTTTATTTTAGAAACTCAAAAATATTAACAAAATGTTACAGTAGAAGTTCTTGAATGTTTGGACATGGTTCCTCTGGCACTAAACCTTCACGCTTTAAAGATCATCAAGGCTATGTGTAAGTATAATATCATTTTAGAAACCTTTCAGAAAAATTTTCAATTCATTTCAATTCAATTTTATTTATATAGCGCTTTTAACAATGGTCATTGTCTCAAAGCAGCTTCACAAAAATTAAAGAAATTTAACAAATCATAATAATAATAATAAATAAATAAATAAATAAAATAATAATAATAATAATAATAGAAAATAAATAAATAAAAACAAATAATAATAATAATTATAGAAAAGAAAATAATTGGAAGTGTAGATGTGTGAGAAAAATGTGCAGATAATAATGAGACGAATGAAAGAAATTTCTCTGATGAGCAAGCCAAGGGTGACGGCGACGGTGGCAAGGAAAAACTCCCTGAGATGGCATTAGGAAGAAACCTTGAGAGGAACCAGACTCAACAGGGAACCCATCCTCATTTGGGCGACAACAGATAGAAATTATATAACATCTTGTGTGTTGTGCAGGTGAAAATTCAATATGACAGAAATTATTTAAATTGACATGAAGACCAGTTCAGCATAGGGATGAGTCAGTAGGTGCAGAGGGCAGATGAGGTCTGGATCACTGGAAGCACAGGAGCAGCATGTGTAGCTCCAACCATCATAAAGCTGAATCCAGCTGGAGCTGGTCCTCCTCTGGATGCCTCAGGAACCTCGCAGGGTCGGCCTTTGTCTACTGAAGCTGGCAAAATCTCCCGATGCCTCGGGATGGGTAGAGAAATACAGAACAGATGGGGAGAATTAGCGTAGTTGCCATTCGGTATAGGTGTACTGGAGTATGAGTACTGGGATGAGTTATGTGTGTGCCAGATTAAAAAGATGCGTCTTGAGTCTACTTTTGAACTGAGAAACCGTGTCTGCTCCCCGAACACTGTCTGGAAGGCTATTCCAAAGCTTTGGAGCTAAATATGAAAAAGCCCTACCCCCTTTTGTAGATTTTGAAATTCTGGGAACTACCAGAAGTCCGGAGCTTTGTGATCTTAAGGCGCGTGGTGGATTGTAGCGCATCAGAAGACTGGTTAGGTATGTGGGAGCTAAACCATTTAAGGCCTTGTATGCAAGTAATACTATTTTGTAATTTATTCTAAACTGAACAGGTAGCCAGTGCAGGGATGATAATATTGGGGTTATATGATCATATTTTCTGGATCTAGTGAGAACCCTGGCAGCTGCATTTTGGATTAACTGAAGCTTGTTTATTGAGGATGCAGGACAACCACCTAGTAATGCATTACAATAGTCCAGTCTGGAGGTCATGAATGCATGAACTAGTTTTTCTGCATCAGATACGGATAAGATGTTCCTAAGTTTAGCAATATTTCGAAGATGGAAAAAGGCTGTTTTTGTGATATTTGAAATGTGATTTTCAAAAGACAAGTTACTGTCTAATATTACTCCCAGATCTTTTACTGCTGAGCTGGTAATAACAGTACATCCTTCTAAGCGCAAGCTGAATTGTGAAAGCTGTTGTGTGCTGGTTTTTGGGCCAATAAGTAATATCTCTGTCTTATCTGAATTTAATAAAAGAAAGTTATTGGTCATCCAATCTTTTATGTCCTGGACACACTCAGTTAATCTAGACAACTTAGGTATTTCGTCTGGTTTGGTTGAGATATATAATTGGGTATCATCAGCATAACAATGGAAACTAATCCCATGTCTTCTAATGATGTTACCCAAGGGAAGCATGCATATTGAGAACAACACAGGTCCTAAAACTGACCCTTGTAAGATCTAAACCATTTTAATGCCTGTCCCTGAATACCTATATAATTTTGTAAGCGATCTATGAGAATATTATGATCTATAGTGTCGAATGCAGCACTAAGATCAAGCAGGACTAGCAATGAGATGCAGCCTTGGTCTGAAGCTAAAAACAAGTCGTTTGTAATCTTAACTAGTGCAGTTTCTGTGCTATGATGGGGCCTGAAACCTGACTGAAATTCTTCAAGGATGTTGTTATCCTGCAAGAATGTGCAAATTTGAGCTGATACTACTTTTTCTAGTATTTTTGATATGAACGGGAGGTTTGAAATCGGTCTGTAATTTGTTATTTCATTCGCGTCCAAATTAGATTTTTTTAAGAAGCGGCTTAATAACTGCTAACTTGAAAGGTTTAAGGACGTGACCTAGATGTAATGAAGAATTAATAATGTTTAGGAGTGGCTCTCCAACCGTAAGCATCACTTCTTTTAAAAATCTGGTTGGGATTGGGTCTAACAGGCACGTTGTTGATTTAGCCGAGGTGATGAGTTTATACAGCTCTTCCTGTCCTATACCTGTAAAGCAGTGAAAATCTAAATGTGAAGCTATAGGCTGAACTGGATCGTGAGATACTATTAGAGGTTGAACCTCCATTATTTTCTTCCTGATATTATTGATTTTTTCATTAAAGAAGTCCATAAAGTCTTCACTTCTAAACTGTGATGGGATACTCTCTGCGGGCATCTTAGGTTTTGTTAGGCGAGCCACTGTACTAAATAAGAACCTGGGATTGTTTTGGTTTCTTGCTATCAGTTGGCTAAGATGCTCGGTCCTAGCAGTTTTTAGAACCTGTCTATAGCTGCACATACTGTCTTTATACGCAATTCGAAAAACTTCTAATTTAGTTTTCCTCCATTTTCGCTCGAGGTTACGGGTTGCTCTCTTTAGGGCGCGAGTATGACTGTTGTACCAAGGTGCAAGTGTTTTATCTCTGACTTTTTTTAATCTGATGGGAGCAACAGTGTCTAATGTACTGGTAAGTATAGTGCCCATGCTGCTAGTTTCATCTAGATCATCTGCATTTAGGGGTCTAATAAGAAATTGGGACAGATCCGGCAGATTACTTGTGAATCTGTCTTTAGTAGTGGGATTCATATTTCTAACAGATTGATAACGTGGGGAGACACAGCTAATCTGTTCTACGGGTAGAGTATATGTCAGGAGGTGATGATCTGTGATATCATCACTTTGAGGTATGATCTCTATATTAGAGACATCTATACCATGGGATATAATTAAATCTAGCGTATGATTAAAGCGGTGAGTTGCTCCAATTATATTTTGCTTAACCCCAAAGGAATTTAGTAAATCCATAAATGTGAGTGCTAAAGCGTCGTTAGCATCATCTACATGAATGTTAAAGTCTCCTACTATCAACACTTTGTCAGAGTTAACCAATAGGTCTGATAGCAGATGTCCAAATTCTTTAAGAAAATCGCCATATGGCCCCGGGGGTCTGTACACGGTGGCCAGGGTAAAATATAGCAAGGGTTTATTACGTATTTCATTTAGTGCAACATTAATGATAAGCACTTCAAATGAATTAAACCTGGGCCTTATTTTCTGGGTAACAGTGAGTACATCATTGTAGATAGTGGCGACACCACCACCGCGACCAATTAGACGGGGCTCGTGCTTATAGAAATATCCTGACGGAGTAGACTCATTCAGACCAAAATATTCATTTGGTTTAAGCCAGGTTTCAGTGAGACAGAGTGCGTCATGGCAATAATCTGAGATAATTTCATTAACAATAAGTGCTTTAGGCGCAAGGGATCTAATGTTGAGTAGTCCAAACTTTAGAGGTGGATTTTGACTACTTATTTTGCCTTTTTCTGGTTTTATGGTTATCAGATTGTTTCGGGCAAATTTAACAAATTTATTCTTTTTTCTCAGTATTCGGGGAACAGACACAGCTTCTATAGGACAAGCTATGTGTGTGCGTCTATCACTACGGTGAGTTGTGATGTGTCTAATATGTTTGGAATCTACAGTATGACTTACCGCCAGTCAGATGGTTCGTAGTGTCCTGGAGATGTGTGTTAGAAAAACTAACACATCTTGGGCAATAGTTTTTGTTCTCAAATGTTTTGTCTTCCATTACAATATTTCTCCACCTATGAAAGTTAATTAGTTTAAATAATCTTTTTAAACAACGTATTTGAGTTAAGAAGTTGATAACTGTTAAATGATTAGACTTGATTACTTGGTCATTAAACTTACATGTATGAAATTAAAAAAATGTTCTTGTATATGTGTGTGCGGGTGTTTGTAAGGATGTAACAAGAGGATGGATTTCAAAAAACAAAGAAAAAACAATGCACAATGAGTTGTTAAACTTCTGTTACAAACCTAATTTAAAGTCAACGTTCTTTATGGTTTTGCCCTGTGCCGCTATGCCTTAACTTTTTGAAAGTTCGGGTAACTAATTGTGAATATTAAATCTTTATATACGTTGCAATTTTGATTACATAGTCTTTTTTTTAATAAACATTCAGCAACATACTTAATTTGAGGGAATTGTTCATGTTTTTTCATGTTTCCTCTGTCACTAATGCCTGAAAGTTCTGTCAGGGGTCATGGGGTGATAGTTAATAGAAGATAAGGGTTGAGGAGCATTTACGACGGGTGAGTGTCCTTGTGCCGGATGTCGTAAACGCTTGGCCGGACACCGTTCAGTTCAAAGGAGATGCTAAACTTCTGTTAGAAAATCTTCTCAAAAACCTAAGGTCAAAGTCAGCATTCTTTAGGTATTTGTCATGTTTTCCCTGCATCACCATGCCTTCACTTGTGAAAGTTCATTCATTCATTTTCTATACCGCTTAATCCTGTGTTCAGGGTCGCGGGGGACCTGGAGCCTATCCCAGGAGACTTCGGGCACTTGGAACCTGGACAGGGTGCCAATCCATCGCAGGGCACACACACATACAGTGGGAGCCACGTCAAACAGCCGCCTGGAGCATGACGGCTCCGTGGCAGGATCATGAAGGGTTAATGCAGGCTTCGTGCATGGAATGTGATCCCCCGCGATGACGCAGTTAACGATGCCCCGCCCCATAAACGCCCCCATGCGCTTTCTAAAAAGATGGTTGCAATGCCGTATAATTCCGCCAGATGGAGCATTGACTGGCACAGTTAACTGCAGTGTCCAGGAAACCCAATACCGTATCTTTAATATACAGACAGTTCTTGTATTGTCAACATAGTTTCATAAATAGATGAAAAAACAACAACAACAAACCAATTAATAAAACAGATTTGTTAAATCACTCAATACACAACCCATGATGATTATGCTATTTATTATTTAATAATGAATTAATAAAATTAGTTAGTGAAATATTTTTAAGACATCCTGAAATGATCCTTAAAGACATGGTAGTGGCTGTAATTTGTCTATACCGATCATTGTAGGTACGGAATAAAAACTCGGGCTATGTACAGTATTTTACATTACTGTGTATTTTACCTAGTTCCATTTAATATACTGATAGATAATATTTTGCTGCAAAGTAAAGCTCAAAATGTAACGTCTGCTTGGGTTTGTTTTCATTATATTTTTGATGATGTTTTCGCTGATTTTTTCACTGATAGTCAAGTGGCATAAGAAAGGCAATTAATGCCGCATGCAACCTGGAACAAATATCTGCCCATATGGATCAGTATTTCTTTAGTCATTTAATCATGCATAATGCTCCCCCGTCAAAAGATCTGATGGGGCATTAATCACTTATCACAACTGTGAATGGATGCGGCAGCAGAGACACATTAAATCCCCATAAACACTTGGAAACAATAGTAAAAAAGTTCCAGAGGGTTAGCGCCTGTTATACTAATGTATTTTTACAGATTTTTTTTTTTTACTGCTTATATTTCGTTGGGTTTTACGCAATTTCATGTGAGTGCACGAGAGAGAGGATACTCTGACAAGTACAACTTCCGTGTGGCTCCAGTGGCGCAATCGGTTAGCGCATGATACTTATAAAGCAGTCCAGGTGAAGCAATGCCGAGTTCGAGCCTCGCCTAAAGCACCCAAAGCATTTTACTGCATATCGCACTGTGTATGTGAAAAATAAAATTTTAATTTGAAAGTAAAACTTCAAATTTAACTTCTGCTTGGGTTTGTTTTCGTTATATTTTTGATGTTTTCACTGATAGTCAAATTGGCATAACAAATTGATTAATGGCGCATAATATCTGGAACAAATATCTGTCCATACGGATCAGTATTTCTTTAGTCATATAACCAGCATAATGTCCCACATTAAAGATCTGATGGGGCATAAATCACTTATCACAACGGTGTATAGATGCGGCAGCAGAGACAGATTTAATCCCCATAAACATTCACACTTGAAAACAAAACTAACAGAAGTAAACAGTTCGGGTTAGTGCCTGTTATCACAGGACAGGAATCACCTACAGGATACTACTGTATTTTACTGCTCATATTTTTTACCCTAGTTTCATTTGGTTTTACGCGATTTCATGTATTTGTGTGTATACAGTGTGTGTGTGTGTGAGTGCGAGAGACAGCGTGAGAGCGTGTGCGCGAGAGAGGGCTTTCATGCTGATTTATCCAAGGTTACTAAAACCTGGCTTACTACCTATAAAAAATATTTCAATTTAACTCATGGGTCTCAATCACAGATGACACGACAAATTATATACTCTGAAACGTACATTTAAACATTTAAAAATATATACAAAAACATGAATACTAATGTTATCATGGTGTAAATTATTAACATTAGGTTAGGTCCTGCCCTTAATTAATTCATATTATAATTACTTTTACATAGTATAGTTACTGGACTGACATGACCAAAACTAGCTATTTCATTTCATTCATCGAACATGATGCCCCCCTCCCCCCACCCCGTGTTGTCTGGTCTAGAACAGCCCTGCCTCTGACCGTCTTTTGTCTTGTAAATGTATTTGCAAGATTCTCACACACCTTCCAATCCCCCCAGCGCACACACTCTGTTTGTACTGTAAACTGTACTGTAACTGTGTTTGCTAGGGTACTTGGTTATACACAGTACTTTAATGTATGGAACACTTACTTAACTTACTGGTTTGGTTTAAACATCGCTTATTACCTTATTCAACAAAATAAATTCATTATTAACGTATTGAAGTATTTTAGTTAAGGACAAAAACTGTGCATGTGTTTAGAACTGCTGAACAGCCGAAAACACACACACACACCCATCCCCCCGCCAAAAACACACACACACAGAGCAATTAACACCATGTCCTACTCAGGAGTGGAAGGTGAGAAACCTCAATGGAGAATACCAAGTTTGTCGTTGCTCTTTTGGAGTTCTTAAAACCCAAAACATTTATTTATACTGAGAAAAAATTATCATGGGTCACAATCACAAACACATATAATCAAGTGTTTAACTGGTTTCATTTGTTTCTATGATCAATAATTATTATTATTATTTTCAGCCCCAACTCTTTGACTATTTAAAACAAAGTTGTGTCCCATTTTTTGCCCATTGAAGTTGTTGGTTCAACTAAACAATTTTTAAATACCCAAACAATCCCCCAAAATTAAAACACGCAAAACATGACTTTAACAATTCAATTTATTCTTCCAAAACTAGTCAAAGTTAAAACAGTAATTTATATAAAACAGGTGAATACATGTTGTCTTTTTGCTTAAAGTTCATTAAACTACCCGGATACACCAGCTGCTTATAAGTCTCTATGTATAGTCCTTTTACATTATAATATTAAATTTTCAAATATCAAAAGTATTAAACATGGAACAGTTTAAGTCTTTGTTTCCCGCAAAGTACTGTATCAGACATTTTGCAGTTCTATGTTCAGAATATACAGTAGACCTGATCAAACATCATTCTAAAGCTGTCGGACTGTGACGTCATCACTCCTACAGCTCCCTCAACAGCGTGTTCAGGCTCCTCCAGTCCTGTAGCTCCAAAAGTTCAGCCGTAAGCCGTCTGACCCCCCAATCCTCCACAGCGGAGCTCTGCTTAAAGACAACAGGAGAATTTAGTCAAGACAAAGATAAATAAACTTTACAGAACATATAGTTCTAATAAAAATAATATATATTAATAAACCTATTTACCACAGAGTGTGTAAAATACTGTTTTGGGGATTCTGGAATGTAAATAATCTGCTTGTGCTAATGTTAACCAGTGAACAGTGTTAGTGTTAACCAGTGACTGTCTGTATTATCGTCTGTATTAAATTAAGCGAGAATTTACTTAATGCGCTTCTCATACAAATAAGTTAAGCGATATAACACTCGTATATGAGCATTAGTTAATCCCTGAAGCCAAACTATAACTTACTGAAGCCCCTCACACACACACACACACACACACCTCCCCCTCCTCCTCCTCCTTAACTGATAAACACTTCAGTGTTGTTATTCAGCTCGTTAACTAAGCGCTCGCGCTACCGCGGAAAGTCCCGGCCAAAGTGTGTAAAATATAAACCGGGTTATGAGCGTTACTAGCTCCTGTACAGCTCCCCTCAGTCTGTGTCCCTCATCAACTGCATCACATTATATTACAGTCACAGAAATAACCTGCAGATTAACTCTTAACCAGAGAATAAATAAGCGCTGAATTTATCCAGACAACACGCGGTGAGATTCTCTCAGTATTTACAGAGAACACAAACACTCTTCATCGGGTAGTGCAGCTCTTGTAATAGGGACATTAATAGTATTGTCGAAGCTTGAGCATGTTTTTGAGTTAAAGTGGAGTGACATTGTGAGTGTGTGACACTGACAGTAAGCTGTAATAATAACTCCAGACTTGGTAAACAGATCATTAAGTTCTCTAAAGTCACATCTGACCGCTGCTGGTGCTGCCAGTGATATTTAAAACGGCCAATAAAAAACTAAACTGGGAAATAAACTGTAAACTACCCTGAACACATTTTATAAAATAAAACATCACTTACCACGAATAGTCCGTTAAGCCGCCATCTTCATCTCTGTAGTTTGGCAGCGTCAGTTCGGCGGGGGTGGAGGCGGGTTGTTAAAATCACGTGATTGCAACTCAGCGCAGCTGGCTTGTTTTAACGTCTTTTTGAGAACGAAGCGCCATCTAGTGGTGGCACCAGGTCAATGAATAAATAGGGCTTGAATGGGCGTGTTTACTGTGAAATCTTGACACGCCTTTCAGCCAGAAAAGGGAGGGGGGATTACGGCGTGCAAAGGCCATTCACACGCCATTCACACTTCAGCCACACTGTCGCGGCTATTTGGCGTGGCTCCCACTGTACACACACCCAATCACACACTACAGGCAATTTTTTCGGAACGGCAATTGGCCTTACCTGCATATCTTTGGAATGTGGGAGGAAACCGGAGTACCCAGAGGAAACCCACCAAGCACGGGGAGAACATGCAAACTCCATGCACACAGAGCCTGGCCGGGGAATCGAACCCAGACCCTGGAGGTGCAAGGCGACTGTGGTCTACACCACCGCGCCGCCCTTGTGAAAGTTAGGGTAGCTAATTGTGATTAATAAAGTTTATATGCATTGTAATTTTGAGTACAATCTTTTTTTTCCCCATAAACTTTTAGCAACATACTGTATTTCAGGGAATTGTTTTTACGGTGTCTGTCGCCAAACCTTCATGTATGAAAGATCTGTTAAACGGCAAGTCTATGTGTTATTTATATTGTCGTTTTAGAAACTTTTCAGAAAACTCTAACACATCCTAGACAACAGTTGCTGTTTTTGATGTTTTTTCTTCCATTACATTATTTCTTCACATATGAAAGTTGAAAGTTAGTGCACCGGAATTTTAGCTAAACAAATGATTAAAAAAAATAAATCAAACAACGTATGTGGAAAAAAAAACTATTGTCCTTTATAATTTTGTCTTGTTTTCTAGTAGGTGTGTATGCGGGGATGTAACAAGAGTGTGGATAAAAAAAAAATAATGCACATTGAGGTGTTAAACTTCTGTTACAAACTTTTCCTAAAATCTAAGTTAAAGTCAACGTTCTTTATGCTTTAGCCATGTTTTCCCTGTGTCACTATGCCTTCAGTCGTGAAAGCCCAGATAGCTTAATGTGAATATTGAAGTTTATATGCATTGCAATTTTGACTACATAAGCTCTTTTTTTTTTCCATAAACTTTTACCAGCATACTTTATCCGAGGGAATTG
The DNA here is from genome assembly GCA_030522415.1 of Channallabes apus. Taxonomy (NCBI): domain Eukaryota; kingdom Metazoa; phylum Chordata; class Actinopteri; order Siluriformes; family Clariidae; genus Channallabes; species Channallabes apus. The sequence goes on along the minus strand of CM060115.1, from coordinate 41,611,505 downwards.
TTCGTGTTGTCTATCCTTAAACCTTCACGCTTTAAAGATCTGTTAAGTGGCAAGGCTAAGTCTAGTATAATGTCGTTTTAGAAACGTTTTCAGATAACACATCTTGGGCAATAGTTTTTGTTCTCAAAGGTTTTGTCTTCCATTACAATATTTCTTCACCTATGAAAGTTAATTAGTTACACAAATTATAATTTTTTTTTTTTTTTACATGTTTATTTAGTATTGGCAAGATAAATGTACAATGTGCTTTCCAGAAGTACAATCACTTAGCAGCAAGTCTCTAAGGTATCGTGATATGAATATCACTTCAGTATACAGAAGCAGCTCAGACAATAACAAATACATCAATAAAAGGACAAGCAAACAAGCACTAACTAAATAAATAATATGAATGAAAAAAAAAGGCAAAAAATAAATAAATGTACACACACACACACACACATATACACACCCACATACACATATATACACATATACATACACATACACATATACATACATACACACACATACATACACATACATATAAGTAATAATAAGAATAATTAGTTAAATAGAATAATAATATAATAACATCTACAGGCATTAATATTGGTGTCTGAATAGTTCCAAAACTCAACAGTCGCATCCTCTGTGAAAGCACACATACACACAAAAAGGAGACATTTCCCCAGATCCAGTAACATAGTACTATGATAAAGGCATGTCATTTAGAACAACCAAACACACACAAAATGAAAAAGGAAAAAGAAGTTAAAACACAAAGGAAAAAAAAAAAACCAGAACGAACCAAGACCATTCTTTACGAAACCTCCCCAGAACCCTAATTAACACACAGAACCATTTTCCTCACATCTGGAGACAAGTGATCTATAAAAGGGGACCATACATTCTGAAAGCTATTTATATTACCCCTAAGCACAGCTGCCAGCCTCTCATGAGGCAAAACTGCAAAAATCTCTCTGTACCATTGTGTGACCGAGTGGGGAGTGCTTTTTATCCATCTAATAAGGATGCACTTTCTTGCCACGAGTAGCAATTTATCTAGCAATCTATAAACTTTTACGTTAAGTGACAGTGACATTGCTTGTCTTTTAGACGGAAGCCCCAAAAGAAAAAGACCAGGATCCACTTTCAGTTTTATCTTAAGAATGGTGCTAATTTCACAGGCAATAAAGTTCCAAAATCTTGAGATGAGTTTGCATCTCCAAAAACAATGAAAGTATGTCCCCAACTCTGTATGACATTTAACACAGAGAGATGGTATAGAGGGATCAATTTTATTCATTAAAACTGGCGTTATGTGCAACCTGTGTAGAATCTTATATTGAGTCTCTCTAAGCCGGTTACAAGTGAAAGTGGATCTAACACTTTTCATAGCCTCCTGCCAATCATCATCTATATAAGCGTTGCCCAGATCTTCCTCCCATTTCCGAGTCACTGTGATCGAGAGTCCGGAGACACTTGAATATAAAAAAGAGTAAAATCTGGAAATAAAATGAGCGCCGTTGGTTGTATTGATGAATAAGCTCTCCAGCCTGCTACTGTAAATGCTAAGGTATCCGACGCCTACTTTTGCTTTGAAATAGCATAGTGCCGAATTTGCAAATATCCAAAATGATGCTGATTTGGAAGATCAAACTTCTGTTGTAACTGTTGGAAGGACATTAGAGAGCCATCCTGGAATAAATCTTCCAGTACCCGAATCCCCTTCATGTGCCATGCCCTAAAGAGAGGCGAGCCCACACCAGGAACAAAATCCTGATTTAAATAAATTGGATTCAACATAGATATAGTCTCGCCTCTCCCAAAGAACCTGGACATCTGTCGCCATACTTTGATGGTACAATAGAGCACTGGGTTTTTCCTCACTATATCATGATACTTATGGGGACAGGCAAACAAACTCCAGACACAGACTGGAAAGCAGGCCCATGAATCTACAGTAGGACGCATATCATAATAGGACCTGAACCACTCTCAAACAAGTCTAGAATGGCAAGCCCAGTTACAATATAAAATGTTTGGCATAGCTAATCCACCCAGCTCCACTGGCATCTGTAAAGACTTAATCTTTTGTCTAGGCTTCTTCCCATTCCACACAAATCTAGAAAAGGCACTCTCCAGCTGGGCAGAGGCTTTCCTGCTCAACCATAAAGGTAACATCTGAAGAGGGTACAATAATCGAGGGAGAATATTCATCTTAATTAAGCTTATTCTACCAAGCAGTGAAAGAGGAGTTGCTTGCCAGCGATTTAAATCTCTTTTAACGGTATGAATAATCGGAGCATAATTAAGTTTCCACAATTTATTCAAATCAACTGACACCTTAATCCCGAGATAAACAAATCCAGATTTTGACCACTTGAAGGGGAAATTAATTAAAGATTCAGTATCAAAATTACCTAATGGTAATGCTTCTGATTTGTTAAAATTAATTTTGTACCCTGAAAATGAACTAAATTCATCAAATAATGATAACGTTGCTGGTATAGATAGTTCAGGCGATGATAAAAACAGCAGGATGTCATCTGCATACAACACAATTTTGTGCTCATCATCTCTCATTGATATGCCCTTTATATCTTTATTTTGTCTAATAGCCTCTGCCAGAGGTTCCAGAGCTAACGCAAACAGGAGAGGGCTCAGCGGACATCCCTGTCTGGTGCCCCTAGCGAGTGGGAAAGGATCTGACCATAGACCATTAGTAATAATGCAAGACATAGGAGAGTGATAGATAGTTTGAATCCATTTTAGAAATTCTCCCTCTATACCAAATCTCCGCAAAGCCTCAAACAGGTAGCTCCACTCAACCCTGTCAAAAGCCTTCTCTGCATCCAAAGATACAGAGATTGCTCCACAGTTCTGTTGATTGGTATATTTTATAACATTCAGAATTCTTCTTATATTTGTAATGGAAAAACGCTTCTGTATAAAGCCCGTCTGATCTGGGTTTATAAGGTTAGGAAGAACCACCTCAAGTCTTCTAGGCAATAGTTTAGAGAGTATCTTAGCATCGACGGCAATTAAACTAATGGGTCTATAAGAGCCACATGAATCAGATGGTTTATTTTTTTTAAGAATTAAAGAAATATTTGCCAAATTTAGAGTAGGCGGAAGCTGACCATTTTTCAGCGAATCTATAAACATTTCTAGAAGTGATCCTGCTACTTCTTTTCCCATTTTTTATAAAATTCTGGGCAAAAACCATCGGGCCCAGGGGCCTTTCCCCCTCTTAGAGACTTTATGGAATAAAGAACTTCCTCTTCTGTAATTGGTCTACACATATCTGCTTGTTCTTCGGCTGTGAGAGAGGGGAGTCCAATTTTATTAAGAAAAAGATTCATTCTTTGCTCTGTCGAATGGCATTCTGATGAATAAAGATCTTGATAATATTCTTTCATAATTTTATTAATGTATTTGTTTTCAAACCTATGATCCCCAGAAGTATCCTTTAGAGATGAGATTACATTAGTCTCTGTCCTCCCCCTAGCCAGCCGTGCAAGAAGTCGACCGGGTTTGTTCCCTGATTCATAAAGTCTATGTCTGGCAAAGAAGAGAGATGATTCAACTTTCTTAGTTAATAGCTGATCTAAAGCCAGACGGGCTGCATTAAGCTGCTGGGACACACCTCTGGAAGGTGACAATTTAAAATCTCCCTCCAGAATCTTAATTTTCTTTTCAAGTTCCGCTACCTTTTTCATTGCCGCTTTCTTTTTAGCTGAGGTGTAAGACATAATCACACCTCTTAAATAGGCTTTTGCTGACTCCCATAAAACTGATGGAGTGACTTCAGGAGTTTTATTAGTTTTAATAAAGAATTTCCACTGTTGCTTAAGAAACTGCATAAATTTAGGACAGCTCAGTAATGAAGGGTTAAGCCGCCAATGTCTGCAATATGGGTCTCTATACGGGGGACAAACAGTCATTGCAATCGGAGAGTGGTCAGACAAGGTCCCTATCCCAATGGAACAGTCCACTGTTCTATCCAGTAGCTCTTGCGATACTAGAAATAAATCGATGCGTGAAAATGTTTGATGCGGCTGAGAGTAAAAAGTATAATCTTTCTCCTTGATATGAGCTAGCCTCCAAACATCAAACAATTCCAGGTCTTTGCAGAATTCTGAAAGCCTAAGACTTTTCCTTTGTCTAACTCCTCTTGGGGGGGATTGATCTATAGATGGTTCGAATACGCAGTTAAAATCCCCTCCCAGGAGTATGCGAGAGCATGAAAATGTAGAAATGTCAGCCAGTAGCTTAGAAAAAAAGTGAGGCTCGTATATCATGGGAGCATAAATACAACCAATCAAGGTATGCTCCCCATACAGGAAGCCTGAAAGCAATACATAACGGCCTTCATTATCTGTAACTGATTTTTCAAACTTAAAGGAAAGATTTTTATGAAGAAGAATTGCAACTCCCCTACTGTTAGACTTATAAGAGGAAAAATAAACTTGGCCAACCCAATTTCTCCGCAGTTTCATGTGCTCTGTATCAGAAAGGTGAGTTTCTTGCAAAAATGCAATTTGACATTTCTCCTTTCGAAAAAAAGAGAGAAGTTTTTGCCTTTTAATAACATGGTTAATGCCTTTTACATTAAGGCTAATACATTTAAGATCACTCATCGGACTGCAGGATATTGAAATAGTCTCAATAATATACAAATCCACGTATAAAAGGGTTCTGTGTTGTTAGAACAGCAAAGAATGGTCAAAATAAGCAATAACAAAACACACCCAACGAAACCATATCCATCCCACCCCTTTACCAAACCCGAAGTTTGATAAACACCTCCCGTCCCCCCCATCAAACTTAAATACGAATGCGTGGAGAACGTGAAAAAAAGTAGCCACAACACACCGAGAGACGGAGTAAAACTCTATCTACCCCTCCCACTCCCACCGCGCTAAATCTTGCATAACAGTAACTAAGCGGCTCTGGCATATGAACTCTAGCCGGACACTTTAAATGAGTGAGAGAGAAAATGAAATAATAAAAATAAATAAATAATTAAAAAGTGCCGAAAATTACTTAGCATCAAATCACCATAAGACAGGTACAGTACGAAGTCAGGAACCGAGTCCTTCAATGAACTGTAGAGTGTCTCTAAAGTACCTGTCTGTCCACATATTACCTATTGTGAGAAAAAGGGACTCTGCGCTTCTCCTCTCCATTTGTGTAGGCAGAGCGAAATTAATCCAACCCGCTCAGAAACGGCTGTGCATCCTGTGCACAGTGGAAGGAGTAGTCCGATCCATTAAAGTTGAAACGGAGGTTGGCAGGGTAGCGCATCATGAAACGGACTCCTCTTTGAATCGTTGTTTGATTTTTATGAATGAATTTATTTGCATAGCTAAAATTCAGATGCAATAACTTTCAACTTTTATAGGTGAAGAAATATTGTAATAAAAGACAAAACTGTCAAGAACATCAACTATTACCTATGATGTGTTAGAAGAGCTTTCTGAAAAGTTCTGAAAAGTTTCTATTATGCCAAAAGTTTTTATTACGCCAATATACTTAATACCAATATACGCCAATATATATGACCTCAGGGCCAGGATAAAGTTCCAGAGAGCCTTGATGCTTAACAGATCCTTCAAGCATGAAGATTTAGTGACTGAGGAACCAAGTCTAAACAATAAATAACTTCTATTTTTACATTTTGTTAGATTTTTTTTTAGTTTCTGAAATAGGATGATTACTCACAACAATTACTAAAAGAAACTAAAAAGAAATTTCATACATGTAAGTTTAATGACAGAGGGATCAAGTCTGTCAAGATGGCGCCGTTGAGGTCGGCTGCCGTCACGACTGCTCAGACCACCTTTTCTTTGTTTTTGTTCTTTAAGTTAGTTTTCAGTGTTTTAAAATCGGCAAAATCATCACCATTGAGTACATTAGGTATGATAGAGACACTCTTGTTTCTATTGGTATTCAATGTACTCACAATTCAACGTTTTTAACTCCGGATCAGAGCTGGCCGAGTGAGATCCTGAGGGAGAACAATGGACGCGACGTGAAGCGGCGGCCCCGAGGAAAACGAGCCGGCGTCAGGAACAGGCTCAGAGCCCGTGCACACCGCACACCTCTGCCTAGCATCCTGCTCGCCAACGTCCAGTCACTGGAGAACAAACTTGATGACCTCAGGGCCAGGATAAAGTTCCAGAGAGACATTCGGGACTGCAATCTCCTCTGCTTCACCGAGACATGGCTGAACCCAGCGGTGCCAGACCACGCCATACAACCAGCCGAGTTCTTCTCGGTTCACCGCATGGACAGGACGCAGGACTCTGGGAAGTCAAGGGGAGGTGCTTAATGGTGAACAACAGCTGGTGCAACAGCGCGAGCATTGTTCCTCTTACACGCTCCTGCACACCAAACCTGGAACTACTGTCCATCATGTGTCGTCCTTTTTATCTTCCACGGGAGTTCACATCGGTCATAATCAGTGCCGTTTACATTCCACCACAAGCGGACACAGACATTGCCTTATGCGAGCTGCATGAGGCACTCACACAGCACCAGACACAACACCGGGACGCTGCGCTCATTGTAGCAGGGGACTTTAATAGTGCCAACCTCAAACACGCAGCGCCAAACTTTCATCAGCACATCACCTGCCCCACCAGGGGTGAAAGAACACTAGATCATTGTTATCCGTCAAGGACGGCTACAAGGCACAATCTTGTCCAGCGTTTGGTAAATCCGACCACGCCGCCATCTTCCTCATGCCAAAATATAAACAAAGGCTGAAACAGGAAGTTCCGGTTCAGAGGGAGGTCGCACGCTGGACGGACCAATCGGTGGCCGCGTTACAGGACGCACTCGATGACGCAGACTGGGACATGTTCAGAAACAGCTCCGATGATGACGTCAGCGTGTTTACGGAAGCGGTTGTGGGATTTATTGGGAAGCTAGTGGACGATACCATGGAGAAAAAGACTATCAGAACGTTTCCCAACCAGAAGCCGTGGGTGGATAAAACCATCCGCGACGCTCTGAGATCTCGCACCGCCGCCTACAACACGGGACTTGCGTCGGGGGACATGGAACCGTACAAGGCTACGGCATATAACGTCCGGAAAGCGGTGAAAGAGGCTGTAAGAGCCATATCGTACTTGTTATGAATTCGTTGTTGTGTTTATTTTATTTTATTTATTTGTTATTTCATTTATTCTACCTTGTTCTATTCATTAGTAAAGCATTAAGCATTAAGTTTGTTACATAAGCCATAAGCTTGCATCCATTTTGACAATTGTAAGTTGGTCTGTGATGTCATTCTACTATTACATGCATTTGTGTGACTGTCATATGAAAGAGAGTTCAGTTTAGATGCGGAAGGCTACGGAAACACAAGCTTTTGACCGTAAGCTCGTCAGCTAACGTGAGCTCCCGGTAAGCTAAGAATGTAAGTTACAGCAACTAGGTTGTTGTAACCGTAAGCTCCCGTAAGTAGAGATACTGTATACAACAAGAGTGTTGTTATATACGTAAGCTAAGACTGTAATTTACAAGATACAGCAAATAGGTTGTTGTAAAAGTCAGAGATTTGCAAGATGCAGCAACTGATGTCTGTAATCACAGTGGATTTACTCAAGACGACTGTATGAAGTGTTGATTCTTTGATGCTGACAAAATAAACTACAAGAGACAAAGAGATCGGACTTCTGTCGTGTGAGTGAAACTTTGAGACAAAGCTACGCGTCAAAACTAGTGAAATAATATGACCGCATCTACAGAGGCGAAGCAGCGCTACGGGAGAAAACTAGAGTCACAGCTTCAACAGAGTGACTCTAGGAGCCGGTGGCTCAAATGACAATAATGGACTATAAAGCACCAACATCCGGTATGATGAACGCGGACGCGACCCTGGCAGATGAGCTGAACACATTCTACGCTCGCTTCAAGGCTGCAGCTAAAGACGCTAGCGATGCTAATGCTAACGGCGCTAATGCTAGCGGCGCTAACGGCTACAGACAGGAAGACACTGCCAGCACCGGGAACACGCTCAACATCACGCTCAACTGGAATGTTTTCTGGGAGCGTCCTAGGTTCTATCACACCGATGGCCTACACCCTAGCAGAGCTGGAGCAGCGGTCCTCTCTGACAACATCTCCAGGACACTACGAACCATCTGACTGGCGGTAAGTCATACTGTAGATTCCAAACATATTAGACACATCACAACTCACCGTAGTGATAGACGCACACACATAGCTTGTCCTATAGAAGCTGTGTCTGTACTGAGAAAAAAGAATAAATTTGTTAAATTTGCCCGAAACAATCTGATAACCATAAAACCAGAAAAAGGCAAAATAAGTAGTCAAAATCCACCTCTAAAGTTTGGACTACTCAACATTAGATCCCTTGCGCCTAAAGCACTTATTGTTAATGAAATTATCTCAGATTATTGCCTTGACGCACTCTGTCTCACTGAAACCTGGCTTAAACCAAATGAATATTTTGGTCTGAATGAGTCTACTCCGTCAGGATATTTCTATAAGCACGAGCCCCGTCTAATTGGTCGCGGTGGTGGTGTCGCCACTATCTACAATGATGTACTCACTGTTACCCAGAAAATAAGGCCCAGGTTTAATTCATTTGAAGTGCTTATCATTAATGTTGCACTAAATGAAATACGTAATAAATTAGAAGTTTTTCGAATTGCGTATAAAGACAGTATGTGCAGCTATAGACAGGCTCTAAAAACTGCTAGGACCGAGCATCTTAGCCAACTGATAGCAAGAAACCAAAACAATCCCAGGTTCTTATTTAGTACAGTGGCTCGCCTAACAAAACCTAAAATGCCCGCAGAGAGTATCCCATCACAGTTTAGAAGTGAAGACTTTATGGACTTCTTTAATGAAAAAATCAATAATATCAGGAAGAAAATAATGGAGGTTCAACCTCTAATAGTATCTCACGATCCAGTTCAGCCTATAGCTTCACATTTAGATTTTCACTGCTTTACAGGTATAGGACAGGAAGAGCTGTATAAACTCATCACCTCGGCTAAATCAACAACGTGCCTGTTAGACCCAATCCCAACCAGATTTTTAAAAGAAGTGATGCTTACGGTTGGAGAGCCACTCCTAAACATTATTAATTCTTCATTACATCTAGGTCACGTCCTTAAACCTTTCAAGTTAGCAGTTATTAAGCCGCTTCTTAAAAAATCTAATTTGGACGCGAATGAAATAACAAATTACAGACCAATTTCAAACCTCCCGTTCATATCAAAAATACTAGAAAAAGTAGTATCAGCTCAAATTTGCACATTCTTGCAGGATAACAACATCCTTGAAGAATTTCAGTCAGGTTTCAGGCCCGATCATAGCACAGAAACTGCACTAGTTAAGATTACAAACGACTTGTTTTTAGCTTCAGACCAAGGCTGCATCTCATTGCTAGTCCTGCTTGATCTTAGTGCTGCATTCGACACTATAGATCATAATATTCTCATAGATCGCTTACAAAATTATATAGGTATTCAGGGACAGGCATTAAAATGGTTTAGATCTTACCTGTCTGATCGCTACCATTTTGTAGATCTAAATGGAGAACCGTCTGGTGTAATGCCAGTGAAATATGGGGTCCCACAAGGGTCAGTTTTAGGACCTCTGTTGTTCTCAATATACATGCTTCCCCTTGGGTAACATCATTAGAAGACATGGGATTAGTTTCCATTGTTATGCTGATGATACCCAATTATATATCTCAACCAAACCAGATGAAATACCTAAGTTGTCTAGATTAACTGAGTGTGTCCAGGACATAAAAGATTGGATGACCAATAACTTTCTTTTATTAAATTCAGATAAGACAGAGATATTACTTATTGGCCCAAAAACCAGCACACAACAGCTTTCACAATTCAGCTTGCGCTTAGAAGGATGTACTGTTATTACCAGCTCAGCAGTAAAAGATCTAGGAGTAATATTAGACAGTAACTTGTCTTTTGAAAATCACATTTCAAATATCACAAAAACAGCCTTTTTCCATCTTCGAAATATTGTTAAACTTAGGAACATCTTATCCGTATCTGATGCAGAAAAACTAGTTCATGCATTCATGACCTCCAGACTGGACTATTGTAATGCATTACTAGGTGGTTGTCCTGCATCCTCAATAAACAAGCTTCAGTTAATCCAAAATGCAGCTGCCAGGGTTCTCACTAGATCCAGAAAATATGATCATATAACCCCAATATTATCATCCCTGCACTGGCTACCTGTTCAGTTTAGAATAAATTACGAAATAGTATTACTTACATACAAGGCCTTAAATGGTTTAGCTCCCACATACCTAACCAGTCTTCTGATGCGCTACAATCCACCACGCGCCTTAAGATCACAAAGCTCCGGACTTCTGGTAGTTCCCAGAATTTCAAAATCTACAAAAGGGGGTAGGGCTTTTTCATATTTAGCTCCAAAGCTTTGGAATAGCCTTCCAGACAGTGTTCGGGGAGCAGACACGGTTTCTCAGTTCAAAAGTAGACTCAAGACGCATCTTTTTAATCTGGCACACACATAACTCATCCCAGTACTCATACTCCAGTACACCTATACCGAATGGCAACTACGCTAATTCTCCCCATCTGTTCTGTATTTCTCTACCCATCCCGAGGCATCGGGAGATTTTGCCAGCTTCAGTAGACAAAGGCCGACCCTGCGAGGTTCCTGAGGCATCCAGAGAAGGACCAGCTCCAGCTGGATTCAGCTTTATGATGGTTGGAGCTACACATGCTGCTCCTGTGCTTCCAGTGATCCAGACCTCATCTGCCCTCTGCACCTACTGACTCATCCCTATGCTGAACTGGTCTTCATGTCAATTTAAATAATTTCTGTCATATTGAATTTTCACCTGCACAACACACAAGATGTTATATCATTTCTATCTGTTGTCGCCCAAATGAGGATGGGTTCCCTGTTGAGTCTGGTTCCTCTCAAGGTTTCTTCCTAATGCCATCTCTGGCAGTTTTTCCTTGCCACCGTCGCCGTCACCCTTGGCTTGCTCATCAGAGAAATTTCATTCATTCGTCTCATTATTATCTGCACATTTTTCTCACACATCCACACTTCCAATTATTTTCTTTTCTATAATTATTATTATTATTTGTTTTTATTTATTTATTTTCTATTATTATTATTATTTATTTATTTACTTATTATTATTATTATTATTATTATTATGATTTGTTAAATTTCTTTAATTTTTGTGAAGCTGCTTTGAGACAATGACCATTGTTAAAAGGGCTATATAAATAAAATTGAATTGAATTGAATTGAATCACCGAGCACGACGTGAGGAGAGCCTTCAAGAGAGTGAACACCAGGAAAGCAGCAGGACCAGACGGCATCTCAGGCCGTATTCTCAGATCCTGCGCAGACCAGCTAGCACCTGTGTTCACTGAAATATTCAACATCTCTTTATCTCAGTCGGTGATCCCCACGTGCTTCAAAGAGTCAATCATTGTTCCTGTCCCGAAGAAACCACATCCTGCTTCTCTCAACGACTATCGCCCTGTAGCCCTCACCTCAGTAGAGATGAAGTGCTTTGAACGCCTGGTCAGAGACTTCATAATTTCTTCACTACCCGACACACTGGACCCACTACAGTTTGCATACCGTCAGAACCACTCCACAGACGATGCAATCTCTCATCTCCTCCACACATCACTTACTCACCTCGACACTAGGAAAGGGAATTATGTTAAAATGCTCTTCATCGACTACAACTCTGCATTTAATACCATAATTCAGTTTTATTTATTTGTATAGCGCTTTTAACAATTGACATTGTCTCAAAACAGCTTTACACAATCAAAAGAATTATTTAAGTTTGTATGGAATGTGAATGTGTATGAATCAAAATGTTCAGATAGTCCCTGGTGAGCAAGCCCGAGGGCGACAGTGGCAAGGAAAAACTCCCTGAGATGGTAATAGGAAGAAACCTTGAGAGGAACCAGACTCGACAGGGAACCCATCCTCATCTGGGTGAAACAGATAGCAGGAAATGATCTGCATTTATACTGCATTTATAAGTGTTAGGTTCAGCTATAATAGTTGATGTTAATTGATGTTATAATAGTTGATGTAAAATGGAGTCCAGTAATTATTCGAGACTCAGATAGACTTGTAGAAAGTTCCAGTCCTGAACTATCGAATTGTCAAGTCCTCAGAGAAACAGCTGACAACACCAGTCGAGGCCAGAACCATCTTCTAAGTAGATAGAATCATCCCCAGACACCAGGCACATCCTAAAGAGACACACGGGGCATCCATGCGATGAGACCTCCAACCAGAAACCGGGCACCAGGATGGACCAGACAGGTCCGGAGGGCAGAGGGAGTCTGGATCACTGGCAGCTCAGGAACCACATGTGTAGCTCGACAGAGAGAGAGAGAGAAAGAGTGAAAGGGGGAGACAGGGGGAGAGAGGAAAGAGAAAGAGGGGGAGGAAGAGAAGAGGAGGAGAGATTGCAATTAGGTATGGTCACAGTCACAATGTCTAATGTGAATGTATATTTACTGTAGAGTGCAAGCAGGGACTCCGGCAGGACTAACTATGACAGCATAACTAAAGGGAGAGCCAGAAGGAAACACAAACATGATGGCTCCCTGAGATGTAAAGCAAACAATCACCTCACCGTCAACAAACCTGAGTGATCAAATGAGACTGAGGAAGACAGCATCTAAAACATACCAGTTCACCATAATACTCTACGTCCATGAGTCCCCCAGATAATTCCCTCCACACTCACCACCAAGCTGGAGCACCTGGGACTCAGCTCATCTATATGTCAGTGGATCTCCAATTTTCTGACTGGCAGACCACAGGCAGTAAGGATGGGCGGACATGTCTCAGCTACACTCACTCTCAGCACTGGAGCCCCCCAGGGTTGTGTTCTGAGCCCCCTGCTGTACTCTTTGTACACCCACGACTGCGTGGCCACTACCAACTCCACCTCCATCATCAAGTTTGCTGACGACACTGTCGTGGTCAGACTGATCACCAACAATGATGAGTCGGACTACCTAGAGGAGATTGGAAATCTGGAGAACTGGTGCCAGAGGAACAATCTCCTGAACATCAGTAAGACAAAGGAGCTGATAGTGGACTTTTGTACAAAGCAGGAGAGGAACTACCAGATCACAGTCATCAACAGGAGCCCAGTGGAGAGAGTGGACAGCTTCATATACCTCGTTGTTCACATCACTCAGGACCTGTCATGGTCCTGTCACATCAACACCGTGGTGAAAAAAGCTCGGCAGCGTCTGTACCACCTCAGACGCTTGAGAGACTTTAGACTGCCCTCCAAGGTGCTCAGGAACTTCTACTCCTGCACCATAGAGAGCATCCTGATGGGAAACATCACGACCTGGTTCGGGAACAGCACCATGCAGGACAGACGAGCTCTACAGAGGGTGGTGCGATCAGCCGAGCGCATCATCCGCTCTGAGCTCCCTGACCTGCACTCGATCTACAGCAAGCGGTGCTGGACTAAGGCCAGGAAGATCGTGAAGGACCTCAGTCACCCCAGTAATGGACTGTTCTCTTTGTTGCGGTCTGGGAAGCGATTCCGCTCCTTAAGGCCAACACAGAGAGACTGAGGAGGAGCTTCTTCCCGCAGGCGATAAAGTCACTCAATCACAATCACACCTCCACACAGGACTAATAACATCTTTTTAAGCTCACAACATTGACTGGACAATCATGGACACATTCATACACACTTGCACTAAATATTTATACATCTGGACTATTGCACATGTCACTTTCACTAGTCACCTTTCATGCATATTTGCATAACCATTTGTCACTTTAAATTCTATATATATATATATACTCCCCCCCTTATATTTCTATATTTTGCAATATTTTATTATGCCCTTATTGTACAGTTTATTTTACTAGTTAAATTTATTTCTTTAGTATTTCCTTTTATTGACATTTATTTTACGTACAAGCTTTTATTTTCTTTTTAAGGTCACTGGCGGTCGTATAAGCATTTCACTGCATATTATACTGTGTATGACTGTGTATGTGACAAATAAAATTAGAATTTGAATTAATCATTCAATCGTATCAAATTCTTACCCAAATGCGTTGTTTAAAATAATAATAATAATAATAATAATAATAATTTGTGTAACTAATTAACTTTCATAGGTGAAGAAATATTGTAATGGAAGACAAAACCTTTGAGAACAAAAACTATTGCCCAAGATGTGTTATCTGAAAATGTTTCTAAAATGACATTATACTAGACTTAGCCTTGCCACTTAACAGATCTTTAAAGCGTGAAGGTTTAAGGATAGACAACACGAACAATTCCCTCGGATAAAGTATGCTGGTAAAAGTTTATGAAAAAAAAAAAAGACTATGTAGTCAAAATTGCAATGCATATAAACTTCAATATTCACATTAAGCTATCTGGGCTTTCACGAGTGGAGGCATACTGACACAGGGAAAACATGGCTAAAGCATAAAGAACGTTGACTTTAACTTAGATTTTAAGAAAAGTTTGTAACAGAAGTTTAACACCTCAATGTGCATTTTTTTTTTTTTATCCACACTCTTGTTACATCCCCGCATACACACCTACTAGAAAACAAGACAAAATTATAAAGGACAATAGCTTTTTCCAGATACGTTGTTTGATTTTTTTAAAATAATTTGTTTAGCTAAAATTCCGGTGCACTAACTTTCAACTTTCATGTGAAGAAATAATGTAATGGAAGAAAAAACATAAAAAACAGCAAAAAACAATTCCCTGAAATACAGTATGTTGCTAAAAGTTTATGGGGGAAAAAAAGACTGTACTCAAAATTACAATGCATATAAACTTTATTAATCACATTTAGCTACCCAAAAACTATTGCCCAAGATGTGTTAGTTTTTCTGAAAGGTTTCTAAAATGATATTATACTTACACATAGCCTTGATGATCTTTAAAGCGTGAAGGTTTAGTGCCAGAGGAACCATGTCCAAACAATCAAGAACTTCTACTTTAACATTTTGTAAATTTTTTTTAGTTTCTAAAATAAAAAGTATTGCTCAGAACATTTACTAATAGAACCTAAAAGAAATGTCATGTGTAAGGTTAATGCCAATGAAACAAGTCTAATCATTCAACAGTATCAACTTCTAACTCGGATACAGTATGTTGTTAGATTTTTTTGACAAAAATGACAAAATTATTTGTGTAACTAAATTTCCAGTCTAATTACTTTTAACTTAGGTGAAGAAATATTGTAATGGAAGAAAAAACTTATGAGAAAAAGAAGAAAAACAACTTTTACCTCAGATGTTTTTGTAAGAGTTTTCTGAAAAGTTTCTAAAATTACATTATATTTACACCTACAGTAGCAATGGCAGCTAACCGAACTTTCCAGCGTGAAGGTTTAGTGACAGAAAGGAAAAAAAAAGACTAAAACCCTCAAGAACAACCCAAGAACATTTACTGATCTGGGCCCGGGTTCTCGATAACGCACACTATTCGCGCGCTAAGAAGACTCTTAAGATATATCTTATGTTAAGTGATAACTTTTCTAAGTGTATTTCTCAAACTTTCTCTTAGGAGTCTTCTTAAGTCGCTGCTTCTTACGTCCGACGTTACAAGGCGCTGTCTACAATGAAGGTTCTGAATTAGCTGACATCGGTTACTCAGGAATCGATTTTTGACTCCTTTTTCATGACAGCGTTAAGAAAGACGGCACTTTCTATGCAAATTAAACATTGCACTAAATTCTTTTAATAGCGTTTATTTCGACATGGGTTAACTTAACAATAATATGCCATAATAGACAAATATATAAATTAAATCACCAAACTGTCGCTAATATTTTCATGTAACCTTTGGCCGTGAAACGAACCAGGTATACAATCATAGTTGATTGACAAACAGCTGATAACACTCTTCACCAGCTTCAGAAACAATGTGAAACATGTCAGTTGTTGGGGTTGTAAAGCACACTATGGAATGAATGAGATGACAGAGTGGAGGTTTAATACCCCTATTTCACACGCGGGGCCGTAAATGCGGTTCATTATGATTCAGCGCGAGTCTTGGTGCTATTATTACGTTTCCATTTTATCACGCAAAAAAAATAAACATATTTAACATGTGGAAGCTCGCGGACCTTGCAGATCTTCGCGGACCGTTGGGCGCCGGTCACTCGAGGCGGATCACGGTGCCTAATACCCCTCTCTCACCTGTGTGGCCTGACTCATCTCCGTGAGCTGCTGCGATTGCCCACGACGTTCCTTTAACGTTCCGCGAAGTTCTGCAAAGTCTGCAAGCTTCCGCGAGGACCAGCAAAAAATTAAACGTTGAATTTTTCACGCGGAAAGATGGAAACGTATTCACAGCACAAAAACTCGGGGTGAATCATGATCAAGCCTACGGCCACAGCACGAGACCGTGCAGGTGAGATAGGGGTATAACACCGCATCTCACAGCGAGTCAAACCGCATAGGTGAATACTGTAGGGGTATTAAACATTACAATCACCCAGAAAAATGAATGGATGCGCTGTCTGAAACTCCCAAGGTTATTTTCTCATTTAACTAAATCAAATTTCATAAAAATAAAACGTGACAAATGAAAAACCCATAAAGTTATGGATAATGGCTAATGATCAATGAAACATATTTTAAACAAAAAGCAGAGAGCAGCTGGACATCGGGACGGGGAGTGTACAGTAAGTACGATGCGTTGGTCTGGCACGTGCAGGTCTGAGCAGCTCAAGAAGCTCCATAATCTGTTGCCTTGGAAGGCAAAACTTTTATTTATTTATTTATTTATTTTTAATAACAACCACGGGGAAAATATGAAAAGGGTTGAAGTTTTGTCTAAAGGAAAAATATACATGACCCACACGGCTCCATGGACCGCGCCGTCTTCAGTTTAACACAACACCACGCTGCCAAATTGTTCGCCACCTGTTTAATATTAATACTGATTGCCAATTTTAATGCATTAGTCACATTATGAAATAGGCAACTTAAAAGTCACTCTATTAGTTCTGATATCAAATAAAATAACATTCTTAAACAGGTCTACAGGATATTCCATCATTAATACGACTTTGATAACGTGCCATAATGTGTTTGCATACACCGCTGATTTATAAAGACTGCTGCTCAGTGGCGGCGACTAGCGTCTCGAGCTGAAACTACGCTAAGAATGAGTTAAGGTTAGTCTAGACCAACCTTACGAACGTGTGACTTAGCTAAGAGATACTTAGCGTAAGAACGTTTCGGGAAACGCGCCATAACGTTAAGAGAGAGGTTAAGGTACAACTTAAGAACTACTTAGCGATAAGAAGCTTTCGAGAAACCGGGCCCTGTTTACTTCACATCAGTTTTTGTTAAGATTTTGAAGAAAATACTTTGTGTAACTCACATTACCGGTTATTTTGAGAGCATTCAGAGCTAACTCAACTTATATGTTAGGGTCTTTTGAAACATCCAAAATAAAACTGTAAGGGGTTATTCCTACCCCTGTGTGAATGTTTCCCTACAGAGATATTATTACAACCCCATGTGTGACCGGTTTGTCCCAAACTCTGCGCAGTGTTGTGAATTGAACGAGACCGGACAACAAATATTCCACAAGCCACGTTTATTATTATTATTATTAAGAATGAATTAAAACCAAATGAATAAAAAAAAAAAAAACTTTGTTTGCTTATAAATGACCTGTGAGTCAAAATAGATACATTTAGCCACGGCGTTCAAACATACATACATAGTGTCACTTCCAAAGAAAACATGCATTAAACAACCTCTATTTGTGCTTCCTTACAAATAAATTGCATTTGTATCACCATAAATACATACTTTTTTATTTTTTAAGCTAGAGCTCCGTCAGAACTCACCTCTCTCCAGCTACGCTTACCGCGCGCGCACTGAAGGAGACCAGCCGAAACCGGAAGAAGCGGTAACTCTAAAAGGGCCCGTGTCCCATTTTTCAGCAGTCACAAGCTGATTTCCAGAGTGT
This sequence comes from Channallabes apus, assembly GCA_030522415.1. NCBI lineage: Eukaryota > Metazoa > Chordata > Actinopteri > Siluriformes > Clariidae > Channallabes > Channallabes apus. The sequence goes on along the minus strand of CM060115.1, from coordinate 41,593,495 downwards.
AAAATATCAAAAATGCAAAAGAAATAATAACCAAAAAGACAGATTTTGAGTTAAAATTAATGTAAATATAGTATCTGCTACACATGCATGGACGTAAACACATATGCACAGCACACACACACACACACACACACACGCCCTTGGCATAAACATTTTCTAAACAAAACATTAGCTTCATCTCCCCATGAAAAATATATCAAACTCATACACGGCAAAACCGTTTACGCGCGGACCTCGCTTTTGTCTCTTGTATTTTTTCTCGAATGTATGCGCGCAACAACACCGTTTTTAGTCGTATCATCGAGACCAATTTATTTCTTCTTCTTCAACGACTCCGGACTTTCGCCCTCTGGTAACGTTTATTCTTCTTCTCTTTAAAAGTAACTTAAAACTAACAAGTTCGGTAGTCCTCAGTCATTAAAACTGCTCCAAGTTTTTACCAAAATGAATAAATGTTTCACTGTTTGCCCCTGGGTAATAATAAATACATTCTCCCTGTCTTAATAGTTACGCACAAACACCTTGAAATGAGTCCCCTCACCAAGCATATTTTTTCAAATAAAACACACTGAACAAATTCTTTCACTAAATAAGTGAAATAAATACGTATATAAATGAATAAATACATATATAAATAAATATAAATTAATAAATACGTATATAAATAAATGAATGAAACGATGTCTAACGCATAAACATCCTAACCCCTCCCTTTTTTATCGAACCTTCAGGTCCTAAAGGTCATCCAAAGGTCAACTAAAAGGTCATAAAAAAGCACTTAGGGCGGCAATAAAACTGTCAAAATCGAGTTTGACGAAAACTTGTTAGGTACTATTTTTGATGCCTTCCTCTTTTGCAATTTGCTTTGGATAAAGGCAAACTTACAAAAGATGAAGAAATGCCTAATTGTAGTTGTACGAATAAAAGATTATGTAATGATACAATGTAAATTTTTTCACAGAAACAAAGCGTAAAGATGAGACATGAATCTCAAGAGGATCTCTTTGATGATTGCCTGGTAAAGCATTGTTTTCTTATTAATTATACAATTTATTAATACCTTGAATATAGTGTTTGTTGCATTGGACAGAAGCATATAAATGCAAATGAATATATAAATCTGATTAATTATTGAACGAATTTTCATGTTTGGACTAACCCATTAAATACAAACTCAGCATTCATCATAGGATTTCCTGACACTGTAAAGGTGCAGAGTAATCTATGGAGTGTAGCCATCTTGTTTTACTGATGCAAGATTATTGCTAAAGCAATTTAACCCAAGTTTAACAATCTGAAGTATATGAAGTGATGGTAATTTTTTATTATCAATTATTTTTATTATTATTTTTTCTCTGTGAAATGAAGTCAGCACAGGTTCAGATTTTTTTTTGTTTCTCAAAATAAATTATTTATTTTCTTGTAAATTTTATGCAGGAGGACAGACGACGTGATGTATGCACCTTCTTAAAATCCTTGTCGTCCGTGCTGTTGAAGGGGAAGAACCGGTTGATGTATCTATAATCCTTGAAGGAGAGGAAATTTGAATGTGGCAATAGCCCCGAGCACTTGAGCTATTTTCAGAAAGTTCTTCTAGAACTTGATGGGATTAAGCTATCACCAAAAGTGCAAGCTTTAAAGATGAAGTTATCATCTTAAAACATTTGATTTGGCTTGACTACAAGTCTTTACATGTTGTGTTTACATGTTTAGCTTAAAATGTTTTAATGCGTTAAGGTTTCAATGGCATACTTTTCAGTGCTCTAGTCCAGAGTGCTGATTTGAATATTGCAACTTCACTGCTTCAGAGGGCTATTACAGTAAGTTTTAACGTTTATTCTACAGTTTGTTTAATGTATTTTCTGCTGTATTTTATTTCTAAATGAATGCTGTATTTTATTTATTTATTATTATTTTACACAATTTTGTTTAAAACAAGTATTTCAGGCCCTGCTGCCGTGCAGTTGTTTCTATGGATGCAAAATTTAGCTGAATGCACTTTTATTAAAAAGACAACCTGTATCTAGACTGTGAATGTCACAAATATTTGGTAATGTTGGTGAATAAACTGATTAATTATATTTTAGTTGTGTGATTTATGAAAGATATAGATGAAATAATTACTTAAGTTTCTTTCCAAAACATAAATTAGCAATGTTTACATTATTATAGGGAGTAATATAAATTGATAAAACCAAGTAAGGGGAAATCTCACAAAACAAAATGATAGTAATTTCATAAAATCAAGGTTCCTGCTGATACAACAATGAATTAACTTTACTTGATTATTTTAAATAAATCTAATTTGTGCATTAAATATAATTATGTAACTTTTACTTGATTTCTTTTATTGTTAATTTAATTGTTAAGTAGATTTTACCTGACAATTACGGGTGAGTTTTACTGAATCCCAATTCTATTTTCTACACCTTCCCCTTGTCCCTTGAAACGAAGTGGAAAGGGGAAGGGTTTAAATATTTCCCCTAAGAAATGGGACACCACTACAACACTGTTATACGTCATCATACGTTGTCACTAGTTCCTAATGTTACGTCAGAGGACATGCGCCGATGTTTATCACACATTCCAATAAGAGAGAGATTACTCACTCCCAAAGTTTTTTTGCGCCGTATTTTGATTTTTAAAAAAGTTGCTCATTTTCACCACGAAAATGGATGAGCCTTTGGGTTTCCTCAGCCGTCCCTATACAGAATATAAATTACAAAACTGTGGTCACGTTGCAGTAAGTAAGAATAGTGTAAGCACCGTTCATTTACATGTACACATATGGCCGTAAGCAAAACAAACAATGCGTTGTCAAATGCTCGGCAAACTGCTGTGCTACTGAACTTTCATATTTGTTTGTAGCATGCAGTAAAGTGTATGTGACATAAAAATATATATTTGTAATATTGTGCAATCTGTGCTATCCGCTAGCAAACTTTAGCGATTTTTTTGCAAACGTTTCTTTACAGAATATCACCATAAACACAAGCACAGGACTAGAGGTAATATACATATAATGAAAACTTGTCATAAATATCTTTATTAATGGCAAAAATTAACATTTATGTCTCTGCTTGCTCGAGTGAGCAGCCATGTTGAAAATTTCGCTTAGCCCTTCGTTTGAAGTGAGGTCCCGAAAAATCTTCGTTTGGAGGGCTATCTGGCTCTTCCCCTTCCCGCTACACCTCCAACCAAAAGAGAAATGAGACACCCCTACCCCTTCACGTGAACGCGCCAAACGGAAGGGTAGGGCTAAGTGTATTGGGATTCAGCCTTAATATTGGAGCAATAAAATTTACTTAAAATCTATGTGTCCAAATTGTTACGAGGATTTTATCAAGTAAATCTTACAAGATCTTTTTTTCAGTGCATGGGTGAACATGATGATTTAAGAATTTAATTAAACACAAATATATATATATATATATATATATATATATATATATATATATATATATATATATATATATATATTGTGTGTGTGTGTGTGACGCAAGGGCGTCAACTCACACGTACTATTCCATTGTCACTCATACTGTCGTAGTTTTTAGAGCCCTAAAAAAGCATTCGCTAGTTAGTAAGTAAATAAAAGACAAATGAATAAATAGTTTTAAATTATATATATATATATATATATATATATATATATATAATGGAAATATGTATAAAGAAAATCTAATTAATATTTTCGTGTTTAATTACAAAAAAAAACATTTTAATGATTAGTGATTGCAGACATTTGCACTATTTTTGAGAACTATTAAGTTCTCCTTCAACGTGTCATAGCCGATAACTGCCCCTTTGATCTGCTGGGTATGGCGGGGCGTCGACTGCTGATCAGTGTAAAGTAGCGTCACAAACACACTCAAACTCACACACATGATTTATAGATAAAATGCAGACATAAACACCCCACCCCCCCAGGAAAACAACAAACACAAATATATAGACTACAGTACTCGCTTTTCCAACATGCTAGCGCATTCCGATGTGAGCCGATTTATTCAAGTCATAATTAGAGAATATAGAGAGATTAATAACAGAGAAAGCATAATAAGATGTCTATACAGTAAATAAAAAGAAAAGTATCAAATCCAACTATTAATTCTGATTTAATTGCTATCATTAACCATTTATGTTATATATTTATTCATTTTATATTATATTACATTATTTTTTATATATTATATTTACACAATGCTTGCTCTTGAAGGACTTTATCTAAAAGCCAGACTGACCAAGTTTCTAATTCACTGCTGAAGTAGTTAAATATGCTTATACTGTAGATAGGTGTAGGTTACATTTTAAAAGTACAATCGCTACTGTTACACCATTACTGTAATCCCCCTTCTCACCTTTCATTGGTGTGAAGTTATCAAACCGGTGTCGCTGATGGGGGAATTCACAGAATTGAGAGGTTTCGCCAGCAAAACAAATAGAAAAATTAACATAAGTAAATATAAAATGTTTAATTGTAACAATTAAATCAGACTTCATAGGTGGATTTGATACGTTGAGTGTAATTCATACATTTACTGAATATATTCAAATAAACACACCATACGGCAAATATATCATCTCAAAGCTTTTATTTGTGGGGTCATAAATGCAGTGTTCATTTACATTCCTGTGTGTCCACCCTGATTTTTAACCACTACTGGAAGGACTTTAAACAACGTATTTATGTATTTATTACATGCCTCTTTTGTAAGTACCTAAAATTTAGGATTTAGAATTTATTAATAGCAGTAATTAAAAAGAAAAGTATCAAATCCAACTATTAAGTCTGATTTAATTGCTATCATTAACCATTTATGTTATATATTATATATATTTTTTTCTATTTTAGACAGAGACATTCGCTCTCTTCTTCATTCATCTAAACTCCCTACAGTATTTGCCAACAGCGTACACAGTTTGTTAAATTCACACCTGAATGAAAGGTGAGAAGAGATTCCTCAGAATCTTCTGACACAATGCTTGCTCTGAAGAACTTCAGTGAAGTTCACTGAAGAATCTAAAATACATTATTTTTTATATATTATATTTACACAATGCTTGCTCTTGAAGGACTTTATCTAAAAGCCAGACTGACCAAGTTTCTAATTCACTGCTGAAGTAGTTAAATATGCTTATACTGTAGATACATAGAGGTTACATTTTAAAAGTACAATCGCAAGTAAATTACAAACTGAATGTAATGTAAAATATGAATAAACCAGTATTAGACACAGATATACGATATGGTAGTATATACAATGAAAAAACTATTTACACGAGTGCTCAAATGTAAAGCAAACGCAATTATTAATTTATTGTGTATATTTAACTTCATTCAGCCATTTAAGTTATATGAAGAATAACGTTCCTAACCCACTATTATTTTAATCTTAAATAAAGTTGGCCTAATACAATATTGTTTCCAGTGCTGAAGCAAACATGATTTTGTTTTAGTCTATTCGCTGAATACATTTACATTTAGGCAAATGGCAGACGCTCTTATCCAGAGCGACTTACAAAAAGTGCTTTAAAGTTAACATCACTGGATACATACTTACACTGGGTTAACTAGGTTTATAACCAAGTGCCATTAGTAGAACACAACTGGGAAGAGAGTTTTTTTTTTTTTTTTTTTTGCGGGGGGGGGGGGGGGGGGTGGTTAGTCCAAGTACTGGAGAAACAGATGCGTCTTGAGTCGTCGTTTAAAGATAGTCAAAGTCTCTGCTGTACAGACATCTAGAGGAAGTTCGTTCCACCACCTAGGTGCCAGAACAGAAAAGAGCCTGGATGAATGTCGCCCTCGATCCCTGAGAGATGGTGGGATGAGGCGAGCAGTGCTGGAGGATCGGAGGGAACGTGGTGCAGTGCGTGGTGTGATTAGAGCAGAGAGGTAAGTGGGTGCAGGGCAATTTTTAGCTTTGTAGGCAAGCATCAGCGTTTTGAATTTGATGCGGGCAGCTACAGGAAGCCAGTGCAGGGAGCGGAGGAGTGGGGTGGTGTGGGAGAACTTGGGGAGGTTAAAAACGAGACGTGCTGCTGCATTCTGGATCATTTGCAGAGGACGAATCGTGGACAGAGGCAGACCTGCCAGGAGTGAGTTGCAGTAGTCCAGTCTTGAAATAACAAGGGACTGAACAAGCACCTGAGTAGCCTGTGAAGAAAGAAATGGGCGAATTCTTCTGATATTGTAAAGAAGAAATCTACAAGAGCGAGTAAGGTTAGCGATGTGTGGGGAAAATGACAGATGGTTGTCCGCGGTTACCCCAAGATTGCGGGCAGTGGCTGAAGGAGTGATTTGGTTGTTGTCCAGGGATATCACAAGGTCTTGACCTGGGGATGAGTCACAAGGGATGAACAACAGTTCAGTTTTACTCAGATTGAGCTTTAGCTGATGTGCAGTCATCCAGGATGAGATGTCTGCCAGACATGCTGAGATCTGGGTGGAAACCTGAGTGTCAGAGGGAGGAAAGGAGAGAGTAAGTTGGGTGTCATCTGCATAACAATGGTATGAAAATCCATGCGATGATATGACTTTACCAAGAGACTGGGTATAGAGGGAGAACAGAAGAGGACCAAGTACTAAGCCCTGTGGGACACCAGTAGAGAGTCTACGTGGAGCAGATGTAGATCCCCTCCATGTTACCTCATATGACCTATCTTCTAGGTAAGAAGCAAACCATTGCCACGCTGTTCCACAAATTCCAAGGCTTGTAAGAATAGATAATAGAATCTTGTGGTTCACCGTGTCAAATGCAGCTGACATGTCCAGGAGGATGACAACAGATGACAGTTTAGCAGATCTAGCAGCATGGAGCTTCTCAGTGACTGACAGAAGGGCAGTCTCTGTGGAATGTGCCACTTTGAATCCAGATTGGTTGGGATCATTAAGGTTGTTCTGTGAGAGATAAAGAGACATTTGGTTATAAACAGTTCTTTCAAGAATTTTGGAAATAAAAGAGAGAAGTGATACCGGGCGATAGTTGTTAACTGCTGATGGGTCCAGGCAGGGTTTCTTGAGGATGGGAATAACCCTTGCCTTCTTAAAAGCAGCAGGAACATGACCAGATGATATGGAATGATTGATGATGGTTGTGGTGAAGGGAAGGAGGTCTTGTGAGATTGCCTGGAGCATTGTGGAGGGGATTGGGTCTAATGCAGGTGGTGGGGTTAGATGACGAGATGATCTGCTGAATCTCATCAGATGACAAGTTGGAGAATTCTGCTAAAGGAGGGAAGGGAAGGTCCTGTGGTTCTGCTGTAGGAGTTTGGTTGGGAGCGAAGGACTGGCGGATTGCTGCAATTTTCCCATCGTAGAATGTGGCAAAATCGTCAGCAGTCAGAGAGGAAGGGGCAGGAGGAGTTGGTGGGTTGAGTAGTGAGGAGAAGATGTTGTGGAGTTTGCCAGGATCATGTGCAGCGGCTTCCAGCTTTTCTCTGAAGAAGGTAGTTTTGGCAGAAGTCACAGCACATGAGAATTTGGAGAGAAGAGTCTGGTAAGAGATGAGATCTGCATCAAGTTGCGATTTCTTCCATCTTCTCTCTGCAGTTCTTAATTCTCTCCTGTTGTTGCGTAGTACATCTAGTACATAAAACACAAACCGAAAGGACAAATTAAGGAATGTACGAAACATTAACACCTTTACCGTGTTCAAATAAATCTGTAGAGTTACTGCATTGTTTCAAGACATCCTTAATTTAAAATTTTTCCCCCTAATTATATGTCCACAAATACTTTGACAACATACACTTATCAACTTATCCACATAAACTTATCAACACAAACTCTCCGTGCACGCACACACAATCTCTAAAAAAATAATATTAATAACATACATATACAAATAAACAAAAATAAAAACGTCTATATTGAAGTTTACGGTGAACGCAGAGTCGGCTAAGCACACGTGATGACGCGCGTGCCCTCACCTCTGTTACGGCTGCCTACAGTATTTGGCCAAAAGAATTATAATAATTGAACGATATGCCTGGTCCTGGAAAGAGACATCAACAGTCTGGCGCTGAGAAACGAAAGAACCGAAAGAAAAAAAAAGCCTAAGATGAAGCCCGTGCATCAATTCCAGAAATAAAACTTTACTTTATTCTGTCGATGTTAATAATGTAATAACGTAAAGTTAACGTAAAATAGCGTAAATTTCATTTAACAGCAGGGGGGATAATAAATATATATTTTTAATAATTTATTGCATTGTTTATGTTGTTTACAGTCAAGCCATTAACATACAATAAAATGTAAACATGAGATCTAAACTAAAAACTGTGCTCCCTGTGCTGGTGCTGGCAATACCATCTCTTTGTTCTGCTGTCTCCGGCTCCCTCCCTGGTTCTGAATCTTCCCCTTCCTCTACTCTCACTGTCTCAGAACAGACTGACTCCTGAAGCAGAAAAAAATGCAGGAAAAGATGTTTTCCATACTCATAATAACTAACTTGTTCACATTACACTTGTTAAATTGAAAGATCATACTGTAAATTGGTGAGCCTATTACTTTCTACTGAACAGCCACAACTCCGAAAACATTAAAGAAATTGTTCACCCCCCAAAAAAATAAAATTAATCTGTCATTATCCCTTCGATAAAAGCACCACGCTTACCCGATGCTGTACATCTGATTGGCCCTACCGAAAAAAATATAGCACTGGCTCAACTTAAAAAAAATTGAAGTAATCTGTCACACCTAATATTTTAGCATTGACGTAATGTAAATAAACCATTTACTCTAACTTAAAATTTTTGAAAATACGTTCATTCCACAATAAATGTTCATATAAAGAAATGTGTTTTGAGTGTAAATCAATACGTAATTAAGTTTTTTATACTTTTATATTTAAATTATGAATGCCTTAAATCTTTATTTGATGCAACTTTAATTTCTGAAGGTGAAACAAACCAAATATTTAAAGCTGTTCTAAATCTAAATAAATGAGTTGGCTATATTACTTAATGTAAATATTCTACTAAATCTAACCTGAAATTATAAACTTGATATAAACCACTTTTGAATGGTTGAGCAAATTACCTTTTTTTAAGTTGCATCAAATAAAGATTTAAGGCATTCATAATTTAAATATAAAAGCATAAAAAACTTACACTCAAAACACATTTCTTTATATAAACATTTATTGTGGAATGAACGTATTTTCATCCAAAATGTTAACATTAAGATTTTTTTTTTCAAAATGTATAAACACCAACAGTCATTCAACACTGCTAACTGAATTTGAAATTGAGAGGGAAAAAAAAGATATGTCTGCATTTATCCACAAATTTAATTTTGCAATGGGTACATTTTGTCCTTCTCAAGCCTGCTGAAGAAGAACCAAACTAAATACTCTGCGACTAAAATAAATTACTCCATAAAATTACAAATAGTAACACTCAACTTTGCAACATACATTTATTAATTGAACTGAAAAGAAAATTAGAAAATGTTCCTGAAACAAAATCAGCAGAGGTAAAACAACATGGAACATTCATGTGCGACTGATGGAAACTCAATAAGTCACAATCCCGATTTCCTGTGGTGGCTGAAGACAGTCCTCTTCCTACCTGAGGACAAACAGGGCCATCGTGCACCTCTCAAGTTCTGCCTGCTTCATCTTTCTGAACAACCTAATAAAAGAAAGGACATTTGTTAGACAAGTTGCTCTATTTGGCAAAACAGTGACTGATGTATGCATGTAAAATCACTTAATGCTTCCTGCAAATAAAGATACACCTAGGATTATAGTGCAGCATGATAAATGTAATTAGCTCAATGAATAGGCCAAAACAACTGACATACATATACACACATTATGTATTAATGATAAAGTTTATCATTTTAAGTATTAATATAAACTTGAGTAACATCCACTTCTTAATTCATAGGGTTTAATATGATGTTGGGCTTTTGCAGCTATAACAGCTTCTGCTCTTCTGTGATTTCTTTCCACAAGGTTTAGGAGAATGTATGTAACTAATGTTAATACATACTGATGAAAAAAAAAAAAAGGTTGTAGGCTGCAGCTGATAATGCCAATTAGGGCTGCAACTAACAATTATTTTGATAATCGATTAGTTGGCCGATTATTGTTTCAATTAATCGGATAAAAGCTAAACACTTTAATTTTATGCTTTGCTTATAATATATATATATATATATATATATATATATATATATATATATATATATATATATATATATATATAAAATCAAATTCAAATTTTATTGGTCACATACACAATCATACACAGTATAATATGCAGTGAAATGCTTTATACGACCGCCAGTGACCTTAAAAAAGAAAATAAAAGCTTGTACGTAAAATAAATAATCAATAAAAAGGAAATACTGAAGAAATAATTTTAACTAGTAAAATTAACTGTGCAATAAGGGCATAATAAAATATTGCAAAAATATAGAATATAGGGTAGAGTATATATGTATATAGTATTAAAGTGTCGGTGGTTGTGCAAATATGCATGAAAGGTGACATGTGCAATTGTCCAGATGTATGAGTATTTAGTGCAAGTGTGTATGAATGTGTCCATGATTGTCCAGTCAGTGTTGTGAGCTTAAAAGGTGTTATTAGTCCTGTGTGGAGGTGTGATTGTGATTGAGAGACCTTATCGCCTGCGGGAAGAAGCTCCTCCTCAGTCTCTCTGTGTTGGCCTTTAGGGAGCGGAATCTTTTCCCAGACCGCAACAAAGAGAACAGTCCATTACTGGGGTGACTGAGGTCCTTCATGATCTTCCTGGCCTTAGTCCAGCACCGCTTGCAGTAGATGGAGTGCAGGTCAGGGAGCTCAGTGCGGATGATGCGCTCGGCTGATCGCACCACCCTCTGTAGAGCTCGTCTGTCCTGCATGGTGCTGTTCCCGAACCAGGTCGAGATGTTTCCCGTCAGGATGCTCTCTATGGTGCAGGAGTAGAAGTTCCTGAGCACCTTGGAGGGCAGTCTAAAGTCTCTCAAGCGTCTGAGGTGGTAGAGACGCTGCCGGGCTTTTTTCACCACGGTGTTGATGTGACAGGACCATGATAGGTCCTGCGTGATGTGAACACCGAGGTATCTGAAGCTGTCCACTCTCTCCACTGGGCTCCTGTTGATTACGGGGGTCTGGTAGTTCCTCTCCTCCTTTGTACTAAAGTCCACTGTCAGCTCCTTTGTCTTACTGACGTTCAGGAGGAGATTGTTCCTCTGGCACCAGTTCTCCAGATTTCCAATCTCCTCTAGGTAGTCCGACTCATCATTGTTGGTGATCAGTCCGACCACGACGGTGTCGTCAGCAAACTTGATGATGGAGGTGGAGTTGGTAGTGGCCACGCAGTCGTGGGTGTACAAAGAGTACAGCAGGGGGCTCAGAACACAACCCTGGGGGGCTCCAGTGCTGAGAGTGAGTGTGGCTGAGACATGTCTGCCCATCCTTACTGCCTGTGGTCTGCCAGTCAGAAAATTGGAGATCCACTGACATATAGATGAGCTCAGTCCCAGGTGCTCCAGCTTGGTGGTGAGTGTGGAGGGAATTATGGTGTTAAAAGCAGAGCTGTAGTCGATGAAGAGCATTTTAACATAATTCCCTTTCCTAGTGTCTAGGTGAGTGAGTGATGTGTGGAGGAGATGAGAGATTGCATCGTCTGTGGAGCGGTTCTGACGGTATGCAAACTGTAGTGGGTCCAGTGTGTCGGGTAGTGAAGAAATGATGAAGTCTCTGATAAGGCGTTCAAAGCACTTCACCACTACTGAGGTGAGGGCTACAGGGCGATAGTCGTTGAGAGAAGCAGGATGTGGTTTCTTTGGAACAGGAACAATGATGGACTCTTTGAAGCACATGGGGATCACCGACTGAGATAAAGAGATGTTGAATATCTCAGTGAACACAGGTGCTAGCTGGCCTGCGCAGGCTCTGAGAATACGACCTGAGATGCCGTCTGGTCCTGCTGCTTTCCTGGTGTTCATTCTCTTGAAGGCTCTCCTCACGTCGTGCTCGGAGATGATGAGCTGGTCCCGGTGCTGGCTGTGTCTTCCTGTCTGCAGCCGTTAGCGCCGCTAGCATTAGCGGCGTTAGCATTAGCGCCGTTAGCGTCTTTAGCTGCAGCCTCGAAGCGAGCATAGAAGATGTTGAGCTCGTCTGCCAGAGTCGCGTCCGCGTTCGTCATACCGGATGTTGGTGCTTTATAGTCCGTTATTGTTCTCAGTCCCTGCCACAGGCTCCTAGAATCACTCTGTTGAAGCTGTGACTCTAGTTTTCTCCCGTAGCGCTGCTTCGCCTCTTTTACCGCCTTCCGTACATTATATGACGCAGCCTTGTACGGTTCCATGTCCCCCGACGCAAGTCCCGTGTTGTAGGCAGCTGTGCGAGATCTCAGAGCGTCGCGGATGGTTTTATCCACCCACGGCTTCTGGTTGGGAAACGTTCTGATAGTCTTTTTCTCTACCGTATCGTCTGCCAGCTTTTCAATAAATCCCACAACCGCTTCCGTAAACACGCTGACGTCATCATCGGAGCTGTTTCTGAACATGTCCCAGTCTGCGTCATCGAGTGCGTCCTGTAACGCGGCCACCGATTGGTCCGTCCAGCGCGCGAACTCCCTCTGGACCGGCACTTCCTGTTTCAGCCTTTGTTTATATTTTGGCATGAGGAAAATGGCGGCGTGGTCGGATTTACCAAACGCTGGACGAGATTGTGCCTTGTAACCGTCTTTGACCGTGGTATAACAGTGGTCCAGTGTCCTTTCGCCCCTGGTGGGGCAGGTGATGTGCTGATGAAAGTTCGGCGCTGCGCGTTTGAGGTTGGCACTATTAAAATCCCCCGCCACAATGAGCGCAGCGTCCCGGTGTTGTGTCTGGTGCTGTGTGAGCGCCTCATGCAGCTCGCATAAGGCAGTTTCAGTGTCCGCTTGTGGAGGTACAGTTGTTACAAAATCGGAGCATCGTATGTAACGTCGCCGCCGCATTACGGCATGTGCATTTGCTGTGCATTTGCTTGCTTTTACCACTGAGTGGCGCTATATAACTACAGACTGACGCATCATGCCTTACATTCTCTGTCTCATTAATGAGACGCGTCCCATTAAATAATACACGTAGTAGCCCATAACATCAAGTGAAACACTGTAGTTGATCGAATTCATAATCACAGTACTATAATTACAGTACAAATGTAGAATTCAAATTAAATCAAATCTTATTAAGATCAAATTTAAGCACAATAAATATTAACACAGTGAGCCTTTAGATTTTATCACGTGTAATTAGAAAATAAGTGTGTAGGGTTTTATTTAAATATAAATTTCTAAACCAATGAGATCAAATAACACCAAGTTATTATTATAACAGGCTTACTTCGTCACTTATCAAAGACGTACACTTGCTTTCAAAGAAGTCGAGTGGCTTATTAACGTCTCTGGTGTGCATTGTCTCTAAGTGGCCGCTTGGTGTAGCGGGTAGAACACTCGACTAGTGATCTACAAAGCGCCAGTTCGAATCCCGAGTGATGTTTTAAAATTGTTTTATTTTAAAACTAAATAAAATGTTTTAAGTGCGCTTAAGGTAGAGTCTTATAAAGGCTATGTAGACTTATATAGTTTTATTATATATTTTTGCACATTAATCTGAGTCCTCATCTGTTAGATCTGTTTAGTTTTTTTTTCCTGCCGGGACGAATGCGCGGTTCCATCCCTTTCCCGCCTATTCAGGGAGCCTACGGAGTGAGCGATTAACCATAGTCGAATCGATTGGTGTGCGTCCAACTCACGTTACTCGTGTGCTATTCATGCCGGCTGGTGATAATTAACGTTAATATGATCTCGGGCTTGCTCACGATGCTCAACATCTATAAAAATAGCAAAGTATTGTGTATAGAGTGATTAAAAAAAACTATCTAACGCATGTTAGAAAACATAATTTCCTGCATTTTTTTCTGCTTCAGGAGTCAGTCTGTTCTGAGACAGTGAGGGTAGAGGAAGGGGCAGATTCAGGACCAGGGAGGGAGCCGGAGACAGCAGAACAAAGAGATGATATTGCCAGCACCAGCACAGGGAGCACAGTTTTTAGTTTAGATCTCATGTTTACATTTTATTGTATGTTGATGGCTTGACTGTAAACAACATAAACAATGCAATAAATTTATAAAAATATATATTTATTGTCCCCCCTGCTGTTAAATGAAATTTGCGTTATTTTACGTTAATGTTACGTTATTACATTATTAACGTCGACAGAATAAAGTAAAGTTTTATTTCTGGAATTGATGCACGGGCTTCATCTTAGGCTTTTTTTTCTTTCGGTTCTTTCGTTTCTCAGCGCCGGACTGTTGATGTCTCTTTCCAGGACCAGGCATATCGTTCAATTATTATAATTCTTTTGGCCAAATACTGTAGGCAGCCGTAACAGAGGTGAGGGCGCGCGCGTCATCACGTGTGCTTAGCCGACTCTGCGTTCACCGTAGACTTCAATATAGACGTTTATATTTTTGTTTATTTGTATGTATGTTATTAATATTAATTTTTTAGAGATTGTGTGTGTGCGTGCACGGAGAGTTTGTGTTGATAAGTGTATGTCGATAAGTTGATAAGTGTATTAGAAAGCATTAAAATGTTCATTTGAATTAAAATGACACACACACGTCTGTATATACAGTATATCAATTACATATATATCAATTTCATTAGTTCGTTCATTCTATTTGAAGCTTCGGATGTTTGTTTTTTTCTTGGTTTGGTTAGATTAGTTCTGAACTCGCTTCCGTGAAACTATCGCTAAAACAATGTGTGTAAAACAAGAGTGTCATAGTCCATTGTTAGTTTTAATGATTTGGCTGAAACTAATTATCACTACATAAGTACCCTAACACCATTGATCATGAGTCTCAGCTGAACCTAATTCTATACTTGTAACAGAAAATGTAGATGCAGATTCCAAATGTGTATTTATATAATAGATAGATAGATAGATGTGTGTGTGTGTGTGTGTGTGTGTGTGTGTGTGTGCTCTACGCAGGGGCAAGAGAGGGCAGCGCACCCTTAAATGTCTGCACATGTTAATATATTCCTAAAATGTATATATTACAAGTTGATAAACTGATCTGCGGTAGCGGAAAAATCCGCTGAAAATGACAGGCTGCAGCGCACACACACACACACACACATACACACGCGCGCGCACACACACACACACACAGACACACCTCCCTTGAGCCCTGCGTCTGTCGGATTTCAGCTGTCACGGGGTGGAAAGACTTTGAAGCAGTTTATATATGAATCTAAGCTTGAACTTATCAGCATTGTAAATATATAATACTTTTCAAATAAAATCGCTATTACTTTGACCCTGAAGTTTAGTTTAGCACACACAAAAAACAGAAAAGTCATTTCTGGTAAATCAACGGAATGTGTAGTTTATTTACAGTAATTCATTAAAAAATGAATATACATTGTACAGTACACGGTAAACACGGGAAAAATTACAAAATGAAAAAAAAAAAACAGTGTCTACTTTATAAACAGCTTAGTATGTGCGTCGAGATGCTGAAATCCCTTGCATGTTTTTGCTTCCAAGTGGAGAGATATTTGACCGATAGCCTAGAACAAAAGATCTATAGGTGTGATCACAACCCCCTCCGACCGACCGTGCCATCAATCACTGACCACCTCAGAAGTTCCCTCCAATGTATGGCTGCAATACTTGTTTTGCAAGTATTTTTAACACCATTCAAAGGCTTACAAGTTCCATTCAACATATAATGATGTCTCCACATGTTAATATATTCCTAAAATTTATATATTACAAGTTGATAAACTGATCTGCGGTAGCGGAAAAATCCGCTGAAAAAAGGACAGGCGCACACACACACACAGACACACACACACAGACACACCTCCCTTGAGCCCTCGGTAAACATCCAAGCACTGAGGCACGCAAATCCCCTGACCACAATAAGGTGGCAATCCCAAACAGCAAACAAAAAAAATTATTATTCAGAGCACGATATACAACCGTAATGAGTCCCGTAACCGGCTTATACAGCTGGCATGTGACCAACGTATTTAACCGTGAGGAGTCCATAAAATCAGTAGCAGCTAATAATTACTAATTACTTTAGTTAATGCTGCTACTGATTTTATTCCAGCTTACCTGTTCAGGTTGATTGCGATTCTTTTTAAAATATTGTCTCAGTTTTATACGTATGTTGTTCGTCTTGATGTTTGTCTTCTTTTCACTTGGCAACACTCAAATGCAAATTATTCACCGTGAATCAGCTGTTCTCACCTATCCATTCAGAGAAACTGAATGAGCTGAAATGAGCCTTTGTTTCACGACCGCGACACCCCTCTCTCTCACGCACATACAGTACAGAGTAGACCAAATCATTACAGTACATACTTTATCCAACGAACATGAAAAATATCCACATAATGATGAGTTAAGAAGCATTGCTTAATTCTCGTTTAGACAGACTGTTTGTATCTGATTATTGGTATTATTAAAGAACAGCAGCACAAACAACAACACAAGGGCTTGTACAGCAAGGCACATTTTTATTATTTTGCAAAGAGTTAAATTTGTAACATTAAAAGGCATCCGAATTTAAATATATAAATTACTAGAAACAAATTGAGCACACTATCAGAATAAAAAATATAACAAATCAAATGTAAACTTTAGTTTAAACGTCTACTTGAGACAGTGACCCTCGGTGAGCGTAAAAATTCATTTATTCGGTCCTTGATCCGCTTGCTGTCACTGCTAGTCATGGTGGGAACCTTCTGGGCCACTGTCCTCATCAAAAAATATCTCACGTTTACTGGCAGTCCACGTTTGCCTCTGGAACCATCCCAGTTTGTTGTGGACGCCCAGTTTGCATAGATCTCCTGCGGCACCACATTGCGGAACAACAAGCAACCAAGCCGATCTGGACGCCCTTGACACTGAATCATCAGCGACTCAAGAAGCTCCGTAGTGGGAGGAGTAAAAGGAAGTTCTGGGTGGTCGCCTGCAATGTACGCTGTGGCTGGAGACATCGTTTCTGCAGTACTCCTGGTCGGTGTTAGAAAGTCTGGGGTTGGGGTGTGTTTTGTTGTACTCAATAATATTTATGCAGTTTTTATGCAGCATAAAAAATCGCCCTACCCTAAAACCGCCACTGATGGCAATGTATGATTCTTTTAAAATGAACGTTGAAGCACATAAATGAATGATCATAGCGTGAGACTAATTACGTGTATAAAGTGGAAATTAAGTTTTAAAACCACACAGTAGTATAAAAATATTTCACAATACAAAAATGTTAATTGGGCTATTACCTGATCGGTAATCAAAAAACGTTTTTTTTTTTCAAATTATTAAAATTGTGTTTTTTAAACATTCAAGAACTACGTACTGTACTGTAAGTGCGCGACTGTTAAGCATTAATCCATACAGTGTGTTTTAATCCCCAAAAAAAGAAGTAAAGAAGTATTTTTGAACCCTAGTATCTATACTTCTACTGACATCACTGCTGGATTATGAAATGTGCACATTTCATTATTTATAATAACGCAAAAACAATATTACAATATTTGTTATTTTAATATAAACTCGTTGTCCTCCTTGTGTATGTGTGTAAAACATTTTATTTGTTTATTTTGTGGTTTTTAAACATTCAAGAACTACGTAATTGCGCGACTGTTAAGCATTAATCCATACTTGATAATCTATTCTTCGTTGTAATCGCCCTAGTAATCACACAATTTATAGTGTGTTTTAATCCCCATTCATTCTGCCAGGGTTTAATCGCCCTAATATTAACACCCATTTATAGTTCGTTTTACTCCCCATGCATTCTGCCAGGGTGTAATCGCCATATTGTTAACACCCATCCAAAAAAGGAGGAGGAGGAAGAAGAAAAGCAGAGAAGAAGGTAATATATGAAATAAAATAAAACTGGAATAAGCAATAGATTGCATATACACTCCCAAAAATTACTTGTTGAAAGAACATAATTGAATCATGGAAAGAATTTATACTTAATATAAATATAAGATAGTATAAGTTCTTATATATAATATAAGAACTTAATAGCATTAAGCAATTATGTTGGCCCAACTTAATGTTCTTACAGTAGGTTCAGTCAAATTAATTGTATTATGTTCATTTAACTCACTTACACTGTAAAAAAATTCTTGCTACTCCAACTAAAAAATTTCTAGTGACCTGTTGCATCTAAAATTTTTAGTTGGCTCAATTTAAGTTGTATAAACTATTTTGTTTTTGCTGTGCTGATTACCTCAAATTGAAATATAATGTTGTGTCAATTAAATGTTCCAATGTTGCCTTGATGAAACTTTCGTAGTTGAGTAATGAAATTTATATTAGCCCAACATATATTTATTTTTTCCAACAACTATTTTCAGGATTTATTTTTTACAGTGTACTACAGCTGCGTCCAACCTATTTAATACTGTTAAGATGAATTAATAGGGTTGGGACAACAAATTTTATTTGATAAGACATAAGACAAAGGGGATAAAACGGAGATTTGTATTTTATATTTAATAAAAAACACTGTTTTACACCAGCAGCAACTTACAAATGAGATCTCAATTTGAAAAGATGTACAGAACATAAATCACCACAAATAAGTATTAATCATAGAAAAAAAAGATAAAGAAAGTTAAAATGTGAACTTTCTTGCTGAATTGTAATTTTAGAATTTGAAAAGTGACTGGATCCAATACTGTATCACTGGTCCTAAAAAGTGGGTGGGTCCTGTCCCCCGTCCCACCCACAGGCATTGGTTTAACTGCTGCGTGGTCTCTTTTTAAATGCTAGTCCATAATTTTTTTGAACTCACGCTTTCTGCCGCACTATCGACCATGACGAAGATTTCCCCTGAGATGAGCATGAAAATCAGGTCTCTATGGATAGCAGGACACGTCATCACTAGTATCAGGACATTCTTGGAACTGTCAGGTGTTCGTGTCTCCGACAACACAATCAGACGGCATTGTCGTTCTCGTGGCCTGATTCCGGCAACTAAACCACCAAATGCATTGAAAGTGACCAGGGCCCGGTTTCTCGATAACGCACACTATTCGCGCGCTAAGAAGACTCTTAAGATATATCTTACGTTAAGTGATAACTTTTCTAAGTGTATTTCTCGAACTGTCTCTTAGGAGTCTTCTTAAGTCGCTGCCTCTTACGTCCGACGTTACGCGGCGCTGTCTACAGTGAAGGTCCTGAATTAGCGGACATCGGTGGCTCAGGAATCGATTTTTCACTCCTTTTGCATGACAGTGTTAAGAAAGACGGCACTTTCTATGCAAATTAAACATTGCACTAAATTCTTTTAATAGAGTTTATTTCGACATGTGTTAACTTAACAATAACATGCCATAATAGACAAATATATAAATTAATATTAATTAATATAATAATATAATATATAATATTTTCATGTAACATGTGGCCGTGAAACGAACCGGGTATCCAATCATAGTTGATGGACAAACAGCTGATAACACTCTTCACCAGCTTCAGAAACAATGTGAAGTGTCAGTTGTTGGGGTTGTATAGCGCACTTATGGAATGAATACGATGAGATGACAGAGTGGAGGTTTAATACCCCTATCTCACACGCGGGGCCGTAAGTGCGGTTCATTATGATTCGGCGCGAGTTTTGGTGCTGTTATTACGTTTCCATCTTACCACGCAAAAAAAATAAACATGTTTAACATGCGGAAGCTCGCGGACCTTGTAGTTCTTCGCGGACCGTCGGGCGCCGGTCACTCGAGGCGGATCACGGTGCCTAATACCCCTCTCTCACCTGTGTGGTGCCTAATACCCCTCTCTCACCTGTGTGGCCGGACTCATCTCCGTGAGCTGCCGCGATTGCCCACGACGTTCCTTTAACGTTCCGCGAAGTTCTACAAAGTCTGCAAGCTTCCGCGAGGACCAGCAAAAAATTAAACGTTGAATTTTTCACGCGGAAAGATGGAAACGTAATCACAGCGCAAAAACTCGGGGTGAATCATGATCAAGCCTACGGCCACAGCGCGAGACCGTGCAGGTGAGATAGGGGTATACAGTAACACCGCATCTCACAGCGAGTCACACCGCATGAGTGAATACTGTAGGGGTATTAAACATTACAATCACCCAGAAAAATGAATGGATGCGGGGTTTGAATCTCCCAAGGTTATTTTCTCATTTAACTAAATCAAATTTCATAAAAATAAAACGTGTCAAAAGAAAAACTCATAAAGTCATGGATAATGGCTAATGATCAATGAAACATATTTTAAACAAAAAGCAGCGAGCAGCTGGACATCGGGACGGGGAGTGTACAGTAAGTACAGTACAGTACAGTAAGTACAGTAAGTACGACGCGTTGGTCTGGCACGCGCAGGTCTGAGCAGCTCAAGAAGCTCCATAATCTGTTGCCTTGGAAGGCAAAACTTTTATTTATATATATATTTTTAATAACGACCACGGGGAAAATATGAAAAGGGCTGAAGTTTTGTCTAAAGGAAACATGTACATGACTCACACAACACCACGCTCGCTGCCTAATTGTTCGCCACCTGTTTAATATTAATTGTGATTGGCAATTTTAATGCGTTAGTCACATTATGAAATAGGCTAATTAAAAGGCACTCTATTAGTTCTGATATCAAATAAAATAAAATTCTTAAACAGGTCTACAGTATATTCCATCATTAATACGACTTTGATAACGTGCCATAATGTGTTTGCATACACCGCTGATTTATAAAGTCTGCTGCTCAGTGGCGGCGACTAGCGTCTAGAGCTGAAACTACGCTAAGTATGAGTTAAGGTTGGTCCAGACCAACCTTACGAACGTCTGACGTAGCTAAGAGATACTTAGCGTAAGAACGTTTCGGGAAATGCGCCATTAAGTTAAGAGAGAGGTTAAGGTACGACTTAAGAACTACTTAGAGATAAGAAGCTTTCGAGAAACCGGGCCCAGGTATGTTACTAATTGTGGTATGTTATTAATTGTTTTGTATAAAATAAATTTTTACATTAATCTAACATCGAATAAAATGTACTTTTTATTTGTATAGTCCTGTACTTCAGTGCATTGAAGAAATGCTGCAAGAGAATGATGAACGGTCTGCTAAACAGATTCAAGACGAGCTTCAGACTCGACTGCAGTGTAAACTATCACTTAACACCATTAGAACATCCATAAAGAAACTTAAATGGAACTATGGCAAAGCCCGGTAAGCGACTATGATAATTTTAGCGACTATTCATTTATATTTACCTTTGACACACACGCACGCACGCACACACACACACACACACACACACACACACACACACACACACACACACAGAGAGAGAGAGAGAGAGAGAGACTTGTTAATTAATTATTTTTTTGTGTTTTTTTTCTCTCTTTTAGAACCGGCCCTATGATTCGGGACGCCAACAAGGCCTTGCGTCTTAGCCAAGCTCAACAGTGGATGGCTGTCAAAGAGACCTTTGACAATGTAATCTTTGCTGACGAAACAACTGTGGCTTTGGAACGCTTTGCATTGATGTGCTACAGAAAAAGGGGTCGGCACGTAGAGAAACCTAAGGCCAAACATCCCATAAAAGTTCATGTTTGGGGGACCATATCCCGTCAGGGACCAGGACCAATAGTTGTCTTTGAAGGTTAGTTCTATATATTGTAGAGCACGTTTCTACTTAACAAAATAGAATAGCGGAAAAATTGATTAATATGACTGAACATGACTTTAAAATTTACAGGAATTATGGATCGGCTTTATTACGAAGAAAGCATAATAAAATCTTCGTTGGCGCCATACATTCAACAAGACTTTAAAGGACCTCATCGCTTCTTCCAAGGTAAAAAATAACAAGCATGTGATATTTTGTAATTTATGCTAGCAAAAATAGCTTTAAGGTTTCTAAATATTCTATGTGTTTAAAAACGTTTCTTTTAATAGACAATGACCCAAAACATACAGCGGCGAGACATTGTATTGCTGAGGCGGGGATCAACTGGGTGAAAACACCAGCCGAGTATGTTTCTTACATTCCGTTCCATTAGATGAACTGGATTATGAAATGTGCACATGACAATTTTCTCTAACCTGTATTCCTTACATGCAGGTCTCCTGATCTCAACCCGATCGAGATGGTTTGGCATGCGCTGAAGGAGTTCGTTAGACGTGAGGCCAAACCACGGAACAAAGATGAGCTTATTCAAGCCATTGTGACTTTCTGGAGAGACCGCTTGACCTTAATTTCGTGCAATAAATATATTGATCATCTTCAGAAGGTTTTGCCGATGGTGGTAGAGCGCAACGGGTGTGCTACTGGGATGTAAATATGTTGTTACAATGTTTTCTCTTATTTATTAAAGAAAATTATGATGACCATAACAGCCTACTGCATTTCATTATTTATAATAACACAAAAACAATATTACAATATTTGTTATTTTAATATAAACTCGGTATCATTATCCTCCTTGTGTATGTGTCCATTTGATTTGTTATATTTTTTATTCTGATAGTGTGCTCAATTTGTTTCTAGTAATTTATATATTTAAATTCGGATGCCTTTTAATGTTACAAATTTAACTCTTTGCAAAATAATAAAAATGTGTCTTGCTGTACAAGCCCTTGTGTTGTTGTTTGTGCTGCTGTTCTTTAATAATACCAATAATCAGATACAAACAGTCTGTCTAAACGAGAATTAAGCAATGCTTCTTAACTCATCATTATGTGGATATTTTTCATGTTCGTTGGATAAAGTATGTACTGTAATGATTTGGTCTACTCTGTACTGTATGTGCGTGAGAGAGAGGGGTGTCGCGGTCGTGAAACAAAGGCTCATTTCAGCTCATTCAGTTTCTCTGAATGGATAGGTGAGAACAGCTGATTCACGGTGAATAATTTGCATTTGAGTGTTGCCAAGTGAAAAGAAGACAAACATCAAGACGAACAACATACGTATAAAACTGAGACAATATTTTAAAAAGAATCGCAATCAACCTGAACAGGTAAGCTGGAATAAAATCAGTAGCAGCATTAACTAAAGTAATTAGTAATTATTAGCTGCTACTGATTTTATGGACTCCTCACGGTTAAATACGTTGGTCACATGCCAGCTGTATAAGCCGGTTACGGGACTCATTACGGTTGTATATCGTGCTCTGAATAATAATTTTTTTTGTTTGCTGTTTGTTTGCTGAGCAAAATTAAAATAGAACAATTTTTTTAAAAAAGCATCATCCAGGATTCGAACCGACACTTTGTAAATCCCTGACCGAGCGCTCTAGCCGCTACGCCAACCAGGCACTAAGAGACAACACACCTCCGTGATGTTAATAAGCCACTCGACTTCTTTGAAAGCAAGCGTTAAATAAGTAACGAAGTAAGCCTGTTATACAATTATACTATTTGCACGTGTATTTTATCTGTTTTAAACTTGGTGTCATTTGATCTTGTTTAGAAATGCCGCACTTCCGCGTTGTTGCGCGGGCATCGCAATCACACCGGGTAGTAAAAATCCCCTGTAAACCAACAAACCCCGAGTATTTTATAGCGCGGGGTGCAAACCGGAGAGCTTGCCAGCCAAGGATAAAAAAAGATGAATTGGGCACACGCCGTGACAGGCTGAAAAAAAATTATTGTTATCAAAAATGTAACAGATGTAACACCGGACCTCATTACCCACAATGCATCTCCCGCACTGGACTACACTGCCGTAAACAGCTGTCGTAAATCAAAATGGCCACCACTTTTCATCAGTATAATGACACACACACACGCAGCAGCAGCAGACCGAGCCGTCACTCCCCTAAATTTAAAGAATACAAACTGGTTGCGTGCGAGTTTGCTGTTTTTTCTATAGTATACTGAAGCAAAATCAAAATGCAACAAATTTTTTTTATTTTAATTTTGCTATAATTAAAATAAAAAAATTTAAAACATCATCCCTCGGGATTCGAACCGGCGCTTTATATAACACTGACCGTGGGCTCTAACCGCTACACCAAGTGGGCACTTAAAGACAATGCACCCAAGTAACGTTAAATAAGGCAAGGTTAATAAAGCAAGCGCTGGATAAGTAACGAAGTAAGCCTGTTATAATAATAACTTGGTGTTATTTGATCTTATTGGTTTATAAATTTATATTTAAATAAATAGTAAACTTGGCCGATTTCGTTATAATTTTGTTTGATGAGTGGGGCTTGAAAATTCTCTTGAAAAATATGGTCATTTATTTCAGTTAATAAATCTACTATAATTTTTCTTTTTACTCATTATTGTACAGTACACATTAATAGCTCTGGTTCAGATTTGTCATGTTTGTTGTGGAAATTACCATCACTGTTGTATTTACTGCGATGAATGAAAATGTCACTTTGCGCCACCTGGCGGCCATTTTACGAATGACTTTGAAATGCAACTGATTTATTTTGGCCGCTGTTGCCTTTAAACGGCGGTATACGCGGCGAGATCGCCATTCCAATTTTGTAACCACTGTACTGTATGTAAACGGCGCTGATTATGACCGATGTGAACTCCCGTGGAAGATAAAATGGACGACACATGATGGACAGTAGTTCCAGATTTGGTGTGCAGGAGCGTGTGAGAGGAACAACGCTCGCGCTGTTGCACCAGCTGTTGTTCACCATTAAGCACACGCCGCCTCCCCTTGACTTCCCCGAGTCCCGCGTCCTGTCCATGCGGTGAACCGAGAAGAACTCGGCCGGCTGTATGGCGTGGTCTGGCACCGCTGGGTTCAGCCATGTCTCGGTGAAGCAGAGGAGATTGCAGTCCCGAATGTCTCTCTGGAACTTTATCCTGGCCCTGAGGTCATCAAGTTTGTTCTCCAGTGACTGGACGTTGGCGAGCAGGATACTAGGCAGAGGTGTGCGGTGTGCACGGGCCCTGAGCCGGTTCCTCACACCAGCTCGTCTCCCTCGGGTTCGTCGCTTCGCGTCGCGTCCATTGTTCTCCCTCAGGATCTCACTCGGCCAGCTCGGATCCGGAGTTAAAACCGTCGAATTGTGAGTACATTGTATACCAATAGAAACAAGAGTGTCTCTATCATACCTAATGTACTCAATGGTGGTGATTTTGCCGATTTTAAAACACTGAAAACTAACTTAAAAAACAAAAACAAAGAAAAGGTGGCCGGAGCAGTCGTGATAGAGAGAGAGAGAGAGAGAGAGAGAGAGAGAGAGAGAATATTTTATATATATATAAATAACACTGTCAACTTGCCATCTGCATATAATATATATATATATATATATATATATATATATATATATATATATATATATATATATATATTATATTAATTGGATAAAAGCTAGATGCTTTAATTTGATGTTTTGCTTAACTATATAAAACCATAAATCAGGGTATTATTTATGTATAAAAGTAAACTTGCAATAGCAAAAATGCAATAGCCACATAGAGTTTAATTCTTTAATTTTGACATTTAAACCTTATTTTTTGTAAATCAACATTTTTGTTTTTAACAGTAATTGCAGGTGGCAAGTTGACTGTGTGTATATACTGTGCGTATACATATATATATATATATATATATATATATATATATATATATATATATATATATAGTTTTAAAAAAAATACACTGACATTCACTTATTAAGAATGACCTCAATTTAAAATTCTCTTAAATTAATTCAACTTAATAATAAGAATAGACTTCTAGATTATGATATTATTTTTAATTGAAGTGTCTACTACATCCTTTTCACGGTTTATTTCGATCCTCTCGTGTATTTTATCTTTTTTTTTGTCTCAATAAAAAAAATAATAAAAAGAAATAAATATATAGACCATTTTGCTATACTAGACATTCTCGTAATACGGCGACATGGGGAGATAAAAAAACTCGCCACTACTGGGTTCACTCTGTTTATTTTGCCCTTTTTCCGCATTTCCCTCTGTATAGCCTATAGGATCATGGGATATATCCGGTCCTCCGAAGTGTAAAATGAACGTGAAGAAAACGAAGTAGAAGTGTTTTCCTCGCGTTCGTTGGGATTTGAGCGTCAAGAAAAAGCTGCATGCAACGGTTTTTTTTTTTTACACCGTATAACCGCGCAGCCGGACAAATACACGTCACTAAAGCCTGTGTGAACTCTCTCACTGACTCCTATATGTAGAAAACCCTCGGCGAGAGCGACTGTGTATCTGTATGTGTTTTTGTGCATCTTGTGGTCGCGCGCCTCAATAATGTGAGCAGCCCAACTAATCGATACCGGCATTCGTTGACAACGAATTTCATTATCGATAATTAACGATTTTATCGATTAGTTGTTGCAGCCCTAATGCCAATGACCTCATATCTGTCAATATGAAGGGGCAGAGGTAGTTGTATGGTTTTTGGATGTTGGTATACTGATTGGAAGCTCACAGGTTCAAACCCCAGCACAACCAAACTGCCACCTGGACCTTTGAACAAGGCTAAGTTATCAATTCAGTAACATTTTTCAGTCCTAAGGATGAAATGCTTCATGAACAAATGCTTACCAGTGCTTAATCAGCTTAATCAGTTGTTCTACATCTGCCACTCAAATACACCATAAGACATTTCAGGAGATAATCACCTCCAGGCTCTAGGGATATAAAAACAAACATAGTATTGTTGGTTATGTTAGGCTTGAAAAGTGTGATAAAATGAACATGGCAGACATTGAAACCTGTATTTAGACAGCATACACTAACCTGTGAACAAGTTAAATTAAAGAGTTTTATTCTGCTAGTTATGTTTTAATTTAGTGCATCACAGCCAACTTGATGTGGATGCCTTGCTCAGGTCCTGTGTCTTCCATTCACAATATTACATTTGACACCAAGCTAATTTCTGCTTTTTTGAGCGAGTACATACAGTACCAGATCAAAAACTTGAAGATGAAGATTATATCTCTGGTCTTCTCTCTGACGGGTTCCTCCCTAGTTTCTGATGATCTCAATTAGTTTGTAGTGTTGCTTGTCCAAGGAAACCAGTAATCTTGCTTGAAGTGGAGCAGATATAATTCTCAGAAACTCATTACTGATCTTAAAAAAAAAAAAAAAAAAAAGGTAAAAACAAAAATTGGACTGGCTCAAGTTCTTATGTTAGCAAATCTTAATTACAGTATGTATAAAGTGTAGAAAGCAGTATGGGTAAAATAATGCCCTTTCAGAAAAGCTAACAGACCTGTAAACACAAGTGCATAAAGATTATGTTTACTTTTAAAGTTATTTCATGTCATCGTAATGGCTAAAATGTACTTGAAGTAACGTTAAATCAACATGTCAAATTTATGCCAATATTTATATACTGATACCGTTAAAAACATGTCAATAAGTGTCACCAGTATGTCAGGAACATGTGCTAAAGCCCCGCTTCATACGAGGGAATATAGTTTTAGCGATATTACATTACTTACACATTAGCAAGTCCAGAAGGTTTTAAGAATAACTATAAATACACTACAAACAGCACTCACTCTAAATTGGCTTGTTCTATGTTTGTCACTTTCCTATTAATTTTTACATCGTTAACCAACGGTACTTAAATATAATTATTTTCATGTTATTCGGCACCGCTGACTTACTGTAGAAACTCTGGTGCTTTTGAAAATAACCGCGTTAGTTAGCTAATGCTAATGTAGGTAATATAGGTGTTTTTAGCTACAGTAGCAAACACGGACACAAAACTCAATCTACAAAGTAGTTGTTCCTGACATAAATCATGAATTTGCTCATAGAAGAGATACATTTAACAACGAAATGACGTGAGTTTTCTTTGAAAAACTAGGGCCGCCAGCAGAACGTGATTCAGTCCGTGATAATGCTGCGTCATGAGGTCATGTGACACGGCGAACTTTTGGTTTGAAGCAGAAATGTCCTTTGTATGGAGCGATATCGCGGACAATATTCAAATGCAATTGCAAATTGCATTTGCAATTGCGTTTTCCATATGTGGACGCACAAAGTGTGCCATAATTCAAATGCAATCGCAAACTTTTCATTAGCGTTTGCTGATTCGCCTTCGCGAGCGCAAACTGACTGCCAAATTTCAAATGAAAAAGAAAAGTCCATTTGCATTTGTATTTCCCAGGTCTTACACGTCATGAACCTTCATTCATTCATTCATCTTCTATACCGCTTAATCCTGTGTTCAGGGTCGCGGGGGACCTGGAGCCTATCCCAGGAGACTTCGGGCACTAGGCGGGGTACACCCTGGACAGGGTGCCAATCCATCGCAGGGCACACACACATACACACACTCACACACTACGGGCAATTTTTTTAGGAACGCCAATTAGCCTAACCTGCATATCTTTGGACTGTGGGTGGAAACCGGAGTACCCGGAGGAAACCCACCAAGCACGGGGAGAACATGTAAACTCCATGCACACAGAGACGGGAATCGAGCCTGGCCGGGGAATCGAACCCAGACCCTGGAGGTGCAAGGCGACAGTGCTAACCACTACACCACCGCGCCGCCGCACGTCATGAACCTGTCATATTTAAATAGCAAAATCAATCACCACGTTTGCTTTTTCACTTTCTCTGCGCCGCGCGTCAAGCCGGCCAAAATTCAAACGCAATCGCTAATCCATTTGCAATTGCATTTCCAACACGTTACACAGAAACCTGTCAATCAGCGTCAGGGGCGGGTCTATACTGTGGGGCGGGATTGTATGGGGAGTGACGTCACTAGCACTCGCCGACCAAGAGGGGGATATTTGAGCACTGGAGGTGAACCGCGGTAAAGTTGGTGTTATGCGCTAAAATGCCTCCCTGCCACTGATTGCACCCCCACAAAATCACTGTCAAATATATTAGGACATCACAATCAAAAATTCATATTATTATTATCAAATATATTATATGAGTATTATCAAATATATTATTACTATTATAATTAACCCTAGGCACGTGACATATTAATACACGGAAATTAAGACACATACAGTAATAAAAATTCTCATATAATGTTTATTTTGTGGGACATTTATTTTGCAGGGGTTTGTCATGTAATACAAAAATGTTTACACTAAACAAATATTGTTTGTGATGAAAAATTACACGAAGCGATTTTTATTATAAATAAGAAATATACAAAATATACATGTATATGAAAAAAATATATAATTAATATATTTTTCCCCTATACTACATGTTTTTTTATATAGCTTATTTTATAATCAATCATCACCTAATCAATCATAATCCTATTAATTTATGTTGTAATATAATATTTGATAGAGGTTACCCAGATAGCAGAACAACATTGAATCAACATTAAAGCATCAACCAACTTGTCATTGAATCAATGTTGAAATTTAAATGTTAAATGTTGATTTTTCATCAACATCAACTATTTCATCAGTGGGATTGATTCTAATGCTGCTTCTAGTATTGCTGCACACACTTTTTCATTAAAGCTGTCAATATCTTCCATTGGATCAATTTCTCCCACTTTTTCCTCGCACTTTTCCTCAAATTTATCCCAATTTGCTTTTTCAAATATCCATTTTCCTCCTCTTTGATTTTCTGACCTAACTGTTTCCACATCCAATGTTATAATTATTGGGTAGTGATCGCTTCCAATAGTAGATTCCCCCCAAACTTCCCAGTTACACTTCCCAGATAGCAGAACAACATTGAATCATCGTTGAATCAACATTAAAGCATCAACCAACTTGTCATTGAATCAATGTTGAAATTTCAATGTTAAATGTTGATTTGTCATCAGGTTTGCACCTTGAAATAATGTTATTTCAATGATGAAAAATAGATCAAGATGGGCATAAAATCAATGTTTGTTCAACGTAAATTCAATCACTTATTTTACATTGAATCAACATTGAAGCAATTATAGTTTAGTCTTGCTTTATGAACAGCAAGATTCTATGACAGTAAATCATGTCCATTTTGATTTATTTCTTTAAATCAGAGACCATGTAGGGCTGAAAAGCTTTTTTTTTTTTTTTTAAACAAAAAGTCAGTAACTCAACATCGTTCAGTTTACATGTAAACATATTTATTTATTTATGCTCCATACCCATTTAAACAGGAAGTAACATCACAATTACAATAAAACAACTATATAATAAAACACACTACAACTTACATACAAATTATTATAAACTGGATGACAAAATGACTTTTTAGAAGAGAACTATTAGAAGAGATTGTTAATTCTGAATTCATAAAACAGAATCTAACTGCCAAGAGAAGAGACTGGAAAACCATAATATAAAAATGGCAACCTGCCTCAGCAAAATTCAGTCAAATGCAAATAGAAACAACCAAATCAGAAACACCACAGATGACTGAAACATTATTCGTGAGTTGAAATGTATTTACTCAGCAAAACAGATAATAAGACATAAGTCTGAACTTATGGTTTTCCACCACGAGCAATTCCCCCCAGCCGTTCTGGGGCATAATGAAGCCATTTCTGAACTGTTGAAGCAAAGAAACTCTGTGGCCTCCTTTTTTTCAGCTTTCAGCTGTTGTTGTTGTTGTTGTAGTGCATCTAAAGAATGAAAAACAAACAAAAGGTTAGAACTATACAATGCTCTAAAAACTTGGAGTGGTAGTTGTTTATGAATGACAGAAGGTGGGTCCAAAATTTTTGGAAATGTGACTTTTACAAATGTACAGATGTGCAACATATGTTTTGAAATGTCCTTCAATCTTCCATAGATACAATGCACACATTAGATTTTTTTATATACAGGTCCTTCTCAAACAATTAGCATATTGTGATAAAGTTCATTATTTTCTGTAATGTACTGATAAACATTAGACTTTCATATATTTTAGATTCATTACACACAACTGAAGTAGTTCAAGCCTTTTATTGTTTTAATATTGATGATTGTGGCATACAGCTCATGAAAACCCAAAATCCCTATCTCAAAAAATTAGCATATTTCATCCCACCAAGAAAAGAAAAGTGTTTTTAATACAAAAAAAGTCAACCTTCAAATAATTATGTTCAGTTATGCACTCAATAACTGAACATAATTCAGTGAACATAATTCATAATCAGGGCAGTGGTGGCTCAATCGGTTAAGGCTGTGGGTTACTGGGTTACTGATCGGAAGGTCGGGGGTTCGAACCCCAGCATCGGCAAGTTGCCACTGTTGAGCCCTTGAGCAAGGCCCTTAACCCTATCTGCTCCAGGGGCGCTGTAAGCTGGCTGACCCTGCGCTCTGACCCCAGTTTCCTAATTGGGATATGCGAAGAAGAAATTTCGCTGTGCTGTAAAAAGTACATGTGACAATAATTGAATATTCTTCTTCTTCTTCTTCAATACTTGGTCGGGAATCCTTTTGCAGATTCTTGTGTCTCTCAACTTTCTCTTCACAATATTCCACAGATTCTCTATGGGGTTCAGGTCAGGAGAGTTGGCAGGCCAATTGAGCACAGTAATACCATGGTCAGTAAACCATTTACCAGTGGTTTTGGCACTGTGAGCAGGTGCCAGGTTGTGCTGAAAAATTAAATCTTCATCTCCATAAAGCTTTTCAGCAGATGGAAGCATGAAGTGCTCCAAAATCTCCTGATAGCTAGCTGCATTGACCCTGCCCTTGATAAAACACAGTGGACCAACACCAGCAGCTGACATGGCACCCCAGACCATCACTACTGTGGGTACTTGACACTGGACTTCAGGCATTTTGGCATTTCCCTCTCCCCAGTCTTCCTCCAGACTCTGGCACTTTGATTTCCGAATGACATGCAAAATTTGCAACCTGTAGCCCATTTCCTGCACACGCCTGTACACGGTGGCTCTGGATGTTTCTACTCCAGACTCAGTCCACTGCTTCCGCAGGTCCCCCAAGGTCTGGAATCGGTCCTTCTCCACAATCTACCTCAGGGCCCGGTCACCTCTTCTCGTTGTGCAGCGTTTTCTGCCACACTTTTTTCTTCCCACAGACTTCCCACTGAGGTGCCTTGATACAGCACTCTGGGAGCAGCCTATTCGTTCAGAAATGTCTTTCTGTGTCTTACCCTCTTGCTTGAGGGTGTCAATGATGGCCTTCTGGACAGCAGTCATGTCGGCAGTCTTACCCATGATTGCGGTTTTGAGTAATGAACCAGGCTGGGAGTTTTTAAAAGCCTCAGGAATCTTTTGCAGGTGTTTAGAGTTAATTAGTTGATTCAGATGATTAGGTTAATAGCTTGTTTAGAGAACCTTTTCATGATATGCTAATTTTTTGAGATAGGGATTTTGAGCTGTATGCCACAATCATCAATATTAAAACAATAAAAGGCTTGAACTACTTCAGTTGTGTGTAATGAATCTAAAATATATGAAAGTCTAATGTTTATCACTACATTACAGAAAATAATGAACTTTATCACAATATGCTAATTTTTTGAGAAGGACCTGTATGTGTTATTTCACAATCTGCAAATGTTGTCCTACAATGTACATATTCAATGCTTTGAAAACAAATGTACTTAATGTAACAATGTAGTCTGTTATGTGCAAAAAAAAAAAAAAAAAAAACCTCTAGGACCAAAAAAATAAATAAATAAAAAATCAATCCGTGGCGACGGTTTTGCAATTTGTCCCCCGCACTCACAAATACTTAAACTGTTCCCTCAGTTTAACAAATCGTGGCCACGGATTAACAAACTGTATGCACAAATTTCCAATCCGTACCCTCAGATACCGTACTGTTTGCATATTTATTCTTAACATGAAGACTTATTTTGGTGATTTTATTATAAGCTTTTTACCCCGAGTTAGATGCATGCTGCACTGTTAATGTTATTACTAAAATAACGCCTATTATTACATTGCATTTAGTTTGAGAGCAAAGTAATGACAACATAAACTGTACATTATTTGTTTTGTATTGCTTTTTACCTTCTCCTCAAACTCACACTGCATGATTTTCAAAGTCATCGGATCACCATTGTTTTCACACTGTACGATCTGTGGTAGCATTTAGTTGCTGATGTGTTCACACTGCACAATGAATTGGCGACAGGAGATTACACACTGCATGACTTTACAATAGGATGAATCGCCAACAACTCTGTCTGGTGTGCAAGCTACAGCCAAACGCACACAAGAAGTGATAAGGAAACAACCCAAGATCATGCTGACATTGTAGTCTATAATTCCTCCCCGAACAAACAATAATTAAAAAAAGATGACGTCCTTGTTTAAGATCCCATATGGTCAAAACTGAAATTTCATGGCTTTTTTCATGGTAACTGAGGTCTAGGGGCTATGTAACTACCATATAAGTTTCAAAACAGTCAATCCACAGTAGAATGCACACAGCCTGCATAAAGTAGCTCTGCCATTTCACGAGCTGCTGTGACGTCCAATCTACTCAGTCACCGCTTTCAGTCACCATCAACCACCATCCCACCCTTCTTTTGCCAAAACATCATGTCCATGCCATTGCTGAACAACAATAACATGAAAACAAGTCGAAAAAATGCTGTTCAGTCGATAGATGTCGAAACTACATCATTACACAGGCTTCCGAACAACATTAATATAAAAGACCAGTGGCACGTCAGCTTCAGCATCTTTCACACAGCCATTCCATTAAACTTTAAAAATTGACATAATTTTTATTTAATTAATAGAAGTTAATTGATAAAGAAAATCTATTTATGACATTATTTTTGACAGCATTATGATTATTTATTAAAACTTCAGACAACAACAATTAGTGCCACGAGGTTATTTGCAACACTATATGTTCTACAAAATAGAGGACTACACACCTTACAGCGCAATATAATGTGGCTTTAGAAGAGGAAAGGTAGGATTAAGAAGTGAGCAAGTGATGAATTAGTATTATACGTCCCAAGCAGATACAGTAACAATAATGGGTGCCCTACCTTATGCAGTCTCCATTGATGGCTAATAAACATTGATACAAGTAGGCTATGGTTAAAGTGGTGAACTTATAAAGTCTTAAATGTTTTGTTTTCCCTTCTCAACGCATTATGCATTTACTCACCAATAATGGCTACCTTTTTAATTTGGTCAAGTCTCCCAAGTCCAAGGAGCCCAGCAGCAGATTCCGTACCATGGCAGTAGCAGAGGTGGCAAGGCGGGCTGCTCTCCACACTTCTGCCTGGCAAAACACCCCAGAGCCCTTTATAACTTCAATCTGAAAAATTATTTCACATCACAATATTAATTTATTGGCAACTTTTAGAAACTTTTCATGTTTCATACTGATTCTCATGTTTATCTTCCCAATAGTTAATAGGATTTTATGTATAAATGCAGATTAATGATAAAGATACATGCAGGGTAAAACTGCAACAGGAACAGTGCAAAATAAAAACTGAAAAAAGACGGACATTCAGAGTAATACAGTGCAAGATAAAAAAAAACTGTACAAAACATACATGCAGGGTAAGCATTGGTGGGAGCAATGTCCAAGCAGTGTAGAGAGATATTTCTGTACGACTTCATTGTTTTGTGCTGTGTAGTATAGTATTGTAATAGCTGATCAGAGTGATCAACTCCCCATGTGCTGGTTGTACGCAGTCACAGGACATGGAAATGTCTACATAAGGCAATATTTTAGCCACCTGGAACTAGCTTGTTTGTGCTAAATAACATTACCGATAGCAGTGTTATGAGCTAATCAAAATGGAGCCAAATACACATTAGCAACCATAATCTAAAGCTATCCAAAACAAGGTGAATATAAACATCTGTAAACTCCATAAGGCATTAGCTTAGCCACCGGGAAATATCATGTTTGTGCTACATGAGGCAGCATGTTAGCATGATTTACCTAAACTATATAAATGGCATTGAAAGCCAATGTGTCACACAAGCTGACAAGAGCTAGCTGTAGTGAGGAAAATATTTACTAATATTAGTTTAATATTATCAGAATAAGAGTTATATAAGACTTAATAACTTACACAGTGTAGCATGGGTCTATTCTCTGTTCAAAATGCTCCCGTTCGTCGTCGGAGTAACACAGTCTTCTTCTGAGGTAAATGTAAACTTTCCAGAACATTCTGAAGAGTTTCCTCGGATGTGTAAGCGCGTGCCATCTTCCAAAACGTGGAGAAAACTCACTGAATCGGAGTATTTTCAAACCTGTCTCTCTGTGTTCGTTTTTCATGCCGGTGTCCGGGGGCGTGGTCTAGTATGTAAATTACCCGGACTGATTTCCGTGTGATTGGCGCGTGGGCGCGTCCTGCCTCGGGTCATTAGCATATAAGTGTGACAGAAATTCTGTGCCTCTCCTTGGTTTCATACGGATTATATAAACTGAGAATATCTGTTTTCAATGTGCCTTGCATCATTTAAAAGTAGACACTTTAAGCTTTCTATAGATATATTTCTCATTTCAGTTAACAGTTGCCAAAGTGAGATATGAGCTAAAATGACCAGATCCTGCCATAGGAGACATATCTTGTATGTACATATAGGGCTTATACAGTGGTTACAAAATCGGAGCGTCGTATTTAACGTCGCCGCCGCATTACGGGATGTGCATTTGCTGGCTTTTACCACTGAGTGGCGCTATATAACTACAGACTGACGCCTCATGCCTTAGTTCATTCTCTGCCTCACTAATGAGACGCGTCCCATTAAATAATACACGTAGTAGCCGATAACATCAAGTGAAACACTGTAGTTGACCGAATTCATAATCACAGTACTATAATTACAGTACAAATGTAGAATTCAAATTAAATCAAATCTTATTAAGATCAAATTTAAGCACAATAAATATTAACACAGTGAGCCTTTAGATTTTATCACGTGTAATTAGAAAAGAAGTGTGTAGGGTTTTATTTAAAATCAAATAACACCAAGTTATTATTATAACAGGCTTACTTCGTCACTTAACAAAGAAGTACACTTGCTTT
Source organism: Channallabes apus (assembly GCA_030522415.1). Classification (NCBI taxonomy): domain Eukaryota; kingdom Metazoa; phylum Chordata; class Actinopteri; order Siluriformes; family Clariidae; genus Channallabes; species Channallabes apus. The sequence continues at coordinate 41,557,597 of CM060115.1, read as the reverse complement.
CAAAGAAGTCGAGTGGCTTATTAACGTCTCTGGTGTGCATTGTCTCTAAGTGGCCACTTGGTGTAGCGGTTAGAACGCTCGTCCAGAGATCTGCAAAGCCCCGGTTCAAATCCCGAGTGATGATGTTTTAAAATTGTTTTATTTTAAAACTAAATAAAATGTTTTAAGTGCGCTTAAGATAGAGTCTTATAAAGGCTATGTAGACTTATATAGTTTTATTACTTTTGCACATTAATCTGAGTCCTCATCTGTTAGATGTGTTTAGTTTATTTTTCCAGCCGGCACAAATGCGCAGCTCCATCCCTTTCCCGCCTATTCAGGGAGCCTACGGAGTGAGCGATTAACCATAGTCGAATCGATTGGTGTGCTCCCAACTCACGTTACTCGTGAGCCGGCCTATTCTTGCCGGCTGGTGATAATTAACGTTAATATGATCTCGGGCTTGCTCACGATGCTCAACATCTATAAAAATAGCAAAGTATTGTGTATAGAGTGATAAAAAAAAACATCTAACGCATGTTAGAAAACATCATTTCCTGCATTTTTTTCTGCTTCAGGAGTCAGTCTGTTCTGAGACAGTGACAGGGATTAAAGTTCCCCGTCGTTACGACGGATTTCCGTTAATTGTAGCGAGTCATCGATGGATTTCCGTCAATCACACTGTTCCGCCTGTCCTTAATGTTTAAAATTCACTTTTCATAATTTTAATGCTGTGTATATATAGGCTTACATGGGTGTTAAATTAAGGAAAGACAGTGTATTCAGCCTGCTGAGGAGGATGTGATCAAAGCCTGGAGTGGAGCGAATGCACGTTCCTCTCTCCACTCTAAGCGTTTTGTTATCACTCCGAGTGGATCCACTCCGGGTTTTGGTTTAGTTTTGAAGAACTACGTGTCAGGCTACGGTATAACTATATTTAAGATAGCATGGACACACTTAATGCAGGAAGGCTCCGATGTTTCGGAGATTGATAAAAGTGTAAAAAAATAAATAAATGGAGATGGGCTTGTCTTAGCGAAATTGGGGAGAATGGCAAGCCTTTTAGTTCGTGGACTAAAAAAAATCAAACATCCAGGTAGGTGTCTTTGCACAGTATGCCTATTGCCACAGGAAACTTCAATATGGCAATAATGGCAAAACAAAGTGTGAGCTCGCCATCAGTCAGCAGCTAGTCACAATGCTGCGGTTCGTGCTCTAACAGTACACATGCTCCCTGTCTGGTGCGACAAGAACCACAACGGAGATTCACGCATCTGTGGCCGACCGTGTGCGCGATGTAAAAGTGCGCCTATGTTCTTTCATAGCGGAGCATGACCTGTCGGTCACAGTCTCACAACCACTAGTTAATTTAATGCAATCAGTTGTCAAAGACAAGAGTGCACTTTCAAGATTGTCTATGTCTAATGCACATGCCTACTACTTGCACACATGGCATTGCTGCTTCACATTGCTACTTGCACACATGGCAGATTCAGAACCAGGGAGGGAGCCGGAGACAGCAGAACAAAGAGATGATATTGCCAGCACCAGCACAGGGAGCACAGTTTTTAGTTTAGATCTCATGTTTACATTTTATTGTATGTTGATGGCTTGACTGTAAACAACATAAACAATGCAATAAATGTATAAAAATATATATTTATTGTCCCCCCTGCTGTTAAATGAAATTTGCGTTATTTTACGTTAACGTTACGTTATTACATTATTAACGTCGACAGAATAAAGTAAAGTTTTATTTCTGGAATTGGTGCACGGGCTTCATCTTAGGCTTTTTTTTTTCTTTCGGTTCTTAGCGCCGGACTGTTGATGTCTCTTTCCAGGACCAGGCGCGCGCCCAATTATTATATTCAATTCAATTATTATAATTCTTTTGGCCAAATACTGTAGGCAGCCGTAACAGAGGTGAGGGCGCGCACGTCATCACGTCTGCTTAGCCGACTCTGCGTTCACCGTAAACTTCAATATAGACGTTTATATTTTTGTTTATTTGTATATGTATGTTATTGATATAAATTTTTTTGAGATTGTGTGTGCGTGCACGGAGAGTTTGTGTTGATAAGTTTATGTGGATAAGTTGATAAGTGTATGTTGTCAAAGTATTTGTGGACATATAATTAGGGAATTTTTTTTTTTAATTAAGGATGTCTTGAAACATAATGCAGTAACTCTACAGTATTTATTGGAACATGGTAAAGGTGTTAATGTTTCGTACATTCCTTAATTTGTCCTTTCGGTTTGTGTTTTATGTTTCACTGTTTTCAATATACTGTACATACTGTAAAACGTATGGACAACAATGTTCCGGAAGCATTATTAAATATTCAATAAGGCACACACACACAATTTAGTTGCAATAAAGTTTTATTAAATTTATAATAAAGCAGGCAGTACTGTATATGGCAAATGGTCACTCAAAATCTTTACAAAAGTAAGAGTATTCATTAATTATTATTTTTTTTAGAAAAGAGGAAAACTCAATCTTTTCTTTCTAAGAAGTTCGTTAATTATGTCTCTTATTTGCTTGTTGTTGTGGGCTGTGGGGTGGAATTTCCTAGCAACAGCATTGGAAAGTGCTTGAAGCAGAATTACCCCATCAGCGAAACCGGTTTGATAACTTCACACCAATGATAAAGTAGGTGAGAAGGGGGATTACAGTAATGGTTTCTGTGGGTCTTGTTGTATTCAGCGAATAGACTAAAACAAAATCATGTTTGCTTCAGCATTGGAAACAATATTGTATTAGGCCAACTTTATTTAAGATTAAAATAATAGTGGGTTAGGAATGTTATTCTTCATATAACTTAAATGGCTGAATGAAGTTAAATATACACAATAAATTAATAATTGCGTTTGCTTTACATTTGAGCACTTGTGTAAATAGCTTTTCCATTGTATATACTACCATATCGTATATCTGTGTCTAATACTGGTTTATTCATATTTTACATTACATTCAGTTTGTAATTTACTTGCGATTGTACTTTTAAAATGTAACCTATATACGTATCTACAGAATAAGCATATTTAACTACTTCAGCAGTGAATTAGAAACTTGGTCAGTCTGGCTTTTAGATAAAGTCCTTCAGAGCAAGCATTGTGTAAATATAATATATAAAACATAATGTAAAATAAAATAATATAAAATAAATAAATATATAACATAAATGGTTAATGATAGCAATAAAATCAGACTTTAATAGTTGGATTTGATACTTTTCTTTTTATTTACTGTATAGACATCTTATTATGCTGTCTCTGTTATTAATCTCTTCTTCTTCTTTGTCTTTCGGCTGTTCCCTTTCAGGGGTCGCCACAGCGAATCATCTGCCTCTATCTAACCCTATCCTCTGCATCCTCTTCTCTCACACCAACTAACTTCATGTCCTCTCTCACTGCATCCATAAATCTCCTCTTTGGTCTTCCTCTGTTATTAATCTCTCTATTCTCTAATTATGACTTGAATAAATCGGCTCACATCGGAGCGCGCACGGAGCGAGTACTGTAGTCTATATATTTGTGTTTGTTGTTTTCCTGGGGGGGGGGGGGGGGCGTTTTTATGTCTGCATTTTATCTATAAATCGTGTGTGTGTGTGTGTGTGTGTGTACGGAGAGTTTGTGTGTGCACACGGAGAGTTTATGAATGTGCCCCTTTGATGTGCTGGGTATGGCGGGGCGTCGACGGCTGATCAGTGCAAAGTAGCGTACTTTACAGACACTGATCAGCAATCGACGCCCCGCCGTACCCAGCAGATCAAAGGGGCAGTTATCGGCTATGACACGTTGAAGGAGAACTTAATAGTTCTCAAAAATAGTGTAAATGTCTGCAACAATCACTGACCATTAGTAATTAAACACGAAAATATTAATTATATTTCCATATATATATATATATATATATATATATATACATACACACACACACACAAGGGCGTAGGTTTGCTACCTATGACTCCAACTAATACCCCATCCCCCAATCCCCTTTTCCACCCACCAACCCCCTGCCCCACCTACCAACCTCCCACCCCAACTATGTCCACTGAATACATGTTTTTCTTAATATGGTGCGAAATCACTTTACATTAATACTAGCAATGCTTCGATTGATATTAATCCACTCGAAATGCAATTCATTAAGTTAAATTGAGGAATAGTGTAAAGTTAAAGGAATGTTTCATAACTGACAAAAAGATAGTCTTTAATAAAATAAAAACTATTCTTTATTGAGCCCTAGTGCAAATGAAACATCTCAATCATCTGTATATATATATAAAAGTAGATTACATCTAAACATGAACTACACCTAGTACCTAAAGTACCACACAACAGCTCAATGCCTATTGCTCCTATATGAAGGAGACAAAAACATGCCTTCGCCTCTCGTTAACAGAAATAAACTCCTGGCATATTAGTTTGACATCAATATTGTCCAGGCTGTTCTTTTTTTCTTCTGATAAACACTAAAGATGATATTTTGTAGAATGCTGAAAACCTGTAATCATTGATTTACATAATATTTGTTTTTCCTGCTACGGAAGTCAATGTTTTCAGCTTTTTTCCCCAATATCTTATTTTGTATTCAACAAAATAAAGAAAATCATTAAAGTTTGGAACCACTTAAGGAGTAAATAGTGAGTAAAGTTTTTTTGGGGGTGAACAATGGCTTTGACCCTAACTCTTCCCCTCTGACTGCATTAGGACCGGACAGCATTGCCACCTGATGAAATAGCGTGACAAAAAAGTGAAATGTCAGTTCAAAACTTTTGCCAAAAACACTAATGAATCACTTACATCCTCAGCCTATCACTCCTCATAATGCTAAATATTAGTATAATCAACATGTATAATACACGCACACATATTATATGTTATATATATAATCAACATTCAGATTGACCTCCTGTGACCTCGCCTCTTCACCTGAACTACAACATGGCTGATCTGCTTCTGTCCCCTAATTGAAAAACATTGAGGGATTCCTTATGAGCATGGACAGAGAATGCCTCAGCCTATTATTGGTAACAATGTTAAATCTCAGGACAACTACAGTGGCTTGCAAAAGTATTGCCCCCCCCCCCCCCCCCGGTGAACTTTTCCACATTTTGTCACATGTTTTGAGTGAAAACATCAGGATTAATAGCCATATTGACAGTGGCTTGCAAAAGTATTCGGCCCCCTTGAACTTTTCCACATTTTGTCACATTTTGCCACAAACATGAATCAATTTTATTGGAATTCCACGTGAAAGACCAATATAAAGTGGTGTACACGCGAGAAGTGGAACGAAAATCATACATGATTTCAAACATTTTTTTTTACAAATAAATAACTGAAAAGTGGGGGGGGGTGTAATTATTCAGCCCCCTTTGGTCTGAGTGCAGTCCGTTGCCCATAGACATTGCCTGATGAGTGCTAATGATTAGAGAGCACCTGTGTGTAATCTACACTCTCTCCATCGCTGTCTGATATACAGCACAGGTGTTTAGGGTCTGTCACCTGACAAAACAAGATAAACACATGCCATTTAAACAGCAATCATTTTATTTCACTTTTTCTGAGTCTTAGTGTGCAAACCTCGAATCAAATCATTAATGTTCGCCAAGTAAGTGAATGCATTTTAAAAACTATTTTTCTGAAGTGGATTGTCTATTGGTGTCACCAAAATTCTAGCCATATGGCAATATTAGTATATTAGCTTATCAATTTCTTTCACAATACTGATTTCTGACAAACAGTCATTAGATTAGGAGACTGACAGGGATCATATTTATACTTTTACATTTAGCTGTTTAATCTGCTGTTAGTTTTAAGTCCGTATTCACAGACTATAACCTGCCCTGCTGTAATGAATGTGAGTCCACTGCATTTGGCGCTGCTTGTGTCTGAACACAGCCAATAGTCTATCACATGATGGCAGGGATAGGCACAGCCAATCAAAATGTTCATATTTGTTTTGGGGGCGGGAGGACTCAAGGAGGGAACGTGATTTATCCCTTTCTGCGTGTCTAGGTTAATGTTGACAGAACGATTAAAAAAAAAAAGTGGATTAAATTATTGGTGGGGACATTTCAATGGTCGGAGGATATTGGTGGGGACACATCCCCTCCGTCCACCCTAAATCTACGCCCCTGTATATATATAATTAAAAACTATTTATTCATTTGTCTTTTATTTACTGTACTTATTTACTAGCGAATGCTTTTTTAGGGCTCTAAAAACTACGGCAGTATGAATGACATTGGAATAGGACGTTTGAGTTGCACCGGTCACACACACACACACACAATAAATATATATATATATATATATATATATATATATATATATATATATATATATATATATATATATATATATATACAATGGGAGCCACGTCAAACAGCCGCCTGGAGCATGACGGGTCCATGGCAGATCCATGAAGGGTTAATGCAGGCTTCGTGCATGGAATGTGATCCCCCGCGATGACGCAGTTAACGATGCCCCGCCCCATAAACGCCCCCATGCGCTTTCTAAAAAGATGGTTGCAATGCCGTATAATTCCGCCAGATGGAGCATTGACTGGCACAGTTAACTGCAGTGTCCAGGAAGCCCAATACCGTATCTTTAATATACAGACAGTTCTTGCATTGTCAACATAGTTTCATAAATAGATGAAAAAACAACAACAACAAACCGATTAATAAAACAGATTTTATCAACCCATGATGATTATGCTATTTATTATTTAATAATGAATTAATAAAATTAGTTAGTGAAATATTTTTTAAGACATCCTGAAATGATCCTTAAAGACACGGTAGCGGCTGTAATTCGTCTATACCGATCATTGTAGGTACGGAATAAAAACGCAGGCTATGTACAGTATTTTACATTACTGTGTATTTTTTCGCTGATTTTTTCACTGATAGTCTACAAGTGGCATAAGAAAGGCAATTAATTGCGCATGCAACCTGGAATAAATATCTGCCCATATGGATCAGTATTTCTTTAGTCATTTAATCATGCATAATGCTCCCCCGTCAAAAGATCTGATGGGGCATTAATCACTTATCACAACTGTGAATGGATGCGGCAGCAGAGACACATTAAATCCCCATAAACACTTGGAAACAATAGTCAAAAAGTTCCAGAGGGTTAGCGCCTGTTATACTAATGTATTTTTACTGATTTTTTTTTTTTACTGCTTATATTTCGTTGGGTTTTACGCAATTTCATGTGTGTGTGTGTGCACGAGAGAGAGGATACTCTGACAAGACCAACTTCCGTGTGGCTCCCGTGGCGCAATCGGTTAGCGCGTGACACTTATAAAGCAGTCCAGGTGAAGCAATGCCGAGTTCGAGCCTCACCTAAAGCACCCAGAGTATTTTACTGCATATCGCACTGTGTATGTGACAAATCAAATTTGAATTTGAAAGTAAAGCTTAAAATGTAACTTCTGCTTGGGTTTGTTTTCGTTATATTTTTTATGTTTTCGCTGAAAGTCAAATTGGCATAACAAATTGATTAATGGCGCATAATATCTGGAACAAATATCTGCCTATACGGATCAGTATTTCTTTAGTCATTTAACCAGCATAACGTCCCACATCAAAGATCTGATGGGGCACAAATCACTTATCACAACGGTGTATAGATGCGGCAGCAGAGACAGATTTAATCCCCATAAACATTCACACTTGAAAACAAAACTAACAGAAGTAAACAGTTCTAGAGTGTTAGTGCCTGTTATCACAGGACAGGAATCACCTACAGGATACTACTGTATTTTACTGCTCATATTTTTTACCCTAGTTTCATTTGGTTTTACGCGATTTCATGTATTATTTGTGTGTGTCTGTGTGTGTACAGTGTGTGTGTGTGTGTGTGTGAGTGCGAGAGACAGCGTGTGAGCGCGTGCGCGAGAGAGGGCTTACATGCTGATTTATCCAAGGTTACTAAAACCTGGCTTACTACCTATAAAAAATATTTCAATTCAACTCATGGGTCTCAATCACAGATGACACGACAAATTATATACTCTGAAACGTTAATTTTAAAATTTAAAAATATATACAAAAACATGAATACTAATGTTATCATGGTGTAAATTATTAACATTAGGTTAGGTCCTGCCCTTAATTAATTCATATTATAATTACTTTTACATAGTATAGTTACTGGACTGACATTACCAAAACTAGCTATTTCATTTAGCCTTTCTAAAATCAACCCATATATCATTTATAATCAAAAAACATAAAACATATAATGATCTGTTCAACAGCCCATCTGTTTTAATTTAGTTTGTATTTTTTATTATTCATAAGACAACCTTTCAGTTTTGTAAATATTTTAGTTATACTGTGTTAAGTCTTACTTTAGGTTAAACTTTTTTGAGAATTTGACCATCCAGCTTAGATAAATGTTATGTCATTGATTGACAAAATCTGGATTAAGGATATTATATAATTATATATATATATTTATTTTTTAGTTTCCCCCTGAGGGATTGCCACCTTATTGTGGTCAGGGGGTTTGCGTGCCTCAACACAATTCAGCAAATACAATACTGTTACTATACAGTAAGGCCAGGTAAAAACAGTGCTCGAACATGATGCCCCCTCCCCCCACCCAGTGTTGTCTGGTCTAGAACGGCCCTGCCTCTGACCGTCTTTTGTCTTGTAAATGAGTATTCTCACTCACCTTCCAATCCCCCCAGCGCACACACTCTGTTTGTACTGTAAACTGTACTGTAACTGTGTTTGCTAGGGCACTTGGTTATACACAGTACTTTAATGTATGGAACACTTACTTAACTTACTGGTTTGGTTTAAACATCGCTTATTACCTTATTCAACAAAATAAATTCATTATTAACGTATTGAAGTATTTTAGTTAAGGACAAAAACTGTGCTTGTGTTTAGAACTGCTGAACAGCCGAAAACACACACACACACCCATCCCCCCACCAAAAACACACACACACAGAGCAATTAACACCATGTCCTACTCAGGAGTGGAAGGTGAGAAACCTCAATGGAGAATACCAAGTTTGTCGTTGCTCTTTTGGAGTTCTTAGAACCCAAAACATTTATTTATACTGAGAAAAAATTATTATGGGTCACAATCACAAATACATATAATCAAGTGTTTAGCTGGTTTCATTTGTTTCTATGATCAATAATTATTATTATTATTTTCAGCCCAACTCTTTGACTATTTAAAACAAAGTTGTGTCCCATTTTTTGCCCATTGAAGTTGTTGGTTCAACTAAACAATTTTTAAATACCCAAACAATCCCCCAAAATTAAAACACGCAAAACATTACTTTAACAATTCAATTTATTCTTCCAAAACTAGTCAAAGTTAAAACAGTAATTTATATAAAACAGATGAATACATGTTGTCTTTTTGCTTAAAGTTCATTAAACTACCCGGATACACCAGCTGCTTATAAGTCTCTATCTATAGTCCTTTTACATTAAAATATTAATTTTTCAAATATCAAAACTATTAAACATGGAACAGTTTAAGTCTTTGTTTCCCCCAAAGTACTGTATCAGACATTTTGGAGTTCTATGTTCAGAATATACAGTAGACCTGATCAAACATCATTCTAAAGCTGTCGGACTGTGACGTCATCCCTCCTACAGCTCCCTCAACAGCTTGTTCAGGCTCCTCCAGTCCTGTAGCTCCAAAAGTCCAGCCGTCAGCCGTCTGACGCCCCAATCCTCCACAGCGGAGCTCTGCTTAAAGACAACAGGAGAATTTAGTCAAGACAAAGATAAATAAACTTCACAGAACATATAGTTCTAATAAAAATTTAATATATTAATAAACCTATTTACCACAGAGTGTGTAAAATACTGTTTTGGGGATTCTGTAATGTAAATAAACTGCCTGTGCTAATGTTAACCAGTGAACAGTGTTAGTGTTAACCAGTGACTGTCTGTATTATCGTCTGCAGTAAATTAACCGAGAATTTACTTAATGCGCTTCTCATACAAATAAGTTAAGCGATATAACACTCGTATATGAGCATTAGTTCATCCCTGAAGCCAAACTATAACTTACTGAAGCCCCTCACACACACACACACACACACACACACACCCCCCTCCTCCTCCTAACTGATTAACACTTCAGTGTTGTTATTCAGCTCGTTAACTAAGCGCTCGCGCTATCGCGGAAAGTCCCAGACAAAGTGTGTAAAATATAAACCGGGTTATGAGCGTTACTAGCTCCTGTACAGCTCCCCTCAGTCTGTGTCCCTCATCAACTGCATCACATTATATTCCAGTCACAGAAATAACCTGCAGATTAACTCTTAACCAGAGAATAAATAAGCGCTGAATTTATCCACACAACACGCGGTGAGATTCTCTCAGTATTTTCAGAGAACACAAACACTCTTCATCGGGTAGTGCAGCTCTTGTAATAGGGACATTAATAGTATTGTCGAAGCTTGAGCATGTTTTTGAGTTAAAGTGGAGTGACATTGTGAGTGTGTGACACTGACAGTAAGCTGTAATATTAACTCCAGACTTGGTAAACAGATCATTAAGTTCTCTAAAGTCACATCTGACCGCTGCTGCTGCTGCCAGTGATATTTAAAACGGCCAATATAAAACTAAACTGGGAAATAAACTGTAAACTACCCCAAACACATTTTATAAAATAAAACATCACTTACCACGAATAG